>SJYV01018739.1:1289753-1372291 GCA_006410875.1 Neotragus pygmaeus | reverse complement strand
CATATAACAGGTTTTAATTATATCAAGCATCCTAGAAGTAAAATGTTGCCATTTTTAGAAAAGTTGCCAGCAGATGTGTGTGTTTGGGGTATGGCAAAAGACTTGATCTTGGCAGAGGAAAAATGCTTCCATGAAACTTTTGGTTAGGCACAGGCAAGTCCCAGAGGATAGTCTGAACTCAGTTGAAACAATGAAGAGGAAGGGGCTTTTCCGAATAAATTCAAGTGATGTTTTCTTTCAATGAAAGGTTGCTATATTGTAAAATTTGGGACTCTTTCTGGTGGCCCAGAGACAGGAATTTGACAGCCTCAGGTCTGGGTAAGAGAAGACAATGTTTGAAGGTTGGTGATTTGTGGAGGAACTTGGGTTAATAGAGAATTAGCTGGGGAAAAACTCCTGGGATGGGCGATGCCTGGTAGACTATGGATTTAGTATGGTGATATCCTAGTTTTCCTCCTGCATTGATTCCTCTATGATTTCTTCAAGCCTTTAGAAAAGTCTGTGACACACCATGTCTATGTCATTGATGCTGTGCCCGCTTTGAGCAGGGACTGTCATTTTGTAAGGCCAGAGCAGAAGTAGCAGCCTTGAATCAGGGGAGAATTCTAATCCCAACAGCTAAGTTGACAGGAAGGGCTTCCCTGGTGAGCTCAGTGGTAAAGAATCTGCCTGCCAGTGCAGGAGACTCAAGACACGTGGTCTCAATCCCTGAGTCTGGAAGATCCCCTGGAAAAGGAAATGACAACCCACTCTAGTATTCTTGCCTGGGAAATCTCATGGACAGAGGAGACTGATAGGCTATAGACCATGGGATTGCAAAGAGTCGGTCGCAACCTAGTTTCGAAACAACAACAGCAGCCAAGGTGACCTGAAGCAATGTGAATGGAGGGCTGCAGGCTAGTCAGGTGAATGCAGAGAAGCAGGCTGCAGTGTGTCTGGTCAAGAAGGCACTTTAAGACAAATTCTGCTTCTCCCAAATGCATGGGAAGATGGTGATCCCTGAAGGGAAGAGGCAAAGAGAGGGACTGGATCTGGCTATGAGGTTAGGGGTCCCAAGCAGCCCAGGTTCATACATACCCTCACCTTTCTGAGCACATCTGAGAGTCTCTACCAGCTCCGCTGGCCTTCGTGCTGTCACCCACGTGTGCCTGGGCAGCGTCACCCTGGACCCTTGCACCGTGCTCCCTGCCGGGATGCTCTTGCCCCAGATATCTGCACGGCTTGACCCCTCCACCTCCTTCAAGTCTATGCTCAAATGTCACTTTTGTCAGTAAGAGTTTCCCTGGCCAGCCCTTTTGAAGTAAAACACTCCTTAGCCCCTGTTCTGCTTTACTTTCCTCAATGACACTTGTCTTAGTCTTTTCAGGCTGCTGTAAGAAAGTTCCAGAGACTTAGAAACAAAAGAACTTTATTTCTCACAGCTTCGGAGATTGTAGCTCTGAGAACAGGGCCTTGGCAGATTTGGTGTCTAGTGAGAGCCTGCTTCCTTATTCATGGATATCTGTCTTTTCTGTGTTCTCACAGGGAGGAAGAGGCAAGAGAGCTCTTTGGGGGTCTCTTTTATTAAGGTATTAGTCTCACTAATGAAGCTCATCACCCTCATGATTTAATTACCTCCCAAAGTCTCCACCTCCAAATACCATCACATAGAGGGTTAGGTTTCATAATATGAATTTCAGGGGGACACATTCAGTCTACGAGAAGGGCACAGCAGCCCATTGCAATATTCTTGCCCGGAGAATCCCGTGGACAGAGGAGCCCAGCGGGCTACAGTCCATAGGGTTGCATAGAGTCAGACATGACTGAAGCCACTGAGCACATTCAATCTATAACATCAACTTACCACATTCTTCAGCTTATTATTAAATACTCTCAGTCGTCTCCTGCCCCTCCCCTCTAGAGCACAAGCTGCATGAGGGCAGGGAGTTTGCTTGCTTTTGCATAACCAGTTTCTAGAACAGTACCTGGCACATGGTAAACTTCAGTAATCTTTGGATGAATGAATGAAGGTGTGTTTTGGGAAAACTCCTAAATTGACTGGAAATCAGTTTATATGCCTATTATATACCAGTTGAAAACCAGAACTGAGTAAATAAATTGGTAACAGGTTTACACTGAATGATGGACTATCCACATTCTCATGTTTGACTTAAATGGCGTATCATGCTGTGGCTGGGGTGGGGGTTGGGAGGCATGCGTGCATGCTCAGTCGTGTCCGACTCTTTGCAACTCTATGGACTGTAGCCCGCCAAGCTCTCTGTCCAAAGGATTCTCCAGGCAAAAATACTGGAGTGGGTTGCCATTTCCTTCTCCAGGGGATCTTCTCTACCCAGTGGCAGGCAGATTCTTTACCACTGAGCCACAGAGGAAGCCCTCGTGCTGTGGCTGGGTGGTTTACAATGATGTTCTGTAGAAATTCAGGTGCTGCAGGGCTTCCTTCGATGTGTGTTCTGAATTTTATTTTTAAATATATTTTTAACTATTTGAGACTAGAACAGACTTGACTGCAGTATACATTAAATTTGAATACAATGACAATTTCTGATGTGTTAATGAGCACTGTCAAGTTAACTCATTCTAAAAAAGTATAGCCTGAGGATAAAGATTCTTCATTCTTCTGCCACTGATATAAATATATTTGGACTTCTTATAAATGTGTTCATAAAAATGATAAGTTTGGAGTTCTTCATTTGTGACACTTTATTCAATAAGGAATGCAAACAGATCACTTTGGTGATTATTGAAAAAAGTTTTCTACTGTTTACTTTCAAGCTTCTGAAACGGGTTAATTGAAGATTATCCTGAGGTTGCAAAGTGAACTTAAAATATATTGTCATTTTCACTATATTCCTCTAGCATCAGAATGTTCTGACTACTATGTAATCAAAATGAAGGCAGAAATAAATTGGGTGCCAAAACTGGTAAGTAGCAGAAACTCTCAACAGCCCTTGGTTTCAGTACTTTTTGAAATTGTAATTATTTGGGTGGCCTTCTTTTGTTTTTGTTTTTCTTATGAAACTGATGCAGCCATGTGGATGGATAAACTATTGCCACCACAAGGATACGGTCTCTTGTTCATATAAAATCTTGGTACCCTATAGATCTTTATACTCTCCCTCACTTTCTGGGTTGATACAGCTGTTCCTTTCCATCAGGACTTTATATGTGGAAAACTGAATCACTGGGTTGGCTTGTTCGTTTTTAAAAATTGACAGATATAAAATTCACTTTTGTTCCTATGAGTTTTTACAGGTGTGTGTGTGTGTTTAGTCACTCAGCTGTATCTGGGTTTTTGTGATCTCATAGACTATAGCCTGCCAAGCTCCTCTGTCCATGGGATTCTCCAAGCAAGAATGCTGGAGTGGGTTGTCTTTCCCTTCGCTAGGGAATCTTCCCAAATCAGGGATTGAACCCAGGTCTCCCAGATTGCAGGTGGATTTTTTACTGTCCGAGCTACCAGGGAACGTAGAGTCTTCTAACCGCCACCCCAGAGCACAGCTCCAGCATTCCAGAGAATCCCCGTGTGCTCCACCTTTGTCTTCAGATCCTCACTCTACCTTCTTCTGGCAACTACTCATTTGTTTTCTGTTTCTATGCTTTTGCCTTTTTTCAGAATGTCTTATAAATGGAACCAGGTAATCTTTTGAGACTGAATTCTTTCACTTAGCCAAATGCATTTGAGATTCATCCAAGTTGGTGTGTGTATCATAGTCCATAGCTTTCTGTTGCTGAGTGGCATTCTCTTATGTGGCTATAACACAGCTTAGCTATTCACCCATAGAAGGACATGAGTTATTTTCAATTTTTGGTGATTAAGAAATGTTGCATTTTGTACAGGTTTTTGTGTGAACATGGTTTTCATTTCTCTATGATAAATACAAAGAAATGGGATTCTGAGAAACTGCTACACTAGGTTTTCCAGAAGGTTGTATTGTTTTGCTTTTCTGCCAGAAATGTATGAGAATTCTAGTTGCTCCACGGCCTCATCAGCAGTTGGTACTGTCAGTTTTTCTTTTTTAATTGTATCCACTCTAATCTGTATATATTAGAGTGTCATGATATTTTGAATTTATATTTATCTAATGGCTAGTGGTATTGAAAGCACATCCTTTCATGTGATTATTTGGTAAAGTGTCTATCTAAAACTTTTGCCATTTAAACAAACAATTATATTGCTTTCTTATTGTTGAGTTTTCAGAATTTTCTGCCAACCTGTGCCTGATATTTTTCTTCTTTTAAAAATATCCTTTACAGAGCAAAAGTTTCTAATTTTGATGAGGTCCAACTTATCAATATTTTCACTTCTGGGTTGTCCTTTGGATTTTATATCACGAACTCTTTGCCTAACTCAAGGTCAAGCAGATTTTGTTTTCTTCTATATGTTTTATAGTTTTACATTTATGTATATTATCTATTTTGTGTTCATTTTTTATATGGTTGCTTTTAATTCTTGACATTTCAAAGTGATCATTTGTTTTAATTGTTTGATTTACTTTCTATTTTTTTAATTTATTTATTTTTTATTGAAGGATAATTGCTTTACAGAATTTTGCTGTTTTCTCTCAAACCTCAACATGAATCAACCTTAGGTATACATATATCCCCTCCCTTTTGAACCTCCTTCCCATTCACTCCCCATCCCACCCTTCTAGGTTGATACAGAGCCCCTGTTTGAGTTTCCTGAGCCATACAGCAAATTCCCATTGGCTACTTATTTTATATATGGTGATGTCAGTTTCNTTTTTTTTTTCTTTTGCTGACTGTAATTAGGATATTTCTCTTTAATTTTGGGGAATCCTGGCAACAAATTTCTACAAATAATTTCTGTAGCAGCTTAGAAACATTTCATTTGATAATCTTCATAAACATTTCATTTGATATTCTCATATTTTACATTAGTGCAAGTGTTCTATACACCCCAGGGAAGTGAGCTGCCAGTCAATGCTCCACAGGGGGATTTATGAAATGAAATCCTGCACATGTTGTTTGTTTCTTTTCAGCCCAGACTGCATGAATTATTTGAACTAAATGGGGGGGGATGGGTGAAGGGGTGCAGGAAGCTAATACAGAGCTCTGCACCCCCATGGATGATAAATAAATATTTATGGCCTGAATGACAGACTACTTATTACAAAAGTCTAAAACTTTTTATTTTGAGATACTGGTTTTTTGTAACTCCTGCAGCTTTGTTTTAAAAAACAATTTACCCCAATTATCATCACCATCCTTCTTAAGTAAAAGCCAGACTCAGCTCCTTGAACTGCTCTTCTCCCTCCAGCCAGGAGAGGGACTGCATGTGAGATCCAGGTGCTTTATTCTGACCAGGTTTACCTTCTGAGACAGAAGAAAGGTTAGTCTTAGAATTTGGAAGGTGCTAGACTGATGGGGAAAGCACCATGCTGTCATGGTTAACGCTTGACCTTTTAAGGGCCTGAAAGTGTATGTGTAGTTGCTCAGTCGTGTCCAACTCTTCTCGACCCCATGGACTGTAGCCTACCACGCTCCTCTGTCCATGGAATTCTTCAGGCAAGAATACTGGAGTGGGCTTCCATTCCTTTCTCCAGGGGATCTTCCTGATCCAGGGATCAAATCAGGGTCTCCTGCATTGCAGGCAAGTTCTTTACCATCTGAGCCACTTTAATGAATCTGAAGAGGCCAGATCCATGGAATTCTCCAGGCCAGACTACTAGAGTGGGTAGCTGTTCCCCTCTCCAGGGAATCTTCCCAACCCAGGGATTGAACCCAGGTCTCCTGCATTGCAGGTAGATTCTTTACCATCTGAGTCACTTGGGAAGCCCAAGAATACTGGAGTGAGTAGCCTATCCCTTCTCCAGGGAATCTTCCCCTCTCAGCAATCAAACCAGGGTCTCCTGCATTGCAGAATTCTTTACCAGCTGAGCTACCAGGGAAGCCTGAGTTTTACTCAAAGTTTTTCTACTTTCTAATTGTTTGACGTGGGCAAGATTATTTCCCAGAGACTCCGGTTTCTCATCTCTGATATAGAGGAAATATCATGAGCATTAAATGAGATGCAATTTTTAAGACACCTGGTACATAGTAAGCATATCATTTACTAAATACTAGCAACCTTTGTTTTCATTTTTGATGAGGCAGTAACAAAATAGTATCATGCCCTGAATACACACTATTAGATATCTGGGAGATTTTACATGATTAATTGCCACTTAAAGACCTCCCCCCCGTCCCCCCTCCACCGCTAAACTGTAGTTATCACTGAACAGCCCAGCAGAACTCCTTGTTCACTTAGTGGCTGTACATATAGTCTGACTGAAAACTAACACCCTCTTCTTCAGTAATCTTTTTCTCTAGGAATCTATGTACTATATGTACTATTACAGTCCTCAGATTATCTCACTACTACTTAAATCCTATTGTCTAAATATAAGTTGTCAAATCATCATCTACTTGTAATATAGAGTAATATGCAACATACATATATGGTCAAAAGGATTTATCTTCACCTGATAAATTTTTATATTTATTTATTTTATTCTATATGTCCAGGGACTCAGCTGGACTCAAGTAGTATCATTCTCAAGCTTGTGAGTGAAAGTTGCTCAGTCATGTTCCACTCTTTGTGACCCCATGGACTATACATACAGTCCATAGAATTCTCCAGGCCAGAATACTGGAGTAGATATTCTTCTCCAGGGGATCTTCCCAAGCCAGAGATCAAACCCAGGTCTCCCGCATTGCAGGTAGATTCTTTACCAAATGAGCCACAAGGGAAGCCCGTTCTCAAAAAGCCTGTACTATCTGGAATTAATGTGGAAGCTATCCATTTTCAAAAACTAGGCAAAATGAAATACTCTATGGGTCATCCTACTGCATTCTTTTTGACATAATGGTACATGTTTTAATCTGCAGAGAGCTAAACTTAAACAGTGGGATGTGCTTCTTTACAGTTATAGAGACTATTTCATCCAGAGACGCAGACTGAGCTTTTCTACTTACTTTTGTTTTAGTGAAAAGCTGTGTGTATATGCACGTGTATGTGTACAGTATTTGCCCGACCAGTTACACTTCCAGTATAAAAATTCAGGGGTTTTCCTGGAGGCTCGGTGGTAAAGAATCTGCCTGCCAATGGAGGAGACATTTTTGACCCCTGGTCTGGGAAGATCCCAAATGCCATGGAGCAATTAAGCCCATGTGCCACAACTATTGAGCCTGTGCTCTAGAGCTGGGGAGCTACGACTTCTGAAGCCCGTGTGCCCTGGAGACAATGCTCTACAACAAGAGAAGCCACAATAAAAAGCCCATGAACTACAATTAGAGAGTAGCCCCCTGCTTACCACAACTAGAGAAAAGCCTGCACAGCAGTGAAGACCCAGTACAGCCAAAATTAAATAAATAAATAAAATTATTTCCAAAAATTCAAAATTTCTGTCATTCATCCCAATATTTCATTTTAGGGAGCTCCTTCTTGTCTTGAGAACCCCATGAACAGTATAAAAAGACAAAATGATAGGACACCAAAAGAGGAACTCCCCAGGTTATTAGGTGCCCAGTATGCTACTGTAGATCAGTGGAGAGTGCTGCGATTCATGGGGTTGCGAAGAGTCGGACACGACTGAGCAACTGAACTGAACTCAACTTCTATATTTAACTAGATCACCATTTTCTTCAGTGTGGAGACATCAGTGTATCTAGGTAAAAATGTATTTTAATATTTACTTATTTTAGTATGCTTTCAGAAATTTAACTAAAATACTAAATTATGATATAAAATTTCCTTTTTCAATAAAATTACTAACATAAAAAGAGGTAATTTAAAGTATTAAGAAAATAATATTACAGGAGTTAATGTGGAAATGTCAGATATTACAGAGGTGGGGCTTTCCTGGTGGCTCAGTAGTAAAGAATCCTTCTGCCAGTGCAGGAGACATGGTTTTGATTCCTGCTCCAGGAGGATCCCACATCCTGTGGAGCAACTGAGCCCATGTACCACAACTACTGAGTCTGTGGTTCTAGAGCTCAGGAGCCACAACTAGAGAGCCCACTTGTCACAACTGCTGAAGTCTGCACATCTGAGAGTCTATGCTCTGCAATAAGGGAAGCACCAAAATGAGAGGTCCACGTATCACAACTATAGAGTAGTCCCTGCTTGCTTCAACTAGGAAAGCCTGCACAGCAATGAACACCCAGCACAACCAAAAATAAATAAACAAAAATTTTTAAAAATTACAGAGGTAGTATTTGAATGAAGTTCAGAAAATAACTGCTCTAAATAACTCATTGAAAGCATCTTGTTACATGTTAATAATAACTTACTTTGTTGTATGGTTTTACAGAGTATTTTGAGTGGTAAATACCTGATAGTTTAAAGAAACCAAGCTGTATCATTCGGTAATCAGAGACTCTAGCCTGACTAAATTAGCAGAAACTGTGGTATGTATTTTTCTATCACTCTTTGCTATAAAATAAACCCCAGATAAAGCAAAGATCTAAGGGGAAAAATGAGAGAAGGAGGCAACACAGGATAAGGTGGTTGGATGATATCACCAACTCAATGGACATGAGTCTGAGTCAACTCTGGGAGACAGTCAAGGACAGGGAAGCCTGGCATATTGCAGTACATGGGGTCACAAAGAGTCAGACACAACTTAGTGACTGAACAACAAAAATAATCTTGGAGCAGAACAGATCTTTCAAAGCATTATTTAAATTTCAGAATACTTCAAAGATCTAAGAATTTGACCATTAATTTTTTTTAATTTCTCCATTGTAAAGTAAATAATAAAAAAACAAAATAGAAAACTTATCTGCAACATNAGAAGGAGGCAACACAGGATAAGGTGGTTGGATGATATCACCAACTCAATGGACATGAGTCTGAGTCAACTCTGGGAGACAGTCAAGGACAGGGAAGCCTGGCATATTGCAGTACATGGGGTCACAAAGAGTCAGACACAACTTAGTGACTGAACAACAAAAATAATCTTGGAGCAGAACAGATCTTTCAAAGCATTATTTAAATTTCAGAATACTTCAAAGATCTAAGAATTTGACCATTAATTTTTTTTAATTTCTCCATTGTAAAGTAAATAATAAAAAAACAAAATAGAAAACTTATCTGCAACATATATGACAGACAAAAGCGAATTTCCATAACATAGTAAAAGTCCTATAATACACACACACACACACACACACACACACACACAAAGACAACTAAAGGATAACAGAAAATCTAAGGTCATGAAACTAGTAAACATAAATGGCTTTTAAACATACTAGAATGTACTTAAATTTCTCATAATAAAAGAAATACAACATAAAACCAGACATTCCTTTTACTTGCTTCATAAGAATTTTACCAGTTTAATAGATACATGTATTATTCATATAGATATATGATAGATATATGTATATGAATCTAAGCCTCTGCACCAGAATTAGTGAGCCCATGCTCTAGAGACATGCTCTTTGCTCTAGAGCAAACAGCAACTACTGAGCCCACAAGCTCCAGAGCCCAGTGTTCCACACCAAGAGAAGCCCCCAATCACAACTAGAGAAGGTGCACATGCAGCAATGAGGACCTAGTGCAGCCTAAATTAATTAACTTTTAAAAATTATCTATTGTGCTTTATAAAATTTTAGCTACTCTAAGTTCAAAAATAAAATCTGAGGCTAGCTGGTATTTCAGTTGATTCCTTTAAATTTGTGTGGACTGGATGAAAAATAAAGAAAAGTAATAAAATATTAGACTATTTTGCGTATGCAATTTAAAATTCCAAGTTTTTAAAAAGAATTTAGAAGCCTGAGTAATTTTTTTCAGTCATTTCCAGGACTCTTGGATTTGTAGGCAGAGTCTTCTTACGATGCTAACAGTCTGTATATTAAAGTCTGCATTAAAAGCTCAGTCTCAGTTTCCCATATCAACACAAGCATTACTGGAGCAAGTGACCAAGGGTGAGAGTGGTAAGACATGAACTGGGAGATAGAGCCAGAGGTCAGGTCTTTTTGGGCCTGAGAGCCTACATGAAATATTTTGGACTTTATTCTAAGTGTACAATGCAATGACTGAAGGCTTTTATTTTTAAGCATGTCATTTCTGATGTTGATCTGATATGAATTTTTAAATCACAGAAGTCTATAATAGCCATTTTCTAACAATTTATATGAGACATGCCATGCAGGGCCACCCAAGACAGACGGGTCACAGTGGAAAGCTCTGACAAAACATGGTCCACTGCAGAAGGGAATGGCAAACCACTTCAGTATTCTTGCCTAGAGAACCCCATGAACAGTATGAAATGGCAAAAAGATAGGACACTGAATGATGAACTCCCCAGGTCGGCTGGTGCCCAATATGCTACTGAAGATCAGTGGAGAAATAATGAAGAATGGAGCCAAAGCAACAACAACACCCACCTGTGGATACGACTGGTGATGGAAGTAAAGTCTGATACTGTAAAGAGCAATACTGCATAGGAACCTGGAATGTTAGGTCCATGAATCAAGGCAAATTGGAAGTGGTCAAACCAGGGATGGCAAGAGTGAACAATGACATTTTAGGAATTAGCGAACTAAAATGGACTGGAATGGGTGGATTTAACTCAGATGACCATTATATCTATTACTGTGGGCAAAAAAACCTTAGAGGAAATGGAGTAGCCGTCACAGTCAACAAAGGAATCCAAAATGCAGTACTTTGATGCAATCTCAAAAACAACAGAATGATCTCTGTTCATTTCCAAGGCAAACCATTCAATAACACAGTAANGATCACTCACCTAGAGCCAGACATCCTGGAATGCGAAGTCAAGTAGGCCTTAGGAAGCATCAGTATGAGCAAAGCTAGTGGAGGGATGGAATTCCAGCTCAGCTATTTCAGTTACTAAAAGATGATGTTGTAAAAGTGCTACACTCAATATGCCAGCAAATTTGGAAAACTCAGCAGTGGCCACATGACTGGAAAAGGTGAGTTTCCATTCCAATCCCAAAGAAAGGCAATGCCAAGGAATGTTCAAACTACCATGCAATTGCACTTATCTCACATGCTAGCAAAGCAATGCTAAAAATTTTGCAAGCAAGGCTTCAACAGTACGTGAACTGAGAACTTCCAGATGTTCAAGCTGGATTTACAAAAAGCAGAGGAACCAGAGATCAAATTGTCAACATCTGCTGGATCATCAAAAAAGCAAAAGAGTTCCAGAAAACTATCTATTTCTGCTTTATTGACTATGCCAAGCCTTTGAATGTGTGGATCACAACAAACTGTTGAAAATTCTGAAAGAGATGGGAATACCAANATCAAATTGTCAACATCTGCTGGATCATCAAAAAAGCAAAAGAGTTCCAGAAAACTATCTATTTCTGCTTTATTGACTATGCCAAGCCTTTGAATGTGTGGATCACAACAAACTGTTGAAAATTCTGAAAGAGATGGGAATACCAAACCACCTGACCTGCCTCCTGAGAAATCTGCATGCAGGTCAAGAAGCAACAGTTAGAACTGGACATGGAACAACAGACTGGTTCCAAATAGGAAAAGGAGTACATCAAGGCTATATATTGTCACCCTGCTTATTTAACTTACATGCAGAGTACATCATGAGAAACACTGGGGGGCTGGATGAAGCACAAGCTGGAATCAAGATTGCTGGGAGACATATCAGTAACCTCAAATACGCAGATGATACCACCCTTATGGCAGAAAGCAAAGAAGAACTAAAGACCCTCTTGATGAAAATAAAAGAGAAGAGTGAAAAAGTTGGCTTAAAACTCAACATTCAGAAAATTAAGATCATGGCGTCTGGTCCCATCACTTCATGGCAAATAGATGGGGAAACAATGGAAATGTGGCTGACTTTATTTTGGGGGGCTCCCCTCCCAAATCACTGTAGATCTTGACTGCAGCCATGAAATTAAAAGATGCTTGCTCCTTGGAAGAAAAGTTATGACCAACCTAGACAGTATATTTAAAAGCAGAGACATTACTTTGCCAACAAAGGCCCATGTAGTCAAAGTTATGGTTTTTCCAGTAGTCATGTGTGGATGTGAGAGATGGACTATAGAGAAAGCTGAGTTCTGAAGAATTGATGCTTTTGAACTATGGTGTTGGGGAAAACTCTTGAGAGTCTCTTGGACTGCAAGGAGATCAAACCATTTCAATCTAAATGAAATCAGTCCTAAATATTTACTGGAAGGACTGATGCTGAAGCTGCAACTCCAATACTTTGGCCACCTGATGTGAAGAATTGACTCATTTGAAAAGACCCTGATGCTGGGAAAGATTGTAGACAGGAGGCGAAGGGGACAATAGAGGATAAGATGGTTGGATGGCATTATTGACTCAATGTACGTGAGTTTGAGTAGGCTCCAGAAGTTGCTGATGGACCGAGGCCTGGCATGCTACAATCCATGGAGTTGCAAAGAGTCAGACAGGACTGAGTAACTGAACTGAACTGATGGTATCTCTTATTTTTTTACAGCAGAGGATATTTTGCTTTATAACACATTGTTTTAGTTTTTTACTATGAAAGTAATTTATCCTTTTCTCACTGTAGAAAATTGAGAAAAATATTTAAAAAGGAAATAAATGCATCTGCAAATCTAAACCAGAGGTTGACAAATTATGGCCAGCAAGCCTATTTCTTGTAAATTAAGTTTTATTGGAACACAGCACCCCCCCACCCCCATCTGTTGACTGTTAATTATGGCTGCTTTCCACACCACCGCAGCACAGTCTAGTAGTTATGACAGAAACTCTATGGTCTACAAAACCTAAAATGTTTGCATCAGCCAGTACTTTACAGAAAAGGCTTGATGACTTTGTTCTAACCCTCTGAAACAATGTTAATATATTAACTACATTTTCAAAGGTATGTTCTAGATATATTTTTAAAGTGAGGATCAGACTTTAAATACAACTATATATTTTGCTGAGCTCTCTTACCACTATACCATCAGCATTTGTGCATGTAATTAACATTCATTATGAAAGATAGTCAGAGGTCAACATTTTTTAAGCTAGTATATACTGTACCTTTTAAATATGTCATCATCTATGTAAAGAATCCTTATTTATTCCCCTATTTTCTGACATTTAGTTTTAATTTTTATTCCTAGATAATGCTGTGGTAAATATCTTTGTTAATACTTTTTTTCATTTTCATTATTTCCTTTGACTAGGTTCCTTAAGGTGAAATTATTGTATCAACATTTTATGACCCCTGATAAATATACTGAGATTTAAAATCATTGTTTGCAAAAAATAAAAATAAAAAAAATAAAATCATTTTTTGCCAAAACTCTGGGCCTCTGCCAAGATTGTATAACAACATATGGATAAACTCAACAATGGGGAGACTGCTTGCAGAAATTACTACTTTTTCATATTTTAAATATTTGTGAGGATATTTATAAATATAACTAATCTTTATTTTGGATAGAATATTGTTCTAAGTGATTTACATATAATAACTCATTTAGTCCCTACAACAACCCTTTGGGATAGGTTTTACTACCCCTATTTTAGAGGCAGAGCGAAGACTAAAACCTAGATAGTGTGACACCAGAGTTCTTGCATTTAGCCACTTTGCTAAACAGTTTGAGTATTCCTGCTTCTTGTTCATTTTTCTTTTCATATACACTATCATATTACTACTACTATTAAGAATTATGTTCTATGTGAACCTTCTAGGAAGTATGCTTTGACTCTAAAGATCTGTGACTTCAAAAAAGTTGGAAACCCATTTATCTCAAGGACTGCATCCTGTTGGCAATAAGATTATTAATTTACATTACATATTTCTCCTTCCATTCCCTTTGTCTTTCTGTATTTGTTCTCTCATTTTTTCATCTCTCAGTACTTTGTCTTGTCAACATTTATCTCCAAAGTTTAAAGTTTCCATGTCTTGCTGTTATTGAAAATTTGTTTAGTATTACTCTTAATTATTATTACCACCATGAACACAGAGGCAGGAAGAATCAGCTTCCAGAAACTCAAGGAAAATTTTTACTATAATTTTTTTTTAAAGATAGATGCAGACACAACTTTGATGTTATAATTACTTCTTTTGGGTTTTCCAGCTATTTTAAAACAAATTTACACCATTTCGTGCTTGTGTGAAACCTCAAGGATAATGTTCAAGAGTTTCTCCAATTATTCTTCCAAAGCATAAGGCCTACATCTTAATTGTTTTAATTAGCAAACCTATGAAAATTAATTAAATTGGCATCATACTTCCAAAATTATATACCACTGAGTAATGAACATAAAAATCTTAATTGAAACACTGAAAAGCTTGAAACCAACTTGTTTTAATTGTCTAATATGTTTGCTTGAGGAATAAAATAATGAAAACAGTTAGTAAAAAGATAATACCTTTTTCAGGGAGTCTACAAGACCTTCTAAATTAGTGCTTCAAAAAAGCAGTAACAATGATGATGTGGCCAGTTTCTTTTTCATTCTACCAAGATACAGAGTTCGCTTTCAGTAGAGGTGCCCACCCTGATGATGGGGAAGCAATTCAGTTGCAGTGAGTCCCTGACAGCTTTGCATGGAGATGAAATGTGAGCAGCCTAAGGAAGTGGCATCAGCTAGTGTCCAGGCAGAGTAAGGAAGGGAAAAGAAAGAGATGCAAATGGTCTGGCTGTCAGGAGAGTAAACCGTTGCTCCTACTAAGTGCCAGGAACTGGGTTAGAAGCTTTCCCAGAGGCTTTTTTTTTTTTATTCCTGAAAAAGAATAGGCCAAATTGTATTTTTATTAACCTCATTTTGCAGCTAATGAAAACAGATTAAAAGGGATTAAGTAATCTGTGAAAAGCCATACAGAATGCACATGGCAGGAGATGTTTTCTTCACCATTTGCTCCTTCTCTCTTGGTGGATCATGTCTCCCCTTCAAGCTCTAATCTAAATTCCATCCCTGCTATGACCACTTCAAGGAGGGAGGCAGTTCATACATGACAAATCCACAGCTAACATCATACTCAACAGTGAAAAGCTGAAAGCATTCCTTCTAAGATCAGGAACAAAACAAAGATGTCCACTCTGGCTACTTTTATTCTACATGGTTTTGGAAGTCCTAGCCACAGCAATCAAAGAAGAAAAGGAAATATGAAAATAAAAGGAATCCAAATTGGAAAGGAAGAAGTAAAACTGTCATTGTGGGCAGATGACATGATACTATACATAGAAAATCTAACATTGCTATCAAAAAACTATTAGAGCTTATCAGTGAATTCAGTAAAGAGGCAGGATACAAAGTCAATTTACAAAAATCTGTTTAATGTCTATATACTAATAATGTACTATAAGAAAGAGAAATTAAGGAAACAATCCACATACCATTACATCAAAAAGAAGAAAATACCTAGGAACAAACCTACCCAAGAAAGCAAAAGAACTGTATTCCAAAAACTATTAGATGCTAATGAAAGAAATTAAAGATGACACAAACAGAGGGAAAGATATACCACTCATCCTGGGATTGGAAGAATCAATATTTTAAAATGATCATACTATCCATAGCAATCTACAGATTTAAAGAAATCCCTATCAAGATACCAATGACATTTTTCACAGAACTGAACAAAAATTTTTAAATTTGCATAGAAACACAAAAGACCCCCAGTAGCCAAAACAATTCTGAGAAAGAACAGAGCTGGGAGAATCAAGCTCCCTGACTTCAAACAATACTACAAATCTACAGTAATCAAAACAGTAAGATCCTGGCACAAAAACAGACACTAGATCAATGGAACAGAATAGAAAGCTCAGAAATAGGTGGGACTATAAACTGATACAGCCACTATGGAAAACAGTATGCAGGTTCCTTAAGAAACTAAAAATAGAACTACTATATGACCCAGCAACCCCACTACTGAGCCTATACCCAGAGAAAACCATAATTCAAAAAGATACATGCACTGCAGTGTTCGCAGCAGCACTATTTACAATAGCCAGGACATGGAATCTACCTAAATGTCCATCAGCAGAGGAATAGCTAGTGAAGGTGTGGTACATATATACACGGGAATATTGTGTATATGCATGTTAGTCACTCAGTTGTGTCCAACTCTTTGTGACCCCATGGACTATAGCCTGCCATGCTCCTCTGACCATGGAATTTTTCAGACAAGAGCACTGGAGTGAGCAGCCATTCTCTTCTCCAGGGGATCTTCCTGACCCAGGGATGAAACCCAGGTATCCTGCATTGCAGGCAGATTCTTCACCATCTGAGCCACAAGGGAAGCCCAAAGGAATATTACTCAACCATAAAAAGGAACAAAATTGTATCATTTGTAGAGATGTGGATGGATCTAGAGAGTGTCATACAAAGTGAAATGAGTCAGAAAGAGAAAAACAATATTGTATATTAATACAGATAGGTGGAATTAAAAAAAAAGGTCAGATGATCCTATGTGCAAAGTTGAAACAGAGACACAGATATGGAGAACAAATGTATGGATACCAAGGGGGAAAGGGAGCAAGAAGAACTGGAGACTGGGATTGCCACATATACACTATTGATACTATGTATAAAATAGACAACTAATGAGAAATACTGTATAGTACAGGGAACTCTACTTAATGCAGTTTGGTGACCTGAATAGAAAGGAAGTCCAAAAGGGAGGGGATATACATATAAGTATGGCTGATTCATTTTGCTATATAATAGAAATGAACATGGGCTTCCCTGGTGGCTCAGATGGTAAGGAATCTGCCTGCAATGCAGGAGACCAGGGCTTGATCCCTGGGTCAGGAGTATTCTTGCCTGGAGAATTCCATGGACAGAGGAGCCTGGCAGGCTAGAGACCATGGGGTCGCAAAGAGTCAGACACCACTGGACAACTAACACTTTCACTTTTCAAAAACTAACACAACATTGTAAAGCAACTATATTCCAATATAAATTAATTTAAAAAAAAGAAAGCTCAGAAATAAATCCATACACTTAGAGTCAATTAACCTATGACAAAGAAGGCAAGAATGTACAATGCAGAAAAGATTCTCTCTTCAGTAAGTCGCATTGGGAGAACTAGACAGCTAGATGTAAAAGAATTAAATTAGAACATTCTCTAACACTATATACAAAAATAAACTCAAGATGTATTAAAGACCCAAATGTAAGATCAGATACTATAAAACCCCTAGAGGAAATCACAGGCAGAACACTCTGACATAAATTGCTGCAGTATTTTTTTGGATCCATCTCCTACAGTAATAAAAACAAAAGCAAAAAGAAATGAATGGGATCTAATTAAACTTAGCTTTAGCACAACAAAGGAAATCATAAACAAAACAAAAATCTATGGAATGGGAGAAAATATTTGCAAATTATATGACAGATAAGGGATTAATTTCCAAAAACACAAACAGCTTATACAGCTTGATATAAAAAAAAAAACTTAAAAACAACCCAACAGAAAAATGAGCAGAAGATCTAAATAAATATTTACCCAAAGAAGACATACAGATGGTTATCAGGTGAATGAAATGATACTTCATATCACCAATTATCAGAGAAACGCAAATTAAAATGAGGTATCACCTCACACTGGTCAGAATGGCCAACATCATGAAGTATACAAATAATAAGTGCTAGAGAGGGTACAGAGGAAAAAAAAAAACATTCCTACATGTTGGTGGGAATGTAAACCAGTGCAGCCACTATGGATAACAGTACAGAGGTTCCTTTAAAAACTAAAAATAGAGTTACCATAGTATTCATCAATCTCATTCCTCAGTGTAAATCCAGAAAAGATGAAAACTCTCATTCAAAAAGATACATGCACCCTGTGTTCAGAGTAGCGTTATTTCCAATAGCCAATAGCTAGAAGCAACCTAGATGTCCATCAACAGATGAATGGATAAAGAAGATGTGATATATATATGTGGATTATTATTCAGCCATAAAAAAGAATGAAATAACATTTACAGCAACATAGATGGACATACAGATTATCGTACTTCATGAAATCAAAGACAAACATTATATCACTTACATGTGGAATCTAAAAAAATGATACAAATGAACTTGCATACAAAACAGAAATACACTCACAGATATAGAAAACAAGTTTAGGGTCGACCAAAGGGGAGAAAAGGGGAGGGATAAATTAGGAATTTGGGATTAGCAGATACACACAACTATATATAAAATAGATAAACAACAAGGATTTACTGCATAGCACAGGGAACTGTATTCAATATCTTGTAATAACCAATAAAGTGATGGCATCACCAACTCAATGGACATGAGTTTGAGCAAGCTCCAAGAGTTGGTGATGGACAGGAAAGCCTGGCGTGCTGCAGTCCATGGGGTCGCAAAGAGTCAGACACAACTGAGTGACTGAACTGACTGATTGACTAACCTATAATGGAAAAGAATATGAAAAAGTAAATATATATATGTATATAAATCACCTTACTGTACACCTGAAACATTATAAATCAAGTAGACCTCAATAAAAATAATATGATGGATTCCATTTCTCTGCATCCAAATAAAATAAAATTTGGTGATCTGAACAGAATAAACTAAAACTGCTCTGAAAAGAAAACATTTTCTTTTTTTTTTAATTAAAAAAAATTTTTTTTATTTTATTATTTTTTTAATTTGACTTTACAATACTCTATTGGCTTTGCCATACATCAACATGAATCCACCACAGGTGTACACAAGCTCCCAATCCTGAATCCCCCTCCCACCTCCCACCCCACAACGTCTCTCTGGATCATCCCCGTACACCAGCCCCAAGCATCCTGCATCCTGTATCAAACATAGACTGGTGATTCGTTTCTTATATAATAGTATATATGCTTCAATGCCATTCTCCCAGATCATCCCACCCTCTCCTACTCCCTCTGAGGCCAAAAGTCCATTGTCTATGTCTGTGTCCTTTTGTTGTCTCACATACAGGGTCATCATTACTATCTTTCTAAATTCCATATATATGTGTCAGTATGCTGTATTGGTGTTTTTCTTTCTGGCTTACTTCACTCTGTATAATAGGCTCCAGTTTCATCCATCTCATTAGAACTGATTCAAATTTATTCTTTTTAATGGCAGAGTAATACTCCATTGTGTATATATGCCACAGCTTGCTTATCCATTCATCTGTTGATGGACATCTAGGTTGTTTCCATGTCCTGGCTATTATAAACAGTGCTGCNGTGCCTCGTTTCTTACATGATAGTATACATGCTTCAATGCCATTCTCCCAAATCATCCCACCCTCTCCCTCTCCCTCAGAGGCCAAAAGTCCCTTCCCCACTTCAACAAATACAGTCTCCTGAAGGCTTATTTTTCTGGGCTCCAAAATCACTGCAGATGGTGACTGCAGCCATGAAATTAAAAGACGCTTACTCCTTGGAAGGAAAGTTATGACCAACCTAGACAGCGTATTAAAGAGCAGAGACATTACTTTGCCAACAAAGGTCTACCTCGTCAAAGCTATGGTTTTTCCAATGATCATGTATGGATGTGAGAGTTGGCGCAGAAGAATTAATGCTTTTGAATTGTGGTGTTGGAGAAAACTCTTGAGAGTCCCTTGGACTACAAGGAGATTCAACCAGTCCATCCTAAAGTAGATCAGTCCTGGGTGTTCATTGGAAGGACTGATGTTGAAGCTGAAACTTCAATTCTTTGGCCACCTGATGCGGAGAGCTGACTCATTTGAAAAGACCCTGATGCTGGGAAAGATTGAGGGCAGGAGGAGAAGGGGACAACAGAGGATGAGATGGTTGGATGGCATCACTGACTCGATGGACATGGGTTTGGGTGGACTCCGGGACCTGGTGATGGACAAGGAGGCCTGGCATGCTGCAGTTCATGGGGTCGCAAAGAGTCGGACAAGACTGAGCAACTGAACTGAATTGAAGGCTTCTTCCTTTAGTTCTTAAAATACGAAAACTTCTTTCCTAACACTGGCTTCTTGAAGCCTGCTGCTCCCAATAACTGCCCTCTTTCCTCCTTTCCCAACCAGTGTTGAAAAAATATTTTTTATACCTACTGTACCTCATTCTTCTCCTCCCATTCTCTTTTGAATCTCTACAGTCTGACTTTTCCTCCATCCCAATATTAAATTCCTTGGTCAAAGGTTAGCAATGACTTTCTTCCAGCCAACACTTTTGTCCTTTTCTTAGATCAACCTAATCAATTGCCTGCCTCGTCTGACACTGCTGATTGGTCAGCTTATCTTCAGAGCCACTGGGGCGTCCATGGTCTCTTCCTGTCTCTGTGCCAGGTCTCTCCTCTAGCAGTGTTTCTCCCTCCTCCTAACTCAAATTGTGGGTATTCCCTGAGTTGCAAACCTTGTAGTTATTTTCTCACTATACATGCTACGTTCCTTCAGACCATTCATCTATTCTGCTAGTTTCCACTGCCATTTCTATTCCAGTGGCTCTCAAGTCCTTAACTCCTGTCTTGACAGAATGATTATGTTGGTACTCCCATCTCTCTCAAGCCACCTGTGAATTAAAAGTTAAGACAGAGGATGCAGCTGGTCAAAGGCAATACTTTGAGTATCACTGGTTTAGAACAGTGATTCTCAAAACTTGGCTTCACATTAGAATCACTAGAATAGCTTTTTAAAACTCTGAATGCCCAATTCTTTCAACCATCACTCACAGAGTCCAGCTCACCTGCGCTAATAATACCTGTCAACCGCTGATTTAAAGTATCCTTCTCAAAACTTAGGACCCAGAAATAAGTATGCCCCTCCAGAGGTTCACCCAGTGCAAGCAGGGTACAGGAAAGCTGTCCTTGCTGGTGCTGCGGCACCCCTCAGGACCTGTCAGCAAGCAGAGGATCACCTCCGTGAGCCAGGTCCCTGCTTCCCTTACACCACTAATGATGCCCAGGAACCAAACAGAAGAAAGGAAAGAGTAAGTCGCTCAGTTCAGTCACTCAGTCATGTTGCTCAGTCCTGTCCAACTTTTTTTGACCCCATGGACTGTAGGCCACCAGGCTCCTATCTCCATGGAATTCTCCAGGCGGGAATACTGGAATGGGGAGCCATTCCCTTCTCCAGGGGATCTTCCTGACCCAGGGATCAAACCCAGGTCTCCTGTATTGCAGGCAGATTCTTTAACCACCAAACCAATGTTGTATCATATTATTCTACTTTTCTTGATTCACTATATATTTATATATAAGAGAGAGAGAGAAGTATAGATTTTAAAACCAAGGTGTATGTAACATGGCAAAAGCAGAGTCAGAGAGAGGTTATTCCAACAGTGATGCTGTGGGTTAAGATGGAAGATCAGATCATCTTGAAAGCAGTTTTATTAATGCTTGTATGACCTGCTATAGATCTAGACAGTACATAGATCTTTGGAGAGCAAGTGTAAAGATATAAAAGTGACGTTTCATGAATTTTATCTGGGATATTTTGAATAATAATATCACTGCTACAGCAAGTACAGCCAAGTTAACAGGGAAGACAATAACTTGTTTAAGTCAACAAAGCTTATTTAGTGCTGTCAATATGCCAGTATCATGTGACAGTATTTGATGCTGTCACATACATAAATTTATAGAATATACAGGGCTCCTAGGTGATGCAATGGTAAAGAATTCACCTGCCAATGCAGGAGACTCAAGAAACAAAAGAGTTCAATCTCTGGGTCAGGAAGATCCCCTGGAAAAGGAAATGGTAACCCTCTCCAGTATTCTTGCCTGGAAAATACTATGGACAGAGGAGCCTAACATTGAGAGAGAAAAAGTTGCAAACACTGTCAAGTCATTCTAGACAATAAAACTGTAGTTTAGTTTACGTTGTGACACTCAGTAAAACAAATTTTATGGATTTAGGACATCAAGGGAAAATAGTGAGAAGTCATGTTTCTTGTCTGTTTGGGTGTGTTTTTTCACTTTTAAACAAGATCTTATAGAGGGGTGGGAGTGGAATAAGAGAGTAAATCAGTTCAATCTTTCATAGCATATTTACATCACCAAAAATAGTAATAATGACTTTAATTGTACAGGGATAGAAGAAAATGTTTGAATATCCTTCTTTGACAAGATTCAGGACTTTGATGTGAGGAAAAAAATACACATTTACAGTAAGTTTATATTTGGTGGTGGAATTTAAAACTCATGGCTATCAACATATCATAATGAATGTGACAATTGCATAATAGCACTTGTTTGAGCACTTTTAGGAAGAGCAGGGGGAGTCTTTGCAGTGCAGTAAAGGAGTTTAAATTTTTAAGGATGTTTTCTTTTCAATGAGAAACAACACCTACTCAAAATAAGTTGGAGATTCATGTACAGAATTTATGTTGTCAGTCTGATGTTCAGGAATGGTTACGGAAGGAAAGAGAATCTCAAGGTCACCGGGAATGATCTTTAGAGTATTCTTATAGGGCTTATCTATGCTCACATGCCTAATTTTTTTCCAAGTGCAAAGAATGGCCACTTGCTTGAGACAGGCCCAGTGCCATCCTTTATTCAAGTTCCTTTATACTCCTCTTTTTAAAGAAGCTGTCAAGTTCTTTTTTTGCAGCTGACAGAAAAGGCCAAATCTGTGGTACAGGAAAGGAGGCACAAAAAGAAACTTTTTTGTGTTGATGTTTTACTAAGTGAGCTAAGGAGAATTTTAGAATCATGTAATTTACTCTGGAGGCATTTACTGTACATAGCTATAGTGATGGTAATTTCTTTCATTGTTGAAGTGAAAAGATAACCATCAATCAGTTGTCAATTGGTCAATTGCAGAAGTGATGAAAAGAAACTGGTAGGAACAATCACTTCTGTGGCTACCTAGACCATTTGCAGGCTTAAGAAAAGTATGGGAACTGGATTGCATCTTAAAAAGGGATTGGACCAGATTTCTAAAAGGTTAATAGGCATAACTTCCTCGCATAGAATGGCTTTGCAGTTAAACATTATCAGGAAATGCATTTAAAAACAATGAACAATTTAAATGACATGGGGTCAGAAAAGTTTTAAAAATGTATTAAACTAGATATCAGGAAAGTAAGCCCCCAAATTTTGGAGTTCAGTGTGTTCTTAATGGAGGAAATAAATATAGTATATTAATAATCCAACACAAGTATTTTAATACAAATTAATGAAAATTATTTTGTACTCAGCCCTTAGCATCAATATGGGTTCTTTGAAACGAACTTTCCAGGTATTTATCATAAGAAATTGAAAGTCCAAGTTAATTTTAAACACTGTTATTAAGCAAATTTCTACAAATATTTTAACGTTTTAAACCTATGGAAGCTCATATAAAGGTTAAGATAAATTTTAAAATCATTAAGTTGCATAAAAGGCAAGTGGCACTTTGGGATTTAGTGTTACAAGCAAGATTTCATTTTAATTTATCCTATTTACCTAAGAATAGCAATGTTACTGATTTATTCTGAAAGAGTTTCCCCCACNTCAGGAAGATCCCCTGGAAAAGGAAATGGTAACCCTCTCCAGTATTCTTGCCTGGAAAATACTATGGACAGAGGAGCCTAACATTGAGAGAGAAAAAGTTGCAAACACTGTCAAGTCATTCTAGACAATAAAACTGTAGTTTAGTTTACGTTGTGACACTCAGTAAAACAAATTTTATGGATTTAGGACATCAAGGGAAAATAGTGAGAAGTCATGTTTCTTGTCTGTTTGGGTGTGTTTTTTCACTTTTAAACAAGATCTTATAGAGGGGTGGGAGTGGAATAAGAGAGTAAATCAGTTCAATCTTTCATAGCATATTTACATCACCAAAAATAGTAATAATGACTTTAATTGTACAGGGATAGAAGAAAATGTTTGAATATCCTTCTTTGACAAGATTCAGGACTTTGATGTGAGGAAAAAAATACACATTTACAGTAAGTTTATATTTGGTGGTGGAATTTAAAACTCATGGCTATCAACATATCATAATGAATGTGACAATTGCATAATAGCACTTGTTTGAGCACTTTTAGGAAGAGCAGGGGGAGTCTTTGCAGTGCAGTAAAGGAGTTTAAATTTTTAAGGATGTTTTCTTTTCAATGAGAAACAACACCTACTCAAAATAAGTTGGAGATTCATGTACAGAATTTATGTTGTCAGTCTGATGTTCAGGAATGGTTACGGAAGGAAAGAGAATCTCAAGGTCACCGGGAATGATCTTTAGAGTATTCTTATAGGGCTTATCTATGCTCACATGCCTAATTTTTTTCCAAGTGCAAAGAATGGCCACTTGCTTGAGACAGGCCCAGTGCCATCCTTTATTCAAGTTCCTTTATACTCCTCTTTTTAAAGAAGCTGTCAAGTTCTTTTTTTGCAGCTGACAGAAAAGGCCAAATCTGTGGTACAGGAAAGGAGGCACAAAAAGAAACTTTTTTGTGTTGATGTTTTACTAAGTGAGCTAAGGAGAATTTTAGAATCATGTAATTTACTCTGGAGGCATTTACTGTACATAGCTATAGTGATGGTAATTTCTTTCATTGTTGAAGTGAAAAGATAACCATCAATCAGTTGTCAATTGGTCAATTGCAGAAGTGATGAAAAGAAACTGGTAGGAACAATCACTTCTGTGGCTACCTAGACCATTTGCAGGCTTAAGAAAAGTATGGGAACTGGATTGCATCTTAAAAAGGGATTGGACCAGATTTCTAAAAGGTTAATAGGCATAACTTCCTCGCATAGAATGGCTTTGCAGTTAAACATTATCAGGAAATGCATTTAAAAACAATGAACAATTTAAATGACATGGGGTCAGAAAAGTTTTAAAAATGTATTAAACTAGATATCAGGAAAGTAAGCCCCCAAATTTTGGAGTTCAGTGTGTTCTTAATGGAGGAAATAAATATAGTATATTAATAATCCAACACAAGTATTTTAATACAAATTAATGAAAATTATTTTGTACTCAGCCCTTAGCATCAATATGGGTTCTTTGAAACGAACTTTCCAGGTATTTATCATAAGAAATTGAAAGTCCAAGTTAATTTTAAACACTGTCATTAAGCAAATTTCTACAAATATTTTAACGTTTTAAACCTATGGAAGCTCATATAAAGGTTAAGATAAATTTTAAAATCATTAAGTTGCATAAAAGGCAAGTGGCACTTTGGGATTTAGTGTTACAAGCAAGATTTCATTTTAATTTATCCTATTTACCTAAGAATAGCAATGTTACTGATTTATTCTGAAAGAGTTTCCCCCACACACACGCAGTGATTTTTTTTTTTTTTTTTTTACTGTGGTAGGTAATAAAAAGGATTACAGGCCCCCAGAAGGATGAGATATCATCAGTTTGTAATCCAGCCCATGGTTTCCTAGATACCGTATTGTCTATTCTGTTCCGCTATGTGAAAAATGTTGAATATCAACAATGGGTTTCAGTGCTGTATTGTTGAGTTTTGTATGAACTAATCTAGCTTCACTAAGAAAAAAAAAGGAAGAAAAGAAAAGAAAGAAAGAAGAAAAAAAGAGGAAAAAAAAAAGAACCACAGCTTTGGACAAAAGTCTATAGCCAGTGCATTTGAAACTCCCCTTGCACAAGGGATGACTGTAGCTGGGGAAAGACAGTTTACTCATTTGCTCTCTCCTTTCATACAGTCAGCTGGCCCTCTTCTCAGGTGTAGACCACCTATTATCATTTCACCTGTTTTGATTCTCTGAGGAGGCAAGTCCCAGGACTTATCAGCAGGGATAGGCCTCATTGCCAAGACAGCTCTGTTCAGTATTTGGAAGGTAAGCCGTTTGCGCAACTTCTCTGCTGTAGTGTGCTGGCCTAGCTCTAGAAGTTTTGCAGCATATCACTTATTTTTAACTTTCACTTTTTTCTTCTCTTTTCTTTTGGAGAAAGAAAGCCTGACAGGTTTCTCCGGGAAAGTGACCATCCATGGAATGAATGAAATGTTCCCTTTCTATTCCTGTAAGTAATTGACTTGTAACTAAAAATTGAACTGGCTGCTATGTCAACTGCAATGTGAGCTGCTGCTGGCACAGGTGTTGCTTACTCTTTAGCCTGGAAAGAAAAGGGGCTTAACCTGTGATTAAATTTCAAGTCAATTGACCTCAACAAGATGGTACATAATTCTCACTTGCCTACTGAATGGCCTGAGTCTCATTTTGACCCTGATTCTGGCACCTGCTTTTTTTAATGTTTGGTGTAGCAAAAGCTAAAAGTTGCTCTTTTGGTTACAAATAAAGTGGGAGGAGAACAGTTCTAAGCAAATAACAAATGATGGTCAGTCAATCAAGTCTTTAATCCAGTGCTCAATGTGTTCTATTTTTTTAAATGAATTAATTGTAAGTAATGTAAATTATTATTCAAACTTTTGTTTTAGAAAGTATGGGTTCATGGGCAACCAGTTTATTACTAAAGACATACAGTAAATCCAAATCAGTGAATTACAAACAAGCAAAAGAGGTGAGAATTATGACGCTATCAAATCCTTAAGTTTGATTACGTAACCTATCACAGGCTCTCTAAATAAGACTTGCACTTTAATGATTTTTTAGCCCTAGAAATTAAATAGCAGCATTGTTTTTCCTAGAATTACTACAGTTATCCAAGTAGGAGAGGAGCGAGTTTCTGTAAATAAACAAAAGACTGTTGAACTTTAGCAAAATGACCCTATTTGAGTTCTTGGAGAAAAACCTCTATTTCCAAAAAGCAAAATAAAAATTAATGACATCCAAATTACCATTTACACTTGAAGCTATTCTCCATTTTTTGCAAAATGGTTGCACGCTAAGAACTGGTCTGTAAGAGGAGAACAGCCTGGACTGTTGTTTTTTTCTTCCTCATTTCCTTTTTAACCTGAGAGTTAGAAGAAAGTGCTGATGATGCTTGCTTAACCCTGCTTTTAGTGCCAGGCTGTGACCAGCTCTCTGTGAAACCATTTCTGACCCTCTGCTTGCAGTGTTGAGCCTGAATTTTTCCCCTTCCTTGCCCATCACTGTCAGTCAATTATAGGATTGAACTGAACCAGAAAATCTGGTACAGTCTGGTAATTAGTACAAAGGGTTTCCAGTCTAGTGTAAAGACGGGGATGCAAGCGCCCCAGCAGCCTCAGAAATCGTTTTGATTGGCCGTGGACATTGCCTTTTAGTGCTGCTCGGTGACTTCCTAAAGATACTGCCTCCTACCCTACAGGTCTTCTCCTTTAAGTACATTATGGACCTTTTTTAAAGTCGTGTGTCTGTGTATGTGTGTGTGTTTCTTTTTTTAGATCCAACTTCTCCCATTTTTAGTCTGTCATTTTTGCCTATCAAACAGACACATTTTGACTTGCCCAACAAAGAACCAAGTTATCAACACTCACAGAAACTGACATTTTTAATTTAGGCTTCATTATGTCTTTGAATTATGACAGTGAAGTACAAAGACATTTTAAGAGTTTTTTCTTTTTTTTTTTTTAATCCAGCATTGGGATGTTTATCTTTCTTTAGTATTCATATTTCCTTTTCTACTTTTATTCTCAGTAATATATAATTAGCATTATCAAAACCATCAGCTATTATCCTTTATGACTTTTGACCTTTATTTTTTTAATATGTGTCAAGCTAGAGCACTCTAAAATAAGTAAAAACGCTTTCAGACATTTTAATGAAATATTTTAGGGTTATAAAAACAATGAAATAATTTAAAACATGAATCTCTTAAATATCAATGTTACATGATAAATAACATTATATGATAAAACTATAGTGACACAATAAATTTCAGAAAAAATTGATTTTGTAAAACAAACGTATTTGATGGTAAGTAAAATTTTATAATCTATATTTCATCACATTTTTAAACTACTACCATGGAGTTCTTGGCTTAATATCAATATTATGTTTAGGTAAATCATATATTTTTTTTTGCAGAAGCAAACATTTTTGATTATAAATGACAAAAACACATTAGTCACATATTAAATGCAGCAAAAGTGTTTGGTAGCTTGTCAGTGTAAACAAATGCCTGCCTTCAATAGATAGATATATGTATATTTAAGGGCAAATTTAATGTGTGACACCCTGTACAAAACTGCAATAGCAACAGTCCTAATATAANATCCTGAAGTTCCCCAACCACCAGCCCCATACACAGAAGTGGACAGATGAACCAAGAGGCGCCAATCACAGGGCTATATCCTCTAGGACCAATGATTAGTTCTGAAACTGACACTTGATCCTCAAAAAGCCAACAGGAATCCTCCTTGGACTATGTTAATAACAGACATCAGGAAAAAGACTGTCCTTATTCCACTGGACAGAGAAGCATAATCCAATGAGCTGATGGTTTCCAAGAACCATCTCTTTCGTTACATAGAAAAAAAGCAAGTAAGCAGTAGCAGACAATTACACCGACATGCAAAATGAACAGAAACAAGAGCATAAACACAGCACTGTTTGATCCCTTGATTTAGCCACCAACCTGTCTCCAGTCACGACTGGGCCACCCTGACAGGCAAGTCAATAATTCCTTTCTTTATTTAATATGAGTGGATTTGGGGTTACTCTCTCTTATAATAGATTACATTATTGAGTAAAAAGAGGGNTTTGATCCCTTGATTTAGCCACCAACCTGTCTCCAGTCACGACTGGGCCACCCTGACAGGCAAGTCAATAATTCCTTTCTTTATTTAATATGAGTGGATTTGGGGTTACTCTCTCTTATAATAGATTACATTATTGAGTAAAAAGAGGGTGAACTTCAACATAATCTGTTACAAGCCCCTAAATTTTAGTGATATTGCCCCCTGATTTGTCTTAAGACTTTATTTCAAATAAATGTGTACAAACTGATGAAAACTTTACTTATTTTCTAACTGGAGACATACTGCTTACATAAAATTTAGAAATCAGGTACTACAGGTGATAATACAGATGTCTGGTTTCCACTGGATATTACACTGATCTCTTCTTTCCTTCTCTGGTTTCTCCTGTGTGAGAGGAGCCACAGCTCAGAAACCTGGGCTCTTTTGACTATAGAATTGGAAGCCTCTACAAGATTTAAATCCTGAACTACTCGCCCTTGCTGTTTTCAACTAGGAGAATACTGGCTATTAGATCAACCCAGCTTTGTGCATTGTCAGATGTGAACTAGTAACTGCAACATGTGTTGCTTCAGTCGTATCCAACTCTTTGTGATCCTTTGGAATGTAGGCCGCCAGGCTCTAATGTCCATGGGATTTGCTAGGCACAAACACTGGAGTAGGTTGCCATTTCCCNGGTTTAAATAGTAAAACTTTTTTCTTAATAGTAAATAAATTGTGGAATTTACAATCTATGACATGTGAGACTTGGTTAAATAATATATACTTTATGGAGTTGTTCTGAGATAGAAGTAAAATAATGATATAAAACCTAGACCCTGACAAGAGAAAACTCTCAGTAAGTAATATCTATTCATGTTGTTCAGTATGGTTTTTCATAAACTCTGGCATTACCCTGTCCTTTTAATCATAATTTTTGTCTGCCAAAACTGGAAGTTCTTGTCAAAATCCTTGTGCTGGAATAGTCTGCCTACTGAATTGTTCATTAAATTTCCTCTAATTTCTCTGACAGCAAGATATTGACCCTAAGGGCATAAGTCTGAAACATGATCAAAATAAAGGTTTGGGCAAGTCTACACTGATTTGTCAGATTAAGCTCTCTGCAGACAAAAAGAGGAGTAAGCACTGAGCATGCTCCACCAGTGCCCGGCCCATAGGTAGCACGACCACAGTGCTGTTGAGAGGCAGCAGCATGCATAGCGTGGTGAAAGACCACAGATTCTGAACCGGACTGGCCGAGTTCAAATCTTGGCTCTTCCCTTTACAAGCTGTGCAACATTGGAGAAGTTACTCAACCTCTCTGTGGCCTCCATTTCTTCCTAGGGTTATTGTGAAAATTAAATGAGAGCTGTCTATGTCTAGAGAGGATGCTTTGTAAGTTTGCTATTATTGAAAATACACCCTTCTGTGTTTAAGTTCCTTTAAAAAAGGTCTGAGTTTTCTTTCTTTAAAAAAAAAATCTGTTTTGTTTTGTTTTTTGGAGCCAAGGGGGCTGTGCTGGATCTTCATTGTTGTGTGCAGGCTTTCTCTAGTCACAGTGAGCATGGGCTCCTCTTTGTTGCAGTACACAGGATTCTCTTGTTGCGGAGTACAGGCTCTGGCACCAGGGCTTCAGTAGTTGTGGCGTGTGGGCTCAGCAGTTGTGGCGCACATGGGATCTTCTGGGACCAGGGATCAAACCCCTGTCTCCTGCACTGGCAGGTAGATTGTTACCCACTGGACCACCAGGGAACTCTCAGGTCTGAGTTTTCTGATACTAAAAGGGAATATTCTAATCAATTTACTGTTCAAGAAAGTAACTGTTATAATTCTATTGGAGCTTTGTATATATGTTTATATGTTATATGAAACCTATAATATACAAACAGTGCCTTTGAAGTATTTTTAATTATGTGGCCCAACTGATAAAACTAATCTACTTATCAGTAAATACATGACCAAAAAAAAAATCAAAAAAGTTTGAGGGTCTTCCAACAGCCTCTGGAGTATCTGTATAATATCTGTTGTGGCTTAAAATTCACTATTATACAGGTCAGCCTGTAACCACTATGTTTAAGAATTTTAAAATGGATGGCCTTCTTCCAACATTTGTTCACTTGTAACCCATATTATTCTAACTTTTTACAGCTGTGAACATGACTATTAATTATGCCTAAAACAACTATGGCCATCAAACGTGGATCTCTAAGCACTGAGACTTTACCAGACAGTCTTTTAACTTACTGTTCGCACATTTAAATATAGAGAATCAACTTTGAAATGAAATAATGCTTACCAATAGTTAGTCATTTTCTGAGTGGTAATCATGTGTTAATTCACTTGAATAATTGTAATCAATATTATTTTTTCAAAAGCAACGCACATTTTTAGCTTTTCTTTCTCTTTATTCAGATTGTGTTCACTCTCTCATGTCTGTCGTTAGTGTCAATATCAAGACACTACAGCACAGCGTGTTAGAATGCTGGGGTCCCAGCAACTTGCTCCAAAACCCAGTCTGTCACTCAACTAAGCCCCAAAATCTTCAATAAGATTTACTCTTGTTCATGTCATAAGTCTGATAAGGGATGATAATTCCTCTATCCTGTACCTCTGCTATCCTGATAGGGAAAGCAGAACCTAGAGACAATCAGTCCTGGAAATGACTTACTCACTTCCATCCAGATGCATCAGCTGAAAAACAATCACACAACCTGAACTGAATTACAAGACAGGCTGGTAAATACTACTTGCCCAGTTAGAAAAAATAATGTGTTTCCCTGGTGGCTCAGTGGTAAAGAGCCTGCCTGCCAATGAAGGAGACGTGGTTTCGATCCCTGGGTTGGGAAGATCCCCTGGAGGATGAAATGGCAACCTACTTCAGTATTCTTGCTGGGAAAATTCCATGGACAGAGGACCCTGGCAGGCTACAGTCCATGGGGTCACAAAGAGTCAGACATGACTGAGCATGCAGAAATAGCCTTTTCTCTACCCCAGCCACTTACTAGCTATATTAAACAAGTTACTTAAATTCTCAGAGCCTATTTTCTCATTGGCAAAGTGGCAGTAATAATATCTATCTTGCAAAGCTGCTATGAGGATAAGTGAAGAAAGGAACATAAAGCACGTGGCATATGATAAGTAATCTATAAAACTGTTATGTTTCAGTACTAATAAGTTTCTCCCTAAAACACATACATGCATAGAACCAAAGCCACTAGAAACCCAAGTGCTTTGGTCCTCACCAGTTTAGCTCTCCACTGAGCCTCTAGCTCCCACGCAGCCTTCCGGGAGTGCAGGGCTCAAGGCAGCTGAGACTCTTGGCCATGGGGCTGGTATCAGTTATAAGGGTCATACTATAGGAGCGAGACTAAGGAGAAACCAAAGCCAGGGCAGGATACTGAAAATGGCTGTATGTTCTCCAGGAATCTTGGAGGGGAAGACTTCATGGGAACAAATTAAAGGGGTAGAGGACAGATGGCAGAACTCACCAGTTGTGTGAACTTATGCTCAAAGTTGACCCCAATATGTATAGATGATTCACTTTGCTGTACAGCAGACACTAACACAACAATGTAAAGCAACTGTGTGTGTGTGTGTGTGTATGTGTCCTAAGTCATGTCTGATTGTTTGCAGCTCTATGGACTGTACCCCGCCAGGCTCTTCTGGCCATGGAATTTTCCAGGCAAGAATACTGGAGGGGGTTGCCCTTTCCTCCTCCAGGGGATTTTCTCATCCCAGGGATGGAACCAGAGTCTCATGTGTCTCCTGAATTGGCAGGAGGATTCTTTACCACTGTGCCACCTTAATCCAATTTAAAACAAAGTTTCTGTTACATAAGAAAAAATTAGCTTCTATCAAGACAGATGGCGGTGGGGAGGGANGCCTTGCTCCTGTCTCTTATACACATCTAGATGTGTATAAGAGACAGGGAGGATTCTTTACCACTGTGCCACCTTAATCCAATTTAAAACAAAGTTTCTGTTACATAAGAAAAAATTAGCTTCTATCAAGACAGATGGCGGTGGGGAGGGAAGGAGTAGGAGTTTGGGATTAATAGATCCAAACTATTATATATAGGATGGATAAACAATAATATCTTATTGTATACACAGTGAACTATATTCAATATCCTTTGATAAACCATAATAGCTTTGCTGTATAGCAAAAATTAAATACAACATTGTAAATCAACTATACTTCAATAAAATTATAACAACAAAAAACACAAAGTGGACCCCAAGTCCCAAGATGGCAGCTACAAGAAAGAGGGGAAAAAAATGAACAGGTACTGAATACTTACAACGCAGCAGGCATCATGCTGGGACCTTCACACAAGTGACATCATTTAATTCTCACGAAGATCCTTTAGGTAAGAATCACAAACCCCTGTTTCCAGTATGATCAAAGTAACTCACCCAAGTTTACATAGCTAGTAAGTTGGGATTGGGTCTTCAAAATCCTAATGTAGTGCTCTTTGTAGTACACCACCACTTTATATCTCCCAGTGATGCTAAATTGTGCTGAGGACCAACAGATCTCAGAAAGTAGACAGGAAGTTTGTCCTCCTCAGTGGAGCAGGAACTAGATCCATTAACCTCCTCAAGTAATCCCCTCTACCCCTACTTCTCACATGACCAAAATAGCTTAGAGTACAACAGTAGACCCTGCCAAAGACATACAAATATATCCCTATCTGCTTGCTAGTATTTGAAATCTATCTCACTGAGAGAGGTAATTAGTGTGTGGATGGGTTTCCATTAACATGTATGTGATATCATTTCTTTTGTGGGGGCACGTGGAAAGTGGAATCATTTTATGAACAGAGCAAGGATCTGGATGGAGAAAATAGATTAAACCAAGGCCACAGCTCCTTGATTTCACCAGAAAATGGCTCAGAAGAACTTCTGAGTCGTCTGTAGCCATGTAAGTCTAGAATATGGTGGGAATTAATCCCACAGAACAGTCTCACAGAATGAACCCTGAGTACCATGCCATGAAGTGCCCTCAGGGTATCCAAACATATTCAGAAAAACCAAGGGGTTTGGGGCTTGGAATCTTACGGGAACAATATAAAGGCAGAACTACATTCGCAGCAGCAGAACTGAAATGAATCTAAGACCAGGTTTTTCCAATCTACCAAATTTACTTGGAATTGTGAGCAGCGTAAACTCTAAAAGTTCTAGCCTCTGCCTCTATTTTTAACACATGCTAGGATTCTACCTACTAATTTGGGCAAGTATAAGAAAGAGTACATAAGATACTCAACATCGCTAAGATTAGAGAAATGCAAATCAAAACTACAGTGACTAACTCATGCCGTCAGAATGGCCGTCATTAAAAAGTCTACAAATAAATGCTGGAGAGTGTGTGGAGAAAAAGGACTCCCTCCTACTCTGTTGGTGGGAATGTAAGTTGGTGCAGCCAGTGTGGAAAACAGTTATGGAGGTTCCTCAGAAAACTGAAATAAGAATTACCATGTGATCCAGCAATGCTACTCCCTGGCATATATCCAGACAAAACTATAATTCAAAAAAATACATGCACCCCTATGTTCATAGCAGCACTATTCACGATAGTCAAGGCATGGAAACAACCTGTCTATCAAGAGATGAATGGGTTAAGAAGCCGTGGTACGTATATACAATGGAATGCTACTCATTCATAAAAAAAGAAAAAAGGAATGTCTTTTGCAGCAATATGGGTGCAGCTAGAGCTTATTATACTAAGTGAAGTAAGTCAGAAAAAGAACGATAAATACCATCTGATATCACTTAAATGTGAAATCTAAAATATGGCACAAAGGAACATGTCTATTAAACAGAAACATGGTCACAGATATAGGGAACAGACTGGTGGTTGCCAAGGGGGAAGGGGTTCAGGGAAGAATGGAGTGGGAGGTTGAGGTTAGCAGATATAAGCCNAATGTGAAATCTAAAATATGGCACAAAGGAACATGTCTATTAAACAGAAACATGGTCACAGATATAGGGAACAGACTGGTGGTTGCCAAGGGGGAAGGGGTTCAGGGAAGAATGGAGTGGGAGGTTGAGGTTAGCAGATATAAGCCATTATATACAGAATGGATAAACAAGGTCCTATCATATAGCACAGAGAACTATATTCAATACCCTATGATAAACCATAATGGAAAAGAATATTAAAAGAAGAACATAAACATATATATGTGTAACTGACTCACTGCTGTACAGCAAAATTTGGCACAACACTGTAAATCAACTTTAATTAAAAAAATAATAAAGGGAAAAAGTACATATAGCAGGACAAAAATACTAAAAATAACTATAAGTTGAAAAAAAGAAATAGTTCATGACCCAAGATGCCTCTCTTACTTGCAGGGTATTTTGGGACTCCTCTGTCATTTCTATGAAATGGTATCTTCCTATTACTTTTCATGGATACTATAATACTTAGAACAGGGTTTCCATAATATACATCGTACTGAGATACAATTCAGTGTAGTGGTTAGTAGTTTTGTTTGTACAGGTTTGTACAGGTTTCCTCGTGTACAAACTGTCCAACTTTGGGCAAGATTGTCCTATCTGTCTAGGTTTCCTCATCTGTCATAATCTAGAGATTAACAGTGCTATTTCATAAGTTTGTTTAAAGGACTAAATAATATATGTAAAACAATTAGAAAAGTTACTCACACAAAGTAAAAGCCAAATTCTCTAACAAGGTCCTCAAGGATGACGGAAAGAAGCTGGCAGAGAGAAGATTCAAGCTCTAAATACTTTTATGTCATGCAAAAGAATGGAGACAAGCCAGCATAAAGTGACTAAAATTTGTCTCAACTGGTCCATGTCTCAACAGTTCAGAAACAAAGACCAGTGCTTCTGAAATTTTAATGTGCTTATGAATCACCTGGAGATCTTCTTAAAATTCGGACCTGTTAGGTCCAAGGTGCAGGTTAAGATTCTGAATTTCTAACTGGTTTCCAGGTGGCATTGATGCTGCTGGTCTGCAGAGCTCACTCGGAGGAAACCAGCATCAAGAGAACACCTATTCTAACTGCCACAAAGGCTCTTTTTCTAGAACAAGAAAATTCTCCAGGGATCTTCCTTTAACTCAGTCTCTTTTGTCACTTTGGTCCTGAATCAATAAAATGTTGGAAAATAAGTATTGATTCAGAGGAAAATGGCACAGACACTATATCTTGAATTACATAAAATATTTTTAATCCTTAAGCATGTGATGATTTTTCACCCTTGGGATCCAAAACTGGTTTCTCTCTTCTGCTCATCAATTACAANGGAAAATAAGTATTGATTCAGAGGAAAATGGCACAGACACTATATCTTGAATTACATAAAATATTTTTAATCCTTAAGCATGTGATGATTTTTCACCCTTGGGATCCAAAACTGGTTTCTCTCTTCTGCTCATCAATTACAAACTAAAAGATTGAGACGTTTTTGGAGGTAGGCAAAAATGTCTCCATCTGTTTTCCAAATAGGGATGGGATTAGCAAAACTAAGCATCCTCTTAACAAATGGTGACCTTTGCCAAGCAACCAGTTCTTTAATTCTAACCTCATGCACATTTCAAGGGAAATGTAAGCCATATGTTTGTGTTCCACTAATACATAAAGCATTGACATTTCTCATAAAAAGAGTTCTGATTGTTTAGGAGCTTCAAACTGCCAAACACTGTTTTGCTAAGACTAAAGTTGGGCCTTGGCAAAGAGCTAAATTGAACAGCATTCAGATCTGAAAAGCCTAAATCCATCAAATGACTGTTTTGACCTTGCCAGTTTTGACCTCACAGATTCAGATTAAATTAATTTTTAATTATTTAGCCAATTTTTTTTCACTATTATCTATTCACACTTCTTCATAGAAAGGAACAGTATGCAGAGACTTGAACTTGTGAGTGTATATATATTTTAAAACATGCCTGCAAGCAAAATCAACAAGCATCATGTCTAAACTTTTCTGATGCCGGAAAAAAGACCTAAGGAAAAGTGATCCATAACCCACCAACAAATCATGCTCGGGCTCAGTAGCTCAGCTGTGACTGACTCTTTGTGACCCCATGGATTGTAGCCTGCCAGGCTACTCTGTCCATGGGATTTCCCAGGAAAGGATAATGGAGTGGGTTGCTGTTTCCTTCTCCAGGGTATCTTCCCGACTCAAGGATCAAACCTACCTCTCCTGCATTGGCAGGAGTTTTCTTTACTGCTGAGCCACCAGGCAACCCAACCATTAAGTCACTTATGACTAGTTCTTACTTCTAAGTCCACCAAGATTAAGCCAGAGCCCTACAGTAGAGTTGGCAAACTTTTTCTGTAAAAAGCCATTACTAAATACTATAGGCTTTGTGAGTTGTGAGTATATTAGTTTGCGAGAGCAACTGTAACAAAGGACTACACGCTGAGTGGCTTTAACAACAGGACAGGATTGTCTCACGGTTGTGGAGGTTAGAGGTTAAGATGAAGGTGTCGGCAGGGTTGGTTCTTTCTGATGGCTGCGAGCCATCTGTCTCATGTCTTACCCCTGGTGGTTTGCTGGAAATCTTTAGCGTTCCTTGGCTGCATCACCCTGATCTCTGCTGTCAGCTTCACATGTTGCTTTTCCTGTGTACGTGCTTGTGTCCAAATTTCTCATTTTTACAAGGATACCAGTCATATTGGATCAGGGTCACATTCTCCTCCAATATGACTTCATCCTAACCTAACTGATTAAATATGCAATGATCCTATTTCCCCAAATAAGATCATTTTCAGAAATACTGGGGTCATGACTTCAACAAACGGATCTGGTGGGGAGGGAAGCACACATTTCAACCTATAACATACAGTATCTGTCCCAGCTAGGCAATTCAGCTCTTGTAATACAAAATCAGCGACAGAAAATTCAGTTTAAAAATGGGTATGGCTGTGTTATAAGGAAGTTTCACCTAGGAAAACAGGCAGCAGGCAGGCAATAGTCAGATGAGCATAGTCTTAGAGCATTTCTGACTCTTTCTGAATATGAGAGAAACCAGGAAGAGATTTGGCACTTGGCAAAAAAAGAGAAGAAAAAACTTCTCAAGCTTGGAGAAAATCTACTTTATATTTTATATTCTAGTCACAGTGTTTTACATTAGACTTAATACTTTGTGTTTGTATTCAGATAGAACCTGAGTTAGTATACATAGTTTCAATTAAGCAAACTGATACAAATTTTACAAAGACCACTCTAGTCATCATCATATGCTTTGGGCTGTTATTAAGTCCAAAATGACAAAAAATAGACCTTTTCATTTAACATTATGCCGCATGCTTTGTTTTTAGTATAATTTGTCCAAAAGCATTATAATTATTTATAATTTCTAATCCCATAGGAAATGTGTATATATTTATCTTTATGAATGTATTTGTATAATCCTCTCAATATGATTAACATTTCTAGAATCCCCACATGCACTATATTTCATTGTGTACAGAGTCGTGGACAAGACACAATCACTGCTTCCAGGGATTTACTCTGTCCTCGAATTTGGCCTTGGAGTACAAAATGAAGCAGGGCAAAGTCTAACAGAGTTTTTCCAAGAGAACCCACTGGTCATGAAAACACCTTCTTTCAGCAACACAAAGGAAACTCTAAACATGGACATCACCAGATGGTCAACACCAAAATCAGATTGATTATATTCTTTGCAGCCAAAGATGGAGAAGCTCTATACAGTCAGCAAAAATAAGACCAAGAGCTGACTGTGGCTCAGATCATGAACTCCTTATTGCCAAATTCAGACTTAAACTGAAGAAAGTAGGGAAAACCACTAGATCATTTAGGTATGACCTAAATCAAATCCCTTACAATTATACAGCAGGAGTGACAAATAGATCCAAGGAATTAGATCTGATAGATGAGTGCCTGAAGAGCTATGGACAGAGGTTCGTGACATTGTACAGGAGGCAGTGATCAAGACCATCCCCAATAAACAGAAATGCAAAAAAGCAAAATGACTGGGGAGACCTTACAAATAGCTGTGAAAAGAAGAGAAGCAAAAAGCAACGGAGAAAAGGAAAGCTATAGCCATTTTAATGCAGAGTTCCAAAGAATAGCAAGGAAAGATAAGAAGGCCTTCCTCAGCGATCAATGCAAAGAAATAGAGGAAAACAATAGAATGGGAAAGACTAGAGATCTCTTCAAGAAAATTAGAGATACCAAGGGAACATTTCATGCAAAGATGGGCACAATAAAGGACAGAAATGGTATTGACCTAACAGAAGCAGAAGATATAAGAAGAGGTAGCAAGAATACACAGAACTATACAAAAAAGATCTTCATGACCCAGATAACCACGATGATGTGATCACTCACTTAGAGCCAGACATCCTGGAATGTGAAGTCAAGTGGGCCTTAGGAAGTGTCACTACGAACAAAGCTAGGAAGGTGATGGAATTCCAGCTGAGCTATTTCAAATTCTAAAAGATGATGCTGTGGAAGTGCTGCACTTAATATGCCAGCAAATTTGGAAAACTCAGCAGTGGCCACAGGACTGGAAAAGGTTAGTTTTCATTCCAATCCCAAAGAAAGGCAATGCCAAAGAATGTTCACACTACCACACAATTGCACTCATCTCACACGCTAGTAAAGTAATGATCAAAATTCTGCAAGCAAGGCTTCAACAATACATGAATCCTGAACTTCCAAATGTTCAAGCTGGATTTAGAAAAAGCAGAGGAACAAGAAATCAAATTGCCAACATCCACTGGGTCACTGAAAAAGCAAGAGAGTTCCAGAAAAACGTCTACTTCTGCTTTATTGACTATCCCAAAGCCTTTGACTGTGTGGATCACAACAAACTGTTGAAAATTCTTCAAGAGATGGGAATACCAGACCACCTGACCTGCCTCCTGAGAAATCTGCATGCAAGTCGGGAAAGAACAGTTAGAACTGGATGTGGAATAACAGACTGGTTCCAAATCGGGAAAGGAGTACGTCAAGGCTGTATATTGTCACCCTACTTATTTAACTTATATGAAGAGTACATCATGCGAAATGCCAGGCTGGATGAAGCACAAGCTGAAATCAAGATTGCTGGGAGAAATATCAATAACCTCAGATATGCAAATGACATCACACATATGGCAGAAAGGGAACAACTAAAGAGCCTCTTGATGAAAGTGAGAGAGGAGAGTGAAAAAGTTGACTTAAAACTCAACATCCAGGAAATTAGGATCATGGCATCTGGTCCCATCATTTCATGGCAAATCAATGGGGAAACAATTGAAACAGTGACTGACTGTGCTTCCTTGGGCTCCAAATCACTGCAGATGGTGACGGCAGTCATGAAATTAAAAGATGCTTGCTCCTTGGAAGAAAAACTATGACCAACCTAGACAGCATATTAAAAAGCAGACATTACTTTACCAACAAAGGTCCATCTAATCAAAACTACAGTTTTTCTAGTAGTCATGTATGGATGTGAGAGTTGGACTATAAAGCAAGGTGAATGCCGAAGAATTGATGCTTTTGAACTGTGGTGTTGGAGAAGACTCTTGAGAGTCCCTTGGACTGCAAGGAGATCCAACCAGCCCATCCTAAAGGAAATCAGTCCTGAATATTCATTGGAAGGACTGATGCTGAAGCTGAAACTTCAATACTTCAGCCACCTGATGCAAAGAACAGACTCATTTGAAAAAACCCTGACGCTGGGAAAGATTGAAGGCAGGAGGAGAAGGGGACGACAGAGGATGAGATGGTTGGATGGCACCACTAAGTCGATGGACATGAGTTTGAGCAGGCTACAGCAGTTGGTGATGGACAGGGAAGCCTGGCGTGCTGCAGTCCACGGGGTCACAAAGAGCCTGAGGGACTGAACTGAACTGGAAGATATACACAAAGGAAATAGATAATATAGTATAGCAACATATATTAAAACATCAACCAAAGGTTACATATATTCCTGGCACGTAGGGGTACTGCTTTGTCCTGTCTGAGTTCCTACACATACATATATATGTGAACCTTGTTTCTTCACTTACAGATCCTTAAATGGAACCAAATTAGAGAGTTCTGTATAAGGTCATAGATGGAAGTGTTTTACAAAGCTTTTACAGAAAGCTTGAAATTTGACTATGTAGGAAAGAAAAGCTATCAGTCAGCCACATACTATGTATTTTGTAATAGTAGCATAGGTCATGCTCACATTTACATTAAAACACAGACTGGGCTTATTAACGACCTCTGATATTAAAATGCTGGGCCTCTGAAAAACCCTGGAACTCTTTCTCTGTATGGTTATAAAGGTGGCTAGAGTCAGAGGCCAGCATCGGCTTTAAAGGTTAAGGGAACGTATGTGGAAGCAGTGAGTGGTCTCATTGAAGATGAAACAAATCTAAGTCACAGGTACCAGAAGTGGATGTTGGGGCTCATTCATCTTCAGCAGAAGTGCCCCACAAAATCACTTACTTGGAGTGCCCCCAAGATTGGCCTTGTATTAGGATCTTAAAGAAAATACCCACTGGATCGTACCAATTATAAAATAGGTCAAATTTGGGGTTCAAAAATAGTGGACCATATGCCTTTAATCAAGCTTGTTACCTAAAAGGTTTTCAGTTCAGACAAATTTTCAGAGAAAGTGTCAGCTATGATGATATATATATTTATATAATTGCTATATGACCTGAAATGTCAGATATATGTGGCTTTAACAATTTTAACTATTTCAGGTCCAAAGAAAACTTCTAAAATCATAATTTAAATGCAGTTAGTCTCTTTATAATTATAAACACCACTACATTTCCTGACTACTATACCCATGACCTTCAATAACATAAGCCAAAATCTGCCTTTACACATACAGAGGATCTCATAACCACATATAATTGACTTTTAATGCCTGAAACAAGATTTGAGCTCAAGAAATGCAACTAGAATTTTATTATATGAATAAGATAGTAGAAAATCCTTAAAATTTTTTTATTCTAGAAATTCTTTTAATCCCTTGGACTCCTCAGCCTATAGTTTAGAAGCAACTGACAACTATCCTAAGGATTTTGTACACAGTTGTTTGGAAACGGAACAGTTTCTCTTTTCCTTTTACTTTCTCTAAAATAAAGAGAATGGACATCCATCCTCCCACAGAACTAGAAAAAGAGAATGGAACTAAATGGCTTTTTTCTTCTCAACACTTGGCAAACTTTAAGAAAATGAAGCCCTACAGCATGTCAATGCAGAATAATGATAAATTAATAATGATGGTGACATTGATGATAATGATGAATTAGACAATATCATTCTCTTCTTATTCTAAGTGTGAAAACTGAAGTAAAATGATGAAGTGCCTTTCCCAAGATCAGTGGCTCCACAATTAGAACTTGGGCTTTTCCTCCCTTTACACCTCTTCTTCTGAACAAATATCACTAATGTTCATCCTCACCAGGAGAAAACCATACTGGCCCACTCAATGGCCAATTAGAATAAATTGTAAATTAGGATAAATATGATAGGTAATACAAAAATCAAAAGCTCTCTAAAGAAAAGGAACAAAAAACCTGAATAAATAAGCTTTAACGGTCCATTGTTTGTGGGGAAAATGATGAAATTATAATCAAAATATTCTATGAATGGAGAATGAAGATACATTTTTATGTGGAAAGATTTTACCAAAAAAAATCTACCTAAAAAAGTAAGACTCTTCTAGGACAGGTATTAGTTTTCATAAAAGGGGCATCAGTCTGTGTCTGGTAAGGGAAAATATATGCTTTATGTAAATCTTAGTAAATTGGTTAATTAATATTCTTCATACTAACCCATATTTAAGGGAATATTTGTGACGAGGCTAAGCATCTGGACATTAAAACTGTATCCACACAGGAGAGTTCCAATTATCCCTGAAGTGGCCACACAGCCTGAATCATTCAGGTGAAAACACCCCTTTTCTTTAAGAGCAGTTTTAGGGACACAGGTTAACAGTAAATTCTATAATGCTTCTTTTGCCCTGAAGAAAAAAAAAAAACCTAGTCTAAATATCAATCCTCAGATATCAAACCTGTGTTTAAACAAAGTACCAATCTGCTCCCCCACCAAAATTCTGGGTGAGGTATTGTCTCCACATTCAGGGACATTAGTCCAGCAGTGTGGGAAAAAAAAAAAAATCTTCATTTGGACAGTGCATCTTCCAGACATTCCCTTCTATTATTGATTTGTTTTCTCCTGTCCCTTTTCTCCTTCTTTTGTTTCCTTATCATAGCTTCAGGTTATTACGTGCGAAGTATTGATGGGAATGGATGGTTTTGGTCGATGGAGAGCTAATGCATCCCTAATCCCACTATTGTTACAGAGTTATGCTTTACTCTGGTCTCTGATGGGGGAAAAGGTGCAAAGCTGTTGATCCTAGTTTTATTTGTCACAAACCCATCCATCAATCAAGTGCAAGCATGTCTGAATGCTGAATGACATGTGGGTCTCAGCTGAAAAAATTCGATAACACTGTATTGTCAGGTCTCTCACTCTTTTTTTGATAAGAAATACATTTGACTGAAATAGATAAGCATGCAACTACTAAAGACTTGAAGAGAGAAAGTGACACATTGGCACCAAAGGTTATATATCTTTGGTATTAATGATACTTATGAGTAAATAAAATGGGAGAGGGCAGCGACAGCCAGAGACATACAACATCCCTAAGGCTTGGTATGTTTAAGTATTGTCACTCTACAACTATTCAGGTTTTCAAATATTAATCTGACCATATTTCACAGTTGGCTACACTGGTTAAAATGTAAGCAAATGTGCATTTAGTGAAGGTGGTGAGGTGGAGGGAATCAAATATCACTTGTTTACACTGCTCTGAACAATACAGATAGACCCTTTTTTTGTGTATGGTACATGAAGCCATGCAATATTTTTTGTGTATATATGAACTCATAAGTTCAAAACTGTCTCCTCTTGTGAGTGAAAGCATTTGGGGGGAAAAAGCTTTAATTATTTTAAACTGGAAATATATATACATGTCATTTTAATAGTGACTTAACTTATAATTACAGTCTCAAAAATGGTTTCTGTGTGTCCTTTTTATTCTTAGTTACTAAATTAGGTACTTTAATACATTATGAAAGCCTGTCTTTTCAGTTATACACAATTTTCTATTCATAGTTATTTCAAGATAATTGCATTTGGAAATAGTTAAAGCATTAAAAACAACACTAGTATAATATAATTTTAGAGGCAAAATTAATCAACAAATCAGAACATTTTAAAAACCATTTGATTTTCTTGTCATAACATTTTAGAGAAGATAAGAATTTTTTAAATGACCTAAAAAAGCCTATCAAGAAAGGTAACAAAAAGACAGTCCTGAATTAGAGGGCACAACAGATGAACGTTTTGTAGCCGTAAGTATCANACATTTTAAAAACCATTTGATTTTCTTGTCATAACATTTTAGAGAAGATAAGAATTTTTTAAATGACCTAAAAAAGCCTATCAAGAAAGGTAACAAAAAGACAGTCCTGAATTAGAGAGCACAACAGATGAACGTTTTGTAGCCGTAAGTATCACCATGCTATGAAAGTAAGCCATCTTTTCTCTGTTCAGTGACTGGGGGCTAGAAAACTGCAAAAAAAAAAAAAAAAAAAAAAAAAATCAATGTGGAAGTGCTTTAGATTTGTGGGGTAAATTACATGTGCTTGGCCGCTCCATTGTATCTGCCCTATATTCTATACAAGATAAAACTTTAGATGGTACTGTCACATAATACATATACTTAATATTGATTTTGAGAGATTTAACAGAACTTAAATTGAACTCAATAGCAAAGCAAAAGAAACTATCTTCTTCAAATCCCTAATACTTGAAATATTCTTGAAATTAACTAAATAGTAACTCCCAATTTTAAAAATCAAGTTTGATTCCTAATTCTCCTCACTTCGTTTTGCTTCTCTTGCTAACATTTTAATCGTACTTTTCCACTTCTCTAAAACCATGTTAATTCTTGAAGAGTTCCCAGGAAGGCCCATGAATCAGCAAACGGGAGCCAGCTGGAACCTCTGAGGGTTGCGAGAAATTCCAAACAATGACCTTTCTGTTGACCATTCTTTTGCTTTAGTTTGGCCTCAGTTTATAGTGATTTCAAATTGCAGGGCTTCCCTGTCTGCAATGGAGGAGACATGGGATCAGTTCCTGGGTTGGAAAGATCCCCTGGAGCAGGGAATGGGTACCCACTCCAGTATTCTTGCCTGGAGAATTCCATGGAAAGAGGAGACTGGTGGAGTATAGTTCATGGAGTCACAAAGGGTTGGACACAACTGAACAACTAACACTAAGAGTGAATTATACACTGTTGTGAATTCTAATCCCATTTAAATAAAGTATCTGAAGCCACCAGGGTCAGGGACTCCATGGTTTTCCAAGGGCAGCCTCTTAGCTAGATACTATCTATGAGGCTCCAAACAACGCTAGTTGAGAGAGAAGCCAATTCAGTCCCTGGTAAGAAAAATACTATGAATCCAGTCAATTCTGAATATCCAGGTCCTGGACTTTGGACAGAAATATAACCTAGTCTCTACATACTCTTGAATAAGAATTTATTGCATCTAGGGTGACCTCAGTTCCACAGTGGGCCTCCAAAAAGAATATGAACTTTGTACTTTTACTCATCATGATGAGAAGCAATATCAACGTCAACAAAAAAGGGAAGCATCTTGAGATCGGTTGGTATTAGGGACTCATTCCATCCAGAAATGCCTTGGGAAGAAGGATGAAATATGGAATAAAGGGGATTTATGTTCAGGTGGTATTCTGAAATCTTTTTGAAATATTTTAGAAAATAGTTAATTTTATAAAGAAGAAAATGATATCACATACAAAATGCCATAACCCACAAACAGCATCTGTAGCTTTTCTATAATATATATGTGATACAATGAAATATTGAGATTAATCAATTGGTCTAGTGGGAATATTTTAATATGGCTAATTACACACTAATAACCCTATTCCAGAACTCCTCTGATAAAAGAAACATCATTAAGAGAAGATCTGTTACTTCCAAGTGACCAATATTTTCACATAAATGAATGTTAAAGATAGCCAAGATTATCAAACAGTATCTATTTTCCCATGGGACACAGAATTTTGAACTCTACTCCAATGATCAAAGAATTTAGAAACAGCTTTTCTCTAATGACTATGAAGTAAAGTTCTAATGACTTCTGCTAGCCCTACTTAGTATAACAACCGTGTGTGTGTGTGTGTAAAACCATTTGACTCTAGGAATGTCTATTATAGTTAATATTGCAATCAAACCATTTTTAAAATGGGGACAAAGTAAAATTAGGAAAAAATGTATCTATAAAAACAACTCAAACTCTACTAAAGAAAACGAAGATTTTGAAAAGTGGAAAGATATACCATTTTTCTGACTGAGAAGACTCAATGATAAACAGATTAATTCTTTCCAACTAAGTGTACAGATGTAATATAAACAAAATAAAAGCCCTAAAGCCATTTTTAGCCCTAAAGAATAATTCTAAATTCTATTTGGAAGAATAAACGTGTGATGACAGTCTAAAAAATGTTAAGAAAGAAACAGGAGAAAAGACTTGTTCTACCAGGTGGCAAAGCATCCTGTAAAGCTTCAGTAATTAAACACTGTGTTTTCTGTTTGTATCCTGAGTAGATAATTTGTATCTCCTGGGCCCCCAGTTATGATGATGTTCATTATTATAATGTCATGTAGTCTAAATCACTCTCCAAACCCAAAGGGGAGAAAACAGGCAAAACAGTAGCAGCAATGGTGAGAGACCTTTTATTCCTATCAATGTTCCTAGGGTTTGACCCCTAGCAGAAGGCAAAGGGGGAGGTGACAGCTATCCCAGAAGCACATAAGAACTGGGGAAACCTTGTTATTCTGTTTATTTTCCCATCTCACAGACAGAATTTTAAAAGGGCACACAGAGAAATATTTTACACTCTCCCTAATTCCTGTCTCCTTGCATTAGTCAAAGTTATATAGTATTAACAGCTATACCTTTAAATAGTTTTAAAGTGAAACTGAAAGTGCTACTCTCAGTCATGTCTGACTCTTTCGTGACCCCATGGACTATAGCCTCTGTCCATGGGATTCTCCNCTATTCGCCCTCCTGCACCCTGTTCACCCCAGGGCAGGACTCCCTGGCTTTCCAGGTCCTCACAGTACCCAGAACCTCAGATACCGCTCCCTCTGGCCGGCCCACCCCTGATCGCCCCACTACCAGACCCTGTCTGATTGTAGGTGTAGGAGGCTGGCTTTGAGTCTTCCACCCATGAAACAGCCCTGGGCTTGTTACTGAGCCTCTGGCTCCTGATTTGTAGAGCATCAGTTTCACCAGTTATAGTGAAGACTGATGAGATCATAAACATGAAAGTACTTGTAATGGAAGGTGCATGTAGAGCATTCATATCATGTGGGAGCGGGAGGCCTGAACCCCTGGCATTAGGGCATGCCCCTCTTTCCATGCATGATAGGCCCTGCTTCTTGTGCCCGCAGTGGACAGGGAAGAAACAGACAGTTTGTTCTGCTCAGTTTAATTTACTTACCCAAGTCAAAGGGAAGGATATCTGTAAAAATGCTCAGAGGCCACTTCCTCACACCTGTCCCAACAGTCTAGTGATTCCTCACACCTCTAGGGTGAACTGGGACACTGGATTTCACTGTAAGAAGGCTCACAAAGAACGAGAACACTTGAGTTAGGAAGGTGACCCCTGAAGACCCTACTCAGAGTTTCCCAGAGGCCTTGGAGATTAAAGGGAAAATATTTTGGTTCTGGGCCAATGAGAAAAGATCCCAACCAACAGTCAGAAGCTTTTACTTTCTAGCTGCCACCACTGGGGTTAGGGAGAATCACACAGCAGGTGCCTCACTTTTCATGTCTGGAAAATAGAGATAATAACAACTTGTGTGTGTTTGTATGCTCAGTCATTTCTGACTCTTTGCTGCCCCTTGGAATACAGCCTGCCAGATTCCTCTGTCCAGGGGATTTTCTAGGCAAGAATACTGGAGTGGGTTGCCATTCCTGCCTCAGGGGATCTTCCCAACCCAGGGATTGAACCTTCCTCTCTTGCGTCTCCTGCATTGGCAGATGAATTCTTTACCACTGTGTAACCTGGGAAGACCCTCAAATAATGTTTAGCACTAACTATCTATCAGACACTGTTTTCAGTGTTTTACACTTAACCCTCAGAACAATCCCATGTATAGGTACTATTATCTCCATTTTAAAGATGAACCAAGCATAAGGGAACAAGAACTTTAAACAGTGCTCAGCAATGATTATCATGCGTGAATATAGATGTCCAAGGTCTTTATACTTCTGTATGATTGCTGCACCTTATGGAGGATTGACTTCTACTAATCAGATGATAAAGACAGTCAAGATAAAGTCAAATAAAGACTCCTTAGAGTGGGGTCCTTCACAGGAGCACTTCTACCAGACAAAGGGGACCCTCTGTGTGGTTCAAATGAACTGGGTACTTGGGAGAATCCTGTTACAAGAAGAAACATATGATTTGTACATCAATAATACCTTTCATGGTACTGATTCCCTACCTTTCCTTATCATCCCAATCCTTTTCTTGAATTTTCTTCCAGTTCTTCTACAACCCACTCCCAACTCCAGACTCCAAAGCTGGTGGCTCTGTGACTCTGTGTAATTCTCCATTATTTGTGCAACAGTCAAGCAGTCCTCATGCATCCACTGGACTAGAGTGCTCTCTCTAGGGACCAGCAGCAGAACCTAAAACAGAATCGAGGGGTCCTGTGAGTGCTGGAACCTGGAGCAGGGATCCTATGGGCCAGCAGTACCAATCTATAGGTTTCCAGACTTGAAGATTTCAGAAGTGAACCACTTACTTGTGACTTTGAGAAACTTCAGTAATTATCATGNCCAGGCTTCCCTGTTCATCACCAACTCCCGCTGCTGCTGCTGCTGCTAAGTCACTTCAGTCATGTCCGACTCTGTGCGTCCCCATAGACAGCAGCCCACCAGGCTCCTCCATCCATGGGATTCTCCAGGCAAAGTACTGGAGTGGGTTGCCATTGCCTTCAACCAACTCCCAGAGCTTGTTCAAACTCATGTCCATCAAGTGGGTGATGCCATTCAACCATCTCATCCTCTGTTGTCTCCTTCTTCAGCCTTCAATCTTGCTCAGCCTCAGGGCTTTTTTCCAGTGGTCAGTTCTTCACATCAGGTGGCCAAACTATTGGAGCTTCAGCTTCAACATCAGTCCTTCTAATGAATATTTAGGACTGATCTCCTTTAGGATTGACTGGCTGAATCTCCTTGCAGTCCAAGGGACTCTCAAGAGTCTTGTCCAACACCACAGTTCAAAAGCATCAATTCTTCAGTGCTCCACTTTCTTTATAGTCCAACTCTTACATCTATACATGACTACTGGAAAAACCATAGCTTTGACTATACAGACCTTTGTTGGCAAAGTAGTGTCTTTGCTTTTTAACAAGCTTTCTAGGTTGGTCGCAGCTTCTCTTCCAAGGAGCAAGCGTCCTGTAATTTCATGGCTGCAGTCACCATCTGCAGAACTGTATGCAGCCTGCCAGGCTCCTCTGTCCAAGGGATTCTCCAGGCAAAGTACTGGAGTGGGTTGCCATTCCCTTCTCCAGGGTACATTCCCAACCCAGGGACTGAACTCAGGTTTCCCGAATTGCAAGTGGGTTCCTTATCAGCTGAGCCACCAGGGAAGCCTGGTGTGATAGTACAATATGTATTTGGTCTTCATCTCTGGCACAGAGTTCCTAAAATCTTTGAAATTTCTTTAGTGATAATGGTGAAGGGAGTGTCCCTTGTTATTCATATCAAGACCNGCTTCAGTAATTAAACACTGTGTTTTCTGTTTGTATCCTGAGTAGATAATTTGTATCTCCTGGGCCCCCAGTTATGATGATGTTCATTATTATAATGTCATGTAGTCTAAATCACTCTCCAAACCCAAAGGGGAGAAAACAGGCAAAACAGTAGCAGCAATGGTGAGAGACCTTTTATTCCTATCAATGTTCCTAGGGTTTGACCCCTAGCAGAAGGCAAAGGGGGAGGTGACAGCTATCCCAGAAGCACATAAGAACTGGGGAAACCTTGTTATTCTGTTTATTTTCCCATCTCACAGACAGAATTTTAAAAGGGCACACAGAGAAATATTTTACACTCTCCCTAATTCCTGTCTCCTTGCATTAGTCAAAGTTATATAGTATTAACAGCTATACCTTTAAATAGTTTTAAAGTGAAACTGAAAGTGCTACTCTCAGTCATGTCTGACTCTTTCGTGACCCCATGGACTATAGCCTCTGTCCATGGGATTCTCCAGGCAAGAATACTGGAGTGGGTTGCCATTCCCTTCTCCAGGGGAATGTTCCCCCAAATAGTTACTTGAAAACTCTAACACCTTTGTAGGAAAGAAGGGAAGACAATCTTACATCTAAGCTCACTCAAGCATTCTTGGTGCTGATTATAGGGAAAAGTTGTCATATATAATTTGAAAAAGCAGAAACTATCTATGGCTTTTAGGCCTGGCTCTGGTTCACGGATCTCCAAAATTCTGCCAAAAAAGAGAGATGTTAGTGAAATAGACAAAGCAGTATAATAAACAGAATCTGGGAATTTGGTAGTGGTAAAAATGACATTTTAAATAGAGAGGGTTGCTCTCAGACATTTCTGGTGTGAATGTAAAATTGGTAAGTCAATTTAGATGCCAAGTTTTGCAGTATCTGTTAAGATGAAAGACATACATAGCCCAAGACCCAGCAATTCCACTTTTCCATGACAAACACTGGCACATGTGCACAAGTACAAGGTCACAGCACTAGCTGAGCAGTGAAAAATCAGAAACTACAAATGACCATAGAGGATGGGCCAAATACTATGAATATAATACGTAAGTAGGAAAAGGTGAGATCAATCCCTCTGTAGTGGCACAAAAGAGATTCCTAAAACATATCACTGAGTGAGAAAAAACAAGCTTCAGAATATTACTACATAAAGTATTTTATGCTTGAGGTATATATACATGTATAGTGCACCAATCACCATGAAAAAAAAAATGACAGATTTTCATTAATCCTTATCTACCTCAAATCATATACAAAAATATACTTTTTATGTATTACCTTAGCTGTGACTTTAAGCTATAAAGTTAGTTACTAAAAGGAATTATATGAAACTATTTATTTAACCTTATTATGGTTAAATAAAAGCCAGAGGCTATAAAAGAAAACAACAGCAACAAACTTCTGTATAACAAACAGCACTAAGAAAAGCTGAAAGAAAAACTGTCAGAGGAGTTCAGACGGTACAGCATCTCTTAGGGAGAAATCCATTAATACGCACATTTAAAATGCAGATACCCTGTATCCCAGCAATCCTATTTACAAGAGTTTATGCCAAGGAAATAACTGTATATATGTCAATTATGTGTGTAAAAGGATGTTCAGCATGGCATTTTGTGTTTATAACTGCACATAAAAGGGGGGAAACTAAATGTCCATCAGTAAGTAAATGGTTCAATAGATCATGGTGCTTCCATATAATGGAATACTATAAAGTCATTAAGATGAATAGTATTAATATTAACTTTGTCAAGTTCCACTGACCAAACTCTGAATTAAATGCAGTATCTCAATCAATCCTTTCAACAACGCTTTGAGGTAGCTATAATTAGGGCCAAACTCTGAGTTAAATGCAATATCTCCTTCAATCCTTTCAACAATGTTTTGAGGCAGCTGTAGTTAGAACTGTCATTTTAAAGATGACAGGGCTGAGACTTAGGTTAAGCAGCCCAAAAACACACCACTGTCTCACTCTGAATCTGGAGCTTTTTGAAGATCCACGTGTACACAGACACAGGAAGAGTAGTATGTGTAGTGCAGTCACATTTATCTACATAAATGTAAAAGTCTGACAGGGAGAGAGAAACATGTTAAAGTGGTCTCTGTATGGATGGATCATTTCTACTTTCTTTTTACTTGATTACATTTTCTGATTTTTTCCAGGAAGGAACACATAGTGTACTTTTTAAAATAAACTAAGCAATTCTAAGATAAAAACCAATAGTGTTTCAGAGCAGTGAAGATTATTATTCTAGTAAACGTAATTATTTAAATGAAGATTTTTAAGAAATTCGATGATTTTGCCTAGAAAACATATTTCCATGTGTAAGTAAATGCTGTGTAAGTTAGAATATAAAAATTCAGCTGGCTTTAAAGCACACTGGAATAACAGCTTTTGAGCAAGCAATTAATAATATGAATTGGGGTTTCTGACAAAAAGGATGAAAAAAGCAAGTTGCTTTAAACTTTCTATCTCCAATGCAGTTCTACTTTCTCAACTGGAAGATGTACCAAGTAAGACCCAAAGTATAAAATTAGCCCCTTCTTCCTAAAGCTAGAATCATAATCCAAGTCTCCTTCATGGCACAGAATTATTTGACTGGACAACTCTATGTAATATATAGTCTGAGTGGGCTGGTGTATAATGAAACACAGTTTTTGCCTTAGGGACAGAGTCACGCAGAGGTGAAGATGGGGTAAGATTCTGGGATGTGGGCTGATTGTCGACATGTACGTTTGAACACCAGCAATCAGAGCCACTTTTCCTTTTACCATAATTTCCTGAGAATGATGACCCAACAGTTCCAAAGCTCTAGATTCCAAAATACCACACCCTAAGGAACGTTCACATCCATTCATGAGAAGGCAAGGACTGGGAGAGAAAAGAGCAACAGCTGTTTTCTCTCTTCCTCTAGTCTGCAATTTGGTTGAAAGATATCTAAAATTGGAGCAAGGCATAGATAACCACCTTCTAGAATGATCTGAGAAAAACAATCCTCCCACCTCTAAAACAAGTCCTCTACAGACTTGCTAAAGTGCTTGACACATCCACAATAAAGAGTCATTCCTTTGGGACAAAGAATTATTTACATATTCAATACTGAAGAAATATTTACTAACAATCTATGTGCCTAACACATGTTCTTTATGCTTCCCTCCTTAAAAAGTGACAAATGAATAATAACTGGGCTCCATCCTAAAGGCATTTAAAATCTAGATGGGAACGAGAGCAGAAATAAGATAGTTTAAGTAGAAAACGATGTGTTAGCACAGGGTTAGGATGTGTGTCAAGTACTCAGGCGACCTGAAGGCAAGCTGCAACAAAGTGAGGTGAGACTTATTAGGTGGCAGGTGTAGTCTGGGGGCCCTGGAGCTGCAAGGAAGTGTGAGAGACAAAGACAGAAAGTGAACACAAGCTGAGCATGAAGGGCCCACTTCATCCTGAGGAGGAGAGCCACTGAAGAGGGTTGAACTAGCAAGGAAGGGTGGGGAGAAGGTGATATATAACATATTATATTGATGCTTATGTATCATAGTGGAGAAAAGAATGCATCAGGTGATTAACAGTCATTAACACTTATGAAGAATTTGTTCCAGGAAACAAAAAGGGGAGAAGAATTAACCTCAGAATTACATTCTNGGAGCCCCAAAATATAAAGTCTGCCACTGTTTCCACTGTTTCCCCATCTATTTCCCATGGAGTGATGGGATCGGATACCATGATCTTCGTTTTCTGAATGTTGAGCTTTAAGCCAACTTTTTCACTCTCCTCTTTCACTCTCATCAAGAGGCTTTTTAGCTCCTCTTCACTTCCTGCCACAAGGGTGGTGTCATCTGCATATCTGAGGTTATTGATATTTCTCCCAGCAATCCTGATTCCAGCTTGTGTTTCTTCCAGTCCAGTGTTTCTCATGATGTACTCTGCATATAAGTTAAATAAGCAGGGTGACAATATACAGTCTTGACGTACTCCTTTTCCTATGTATAATTTTGTCTAATTATCATAGCCAGTATGTTAGAAGGATATCATTAGTTGTATGATTACTATTACATACAAAGAAACTAAAACTCAGAAACACAAGTAATTTACCCAGGGTTACAGAAAAACATAGGAATCAGGGCATTGCCATCTCTGACACTCAAACTGGTTTCTTTTCACTGTAAGTCCTTCCTGAGCTTTGATTACAGTATCTGTGCTATGAAGGATTGTAATTAGATCAGTGCTGGCAAATACACATTCCATAAACCACCTACTCCCCACACGATATCCCTGGTGGCCACTGTTAAAATCAATTTTGTTATTTTACTCTGCTGAGCCATAACTCAGAATCTCTGTAAATAAAACGCCCCAGGAACAATTCTTTTTACCAATCAGAGGTAACACTCATGTTCTATTCTGTACCCTGTTCTGAAAATGACATTAAGCCCCTTCCCAGGGCTCTAGATCTAAGCTAAGAATTTCAGTTACCAACAAAGCAGCCCTAAAGACGTCATCACCCTTGACTTTGTGATGCAGACATCCTAACACGGGGACCCCCTCCACCAGACAGGCTATGCAGCAGTCATTGCTCCTCACGAAAGAATCCCTTGCCCTCAGAAACACCAGGCACTGGCAGCCCCAGGCCTCAGTGCAAAGTCAGACTGGAGACTGAAACCCGGGGAGAAGCCCAGGGCTGCTTCTTGGCAGTTTTCAACCTGACCAAGTAAGTTGCAGTCTGATGGGAAGGAGGAAACAGGAGTTTGAGCACCCTAGCACTTTGGGTGGCTTTGAAATGCCAGCTGTCAGGAGCCAGGGCACAGTCAGGGCCCCAGCATCTCAGCATGTTCACATCTCATTTTGTCACTCCTCACCCTTGGTCAAGAGAATATGCCAAGGTGATTGCAAGCAAAGCCTCAAATTCAGTCTTGATGGAAAAGGCAATATTCATTTTGAATTATGTTTACAAAAGCTGGGGGTGGAATATAAGAGGGCAGGAAAGGTGAAGTGATAGGGTGATGTCATTTGGAGTGGAGGTATTTTGCATAATAGAATTTTCTCCTATGCAGGGCATTGTGGAGAGTGACATTTGAAAAGAGCAGAGCTGAAGCAGAAGGCCATCAAGTGAAGTGGAGTTACCAAACTTGAGAATGCTTTGGATAAAACCTAAAAAAGTCAAGTGATAAGCCACCCTGTCCCTTCAGCAGCTTTTCTGTGCTATGTTCCACCTTCTTTAGAATCCTACAAGCATGGAACTAGAAGTCCAGTGTCTTTCAAAAAAATTTATTAGCAGATAAACATTTGATAAAATGAAACCCTGTATATAACTTCTTTATCCAGTGAAGTCTCCCTGACCTCCCATTTTGTGGCAGACAGTGCCTAGTGTCCTTTAATAGTATCTAAACCAATTAATGCCATAATGAAATAAACAAAATATTCTGTTTGGTTCTGGTGTCACATGACTTGGTTCAAGACCCAGACCTACCATTTGCAACCGTGACGTTGAAAATGAACACCCCTGGGAGCCTTAATATCCTCATTTGTAAAAATCAGAAGCTGATATGATGTTACAGTGGGAAAAGAAATGTGTGAACGAAGTCTTTACATCTGATAAAGGATATCTACTTTTAATTAAAAAGGAAGGAAAAGGAAACAAACTACTTTTTTGTTTGTTTTTATCTCCCTCTTCCTTCCCTTAGATGTGATATGTCTTTTTAACAAAAATTGACCCAGTGATGATTCTTACTTGTTATATTAATGAATATAAGAAATGCTGGTTTCTATAACAAACTCTAAAACTTTAGAAGTTTAAAGAATGTAAGTTTGTTTCTTAGTCAAGCAAAATGCAATGTGCATGTTCCCAGTCGCTGGGTGGCCTTCCATGTAGCTCCACCTGCCCCCCACCCTCCCCCACACACGCCCCACAGCCTTAGTAGAGGCTCTTCCAGAATTATAAGTCCCTTCCTCTGTACTCTGCCCATNATATAAAAATTCAGCTGGCTTTAAAGCACACTGGAATAACAGCTTTTGAGCAAGCAATTAATAATATGAATTGGGGTTTCTGACAAAAAGGATGAAAAAAGCAAGTTGCTTTAAACTTTCTATCTCCAATGCAGTTCTACTTTCTCAACTGGAAGATGTACCAAGTAAGACCCAAAGTATAAAATTAGCCCCTTCTTCCTAAAGCTAGAATCATAATCCAAGTCTCCTTCATGGCACAGAATTATTTGACTGGACAACTCTATGTAATATATAGTCTGAGTGGGCTGGTGTATAATGAAACACAGTTTTTGCCTTAGGGACAGAGTCACGCAGAGGTGAAGATGGGGTAAGATTCTGGGATGTGGGCTGATTGTCGACATGTACGTTTGAACACCAGCAATCAGAGCCACTTTTCCTTTTACCATAATTTCCTGAGAATGATGACCCAACAGTTCCAAAGCTCTAGATTCCAAAATACCACACCCTAAGGAACGTTCACATCCATTCATGAGAAGGCAAGGACTGGGAGAGAAAAGAGCAACAGCTGTTTTCTCTCTTCCTCTAGTCTGCAATTTGGTTGAAAGATATCTAAAATTGGAGCAAGGCATAGATAACCACCTTCTAGAATGATCTGAGAAAAACAATCCTCCCACCTCTAAAACAAGTCCTCTACAGACTTGCTAAAGTGCTTGACACATCCACAATAAAGAGTCATTCCTTTGGGACAAAGAATTATTTACATATTCAATACTGAAGAAATATTTACTAACAATCTATGTGCCTAACACATGTTCTTTATGCTTCCCTCCTTAAAAAGTGACAAATGAATAATAACTGGGCTCCATCCTAAAGGCATTTAAAATCTAGATGGGAACGAGAGCAGAAATAAGATAGTTTAAGTAGAAAACGATGTGTTAGCACAGGGTTAGGATGTGTGTCAAGTACTCAGGCGACCTGAAGGCAAGCTGCAACAAAGTGAGGTGAGACTTATTAGGTGGCAGGTGTAGTCTGGGGGCCCTGGAGCTGCAAGGAAGTGTGAGAGACAAAGACAGAAAGTGAACACAAGCTGAGCATGAAGGGCCCACTTCATCCTGAGGAGGAGAGCCACTGAAGAGGGTTGAACTAGCAAGGAAGGGTGGGGAGAAGGTGATATATAACATATTATATTGATGCTTATGTATCATAGTGGAGAAAAGAATGCATCAGGTGATTAACAGTCATTAACACTTATGAAGAATTTGTTCCAGGAAACAAAAAGGGGAGAAGAATTAACCTCAGAATTACATTCTTGCTCTAAAACTGTGGGAAAACAGTCTTGTCAGAATTTGTAATCCTGTGGAACAACAACAACAAAAAAATCTGGCAAGCAAAATCTTGCCAGAACTTGTAATCCTGTGGAAGGTCGAAATCTTTGCGAGCAAAAATATTAGAGTGCATATGTTAACCTACAGGGTGGAGATTTCAATGCATTAGTGGTTCAGGGAAAGGCCTGCTCCAGAGAAGACTGAAGCAGCCTCAAAAGGCCTGATAAAGGAGAGGGGAAAATACTTGCTGGGAAGAGTGACAGCAAGTATCTGTCTGGGGGTGACAGAACCTAGTGACATTCATTCAAAAACAGTAACCAAGCCCTGTGCGGGTGCTTTCGGTGGATGAACAATAGGTAGAAATGACCTGTCCTCATAGGCCTTCAGTTCAGTGTTCGCTGGGGGTGACAGAAATAAACAAGGTCTTACCATACAGCACAGGGAACATATTCACTATTCTGTAATAAACCATAATGGAAAAACATGAAAAAGAATATAGGTCTATAACTGAGTCACTTTGCTGTACAGCAGAAACTAACACAACATTGTAAATCAACTATACTTCAATAAAAGAAAAGATACTAGTCTGATTGGAATAGAAGCTTTGCTGAAAGAATGAATCAGAGCAGGTGTGTGCGTGTGTACTGGGCTAGGGACTGGGAGTCCAAGGACTTGCATGACCAGGGTGATACAAGCCAGTGAGAACTCTGAAGGTAAACTTGATCACTTCACAGTACATCCTTCTGACTTTAACATACACACATGCACAAACACACACATATCTATTCACATGCATATTTAATACATACTGACTGAAGTGTACTTTAGAAGTATATATAAGTTGCCCCTAGATGAAAGATTTGCTGTATAATACTTAATTAAAATGTGTCTCTATTTTAGTTAGAGCTGCCTTCCAAAGACATTATTGCTAAAAAACAATCAAAACAATAGCCCTTCTTTGGTGTGAATAGATACGCTTTAAAAAAAAGGTAACTTTGGTTCATGTGTTACTTTTTTGACTACTTTACCTATTTATTCCATTTATATAATAATTTTACCGCTTTTGTGGGTTTTAAAACTTTTTATTTTATATCAAAGTATAGTTGATAATAATGTGATTCATGTATCATTTAGTTGAAGGATGTTTTTATAGAAAAAGTATACATGAAGGTCACAACAGGGACCCTGGGCCTTGGCTTAAAAACAAAAGTTTGCTTTCTACTAAGAAAACTTTTCTATCCATTATTAAAAATGTATAATGTATATAAAAATATGAACAATCATCCATAAGTGACCAAAGCTGACATTCACTGTAGCTCCTTCCAACTGTGTATCTTTTAACCAACTGTCTCATTAAAGCTGCACTTGTTGTTTATATTAGTAGACACCCTCAGGAGCTCCCACTGCCTACAAAGCACAGGTGACTGTGTTAACTGACCCAGGTCTCTGGCCAGCTAACCTAAAGTTTTGTATTTATTAATATGTTCAGGGTAAACATCAATTTCAGGTTTTGCACTAAAAGGAACCTCAGGGAGTAAGTTCACTGCCCTGGAGCAGCGATTCTCAAAGTGTAGACTTTTGGCTTCACCTGTGAGATGGTTAGAAATGCAAAATCATGGGCCGCACTCCCGCCTGCTCCATGTAAACCTCTGAGAAACAAGCCCAGGAAAGAGCATGTTAACAAGCTCTCCAGGTGACTCTAGTGCACACATGAATTTGTGAACCTATGCTCATGGGAAACACATAGCTAGTTAGCAATGGTCCCCGATCCACAGCAACCTGGGAATAACATGTTTGATGGTGCCTCATGTGACTACTAAATGCTTGTTGACTTAAAGAGCTGACTCCTAAATTCTCCCAAATTTCTAACCCTTTCCCCATATTTTTTTCTTAGAACAATGTCTGGCATTTTATTATCTAGTTACTGTTTACAGACTCATCACCTTCCACTGCTCACACATGCATGCACCATTTTTGAACATATACCACTGCAATCTGCCTCTGAAGTAAACACTCCTTTTATTTGCTGAGAGTTCCCTTTGGTGTCAACAGAAAAACAAACAAACAAAGTACCACAGCGTTTTCTTCACTTTCCTCATTCTAGGGCCTTACTACCCAAAGTGTGAACAGCAGGTCAGCAGCATGGAAATCACCTGTCAGCTTGTTAGAACTGTAGAATCTCGGGCCCCACTCCAGACCTAATGAACCAAAACCTGTATTTTAACTCAACTGCCAAGTGATGCATATACAGTTAACATCCGAGAAGTAAACTTCTAGGGAGCCACTTGCTACTCTTAATCGTGCTCAGACAGGTTTTGAAGTAAGTGTATCTCAGTATTAACACTATGTGACACTCATTCACTCACTCATTCAGCAGGTGTTTCTTGAGTAGCTACTGTGTGCAAGAATTGATTGTGCTTTCTAAGTTGCTTCAGTAATGTCTGACTCTTTGTGGGCTCCTCTGTCCATGGGATTCTCCAGGCAAGAATACTGCAGTGGGGAGCCATTCCCTTCTTCAGCAGATCTTCCCCACCCAGGGACTGAACCCAGGTTTCACATCTCCTGCACTGGCAGATGGATTCTTTACTACCAGTGCCACCTGGGAAACCCATGTGTAAGGATGGGTGGTATGGAAATACAAAGATGAAAATGACTCTTTTAGGAACGTAGTATAGCTAACAAGGGAGACAGACACTGTGTGCCAAGAGCTACAGTGCCAAGCAGGATATGGTTAAGAGTCTTCTGAGTGGTCAAAGAATACTGGCATTCAGAGAGGGCAGAGTACTGTCTCCTAAGGTAGAAGAGGAAAAATAAGTCATTCGATTTGAAAACTTGATTGAAGTATGAAAATAAGAAGTTTGTTGTCTTAGCAATGCATGGGCAACTACAATGGAAAGAGCATCTTTGGGAATAGAGGCCTGAGTTCAACCCCACCCAGGTGATCTTGGGAATATTACCTAACTCTCTGAAGCTAACTTCATCTTCCTTGAAAGAACGTAATACTCTATTTCAGGATTGTTAAGAGGCTTAGTGAGAGTGAGTGCACAGCTCCTAGAACAGCACCTGTCACACAGCAGACCCTCAACAGTGAGGTTATTGCTGCCACTCCTGTTGCTGAGATTCTTTGTGAGATGTCCTCTGTCTCCTTTGATCTCAGAAACATGGCAGGAGCTGCTTGAATGTGACACGGCTGGAGTAGCCCAACAGATTCTAAGAAACAAAAGGGCAAGAAAAAAGTCTTGACAATTACTCTTGAATATCAAGATGTTAAAGCTCAGTGTCTGGCTTTCCAAAGAACAGACCCACACAGAAGGAGTGCCACACAGTCAGCACTGCCATGAAAACAGGGTGATCACACACCTTATCACTTCTAACTCTTTTAATAATTAAAGAGGTGCTATTAATAATATTTATAAATTATAAAAATTATCAATCCAGGATAGTTGTGGGAAACAGATGTATAGGCACCCCACCTAAAGGCAAGAAAGGAAAGGACAAGATTTGGACAGAGGTAATGGTAGGTAGGCCTTCCCTGCTGGCTCAAACGGTAAAGAATCTGCCTATAATGCAGGAGCTATGGGTTTGATCCCTGGGCTGGGAAGATCCCCTGGAGAAGGGAATGGCAGTCCACTCCAATATTCTTGCCTGGAAAATCCCTGGGGCAGAGAAGCCTGGTAGGCTACAGTCCATGGGGTTGCAGACTCGGACACGACTGAGCAACCAAGCAGTGGTAGGTAAGGAGATATGGACAAATATTATTTTTCTGCAGTTGATAAATGTATTTATAAAACCTGTCCATGGGGCTACAGATTGATAGGACTTTGATAAAGTATTTAAAAACATACCTCATCTGACTTAATCAGCAAGCTCAGCCATACGGACTAGCCCAGAACTGAGTTTGAGTGGCAAAGCACACCCATTAACGTTCACGTGCCTACGAAGAGACAAAAGAGAAGCCCCTCAAACCTTCCCTCAAAGCTTACTGAATCTTCCATGAAATGCAATCCATTAAGATATTCATTTAACTAACGCCAGCCATGGTCTATAAAAATAAAAAGTTGTGTATCAGAAAACATAAATGGGCCTGGCACACTCATAAGCACACGGGACCTGATAGCCTCATTGTTAGAGGACAGAAAACTCCCAAAGCAAAGTTTCTGTGACCTATAAACCTATAGCCTCTACAGTTGCCATTGCTGCAACAGCACAGTACAATAACTGATGTTCGTCATTATGATCCTGAGTCAAGAAAAGAGTTGTCATTTAAGAACAGAAGCTGTATAGTGACACTGAAAGAACACTAACAATGGAACGACCTAGGATACAGTCTGAACTCTCCCATTCCCTAGCTTCGTGATCTTGGGTTAATTATTTAATCTCTCTAAGCATTAGCATCATCTCCAAAGTAGGGAGATTACATAGGCTTTGGAAGTTCTCAGAGTAAAAAGATCTTTATAAATGAATTGTACTGCCTTGAGAAGTAGTGAATTTTCCATCAACAAATGGGTATTCAAATTTAACTTTAAAAGTCTCTTGGTATGGGTTTTGCTGAATGGATAAGCACTGGCTGGTAGACAATTAAATCACCTCAAGATGGTCCTTTACAAAACGAAAATATTTCATTTATGTGGAATACTCTCAGTTCAGTTCACTCAGTCATGTCCGACTCTTTGTGACCCCATGGACTGCAGCACACCAGGCTTTCCTGTCCATCACCAACTCCTGGAGCTTGCTCAAACGCATGTCCAGCAAGTCGGTGATGTCATCTAACCATCTCATCCTCTGTCATCCCGTTCTCCTGCCTTCAATCCTTCCCAGTATCAGGGTCTTTTCAAATAAGTCAGTTCTTCACATCAGGTGGCCAAAGTATTGAAGTTTCAGCTTCAGCATCAGTCCTTCCAATGAATATTCAGGACTGATTTCCCTTAGGATTGACTAGTTTGATCTCCTTGCAGTCCAAGGGACTCTAAAGTTTTCTCCAACACCACAGTTCAAAAACATCAATTCTTCAGCACTCAGCTTTCTTTATTAGAGATTCATAAAAATGCTATTGTAAATAGCATTATAAATAGTTTATTTTTTCTGAATATAAAGAGAATGTATATCAACTGAAAAGATTAATATAGTACCAAAACACATATGTTGGGCTGGCCAAAAAATTCATTTGGGTTTTTCTGTAACATCTTATGTAACAACTTTTTGGCCAACCCCAACAGAAGAGAAAATAATCTTAATTCTACCCTTCCACAGACGACCATCATAGACATTCTTCTTTCGGTCTTTCTTCCACAGAATTTTTTTCCAAAGTTGAGAATTTATTGCTCATGCAATTTTTATGGTTCTGAAAACTGCTTTCATTTTTAATTTACAATGCATCATAAACATTTTTCCATGCAATGAGTGAAAATCTGCCACTGAAACACAGAGGGCTGCAGGTGGCTAACAAGAGTGACACCTAAAGCACAGGATTAGCATAAGGTTAAATAAAGCACAAGGCCTGCACGAAAGGAATGTCTTCGAAGTCCCTCTGTGGGGCCCTGCAGCCGCCCCTGAGTTCCCCTGGGCCCCTCGGGTAGAAGGGGTCCTGTAAACTTGTTTGCATCCACATAAACCCCCTCAATTTCTGTCTGGTTTTCTTCACCTCCTCCTTCACCCTGGCCATCTCGTCAAATTCTCTTCTCTTCTCTTCATTGCTCAATTGCATATCGTGTACAGCCTCCTCATATTCCTTGAGACACTTAGAGCCAGCCCTTTTGTTGCTTTTTCTTTTGGCCTTCCTGGGTACATCCTCCCCAGCTGAGTGCTTCCTGGTGGCACTTGGTTTGCTGGCTGGCTTGTCTTCCTTTAGTTTTCCCTTGCTTTCTGCTTTCCTTTCTTTTGCTTTTCCTCACTCACTGGCATTCCCTGGCTCTCTGGGTTTCCTTCTTTTAGTTTCGTCTCCCTCTCTGACCTTTCTTTATCCTTTAGAATCTCCTCATCTTCCATCTTTCCCTCGTGATCCTTCCCATGTCTTCTAACTTTTCCTTGTCTTCCACAGTACACGCTACTCCTGGCTTTGCCACATCCAGTGGCTCCTCTCTGTTTTCCATCTTGCCTTGGTTCTCAGGCTTGCCTTCATTTTCACTGCAGAGTTTTTCCTTGTTGAGTGTCCCCTCCTTTTCCTGTTCTGTGGAGATTCTGGATAGGTTCCTCCTCTTTCTCTAGCCCTACAAAGCTCTGGGAACAATAGACACGTAGACCTGAAAGAACCTGTAGCAACAATTAGGGATTTGCCGATGGCTCTGGGTCCCAGAGCACAGAGGGAGGATGGTGCCCAGTTTGGAGCCCAGCAGTCGCCACACATACAATTTTTATCCTACTTTTATTTTTGCTTTGTTATACCATAATCATTTTTGTGTCATCAAAAAAAAATGTTTTAGGCAGTATTTTAACATTGCAAAATATTACATTATCTGAATATCTTAAATTTGGGCACAAATTCACATGCCTAGGTAGGAATCCTGCTCTGCCATTTACCAGCAGTGTGAATTTGCACCATTTACTAACACCTCTGGGCCTCCTCTGTAAATGTGAATAACAGTACTACCTACTTCATAGTTTTATTATTAGGATTAAATGAGTTAATACACATAGGATACTTAAAGTGTCTGGTACATGAAAAAGGAAAGTGTTAGTCACTCAGTCATGTCCAACTCTTTGTGACCGCATGGACTGGAGCCCCTCAGGCTCCTCTGTCCATGGAAGACTCCAGGCAAGAATACCAGAGCAAGTTGCCATTTCCTTCTCCAGGAGATCTTCCCAAACCAGGGATGGAACCTGGGTATCCTGCATTGCAGGCAAACTCTACTGAGTGAGCCACCAGGAAGGCTTAATACTTGAAGTGTCTGGTACACAGTGTTTAATAAATTTTAATTATTACTGTTGCTACTCATTTTAATCAAATATAAGTCATTTAGATTGCTTTCAATCTTTTCATTATTATTAACAATTATGTGATAAACATCTTTGTAATGAATGAGTTTTTAAAGATATTCTTCACAATCCAAAATCTTCAGCCATTTTTTAAAAACTTGTTTCAGCTGTATGCTTCAGCTATAAAGCAGTGGATGAAAAGAAGCTATTTATATGGAACCACTGGCTTTGGCAATATTTTTCAAGTTAGAACTATTTCTATTGTTCTATTTCCTTTTTTTTAAACTGTGATACAACACACATGAAATTTACCATTACTGACATCTAGCACACTGTTGTGCAATTTGCCAATATGCTGCTAGACTACTTAAAAATCATCAAATATAATGCTCAGAATGGAAGGGAAAAAAGGTAAAAGTTATTAACCTTAAAATGTCTCTCAAGAAAAAGAAAAAAATAACTTCTTCAATCTCAAATTTTATTAGGAAATCATTAGGTCCAGTCACCAAATTATAACCACCTTACTTTCTAAAGACATATCATACATATATATTTATTAAAACTTCAACTGTCTGTATCTCTGAAGTCAGGAAGAAGATAGCTGAGGGAAGACTATCATTTAGAGTCCCATTACTTAAGGAGTCCTATTATAGTTCAGGCATTGTGGAAGCTGGTTAACGTAAAGTATCCTATTTAGTCCTTATAAAGACTTCAAGTTACAACTATTGTCCTCCATATTACCAGTGAGGAAACTGAGGTTTGGCAATGTAAAGTAATTTGTATAAATTTACACAGCTAAAAAGTGGCAGAGGTGGGACTCAATCTCAGATCTACCTGGTTCCCAAGTTCCATTCTTTCCTTTATGCTATGCTGCCTTGTTGATATAAGTATTCGTTGTTATACCAAGAGAAAGTTCTTCACTGAAAGTTGTAACAGAAATTCCAATAATCATCTAGATAGAAAACTGCAAGTCTACAAACCAGCAAATTCAGTTTTTGCAACTTTTTCTAATGGATGATATAGTTCTAACATTTTATCCTCCTCTATTGCCATCAATTTGTTGCCTGGATATCTCAACATCCCTGAAAGGGTTATTCTAAAAGGATTAGGCATTAGCATTGTTCTATGCCAAAACACACAAGGCTTGTTGACTCAACAAGAAACTGCTTATAGAGCAGCTTTATATAAACCAAAACCACAGATCTCCAAAGCTTCTCTCTTTCCTATCGCATTTTTTTTTTTTCACAATTGACAACAAACATACACAGACCATCAAGAAAAAATGTTTTTCACTGATTTACTAGATTTTAGTGATAGAAATTAGCAGTGAAAAGTAGTCTTCTGTTAATAATCTCATTCGATCCAAAGGCTTTTTTATTTGCTTATGTTCTCCAGTTTTCCATGATGCTTAATTTCTCATTTATAACACAAGAATAACTTAAAAACTGTGCCTAACATTGTTATATGGAGATCCCCTTCTGCTTCACCTGCTCTTGGCTTACCTTTCTTGTACCCCTCATTCCATCCCACTGATACCCTCCCTGAGGTGGTTTTCCTGAGGTATTACTAACCTCCAAAGAGAAAGAAAAAGAACAAGCAAATACTGTAAATCTTATGGGAAAAAAACTCCTTCCTAGATGACTACAATTTACAACTATACTATTTAGTCTAAATAGAAATTATCGATTTTAAGTTAACCTTCAATGTTTTTTTTTTAAGATTTTTTTCAATGTAGATCATTTTTAAAGTCTTTATTGAATTTGTTACAATATTGTTTATTTTTTATGTTTTGGTTTTTTAGCCATGAGGCATGTGGGATCTTAGCTCCCCGACCAGGGATTGAACCCACATCCCCTGCACTGGAAGGCAAAGTCCTAACCCCTGGACCGCAGGGAAGCTCCCGAAGCTACCAACCTTCAACTCTTTACTGGGACCAGAGTTCCCCTCTCCTGTTAATGTTCAGTGTTTTGGGGTGGGGGATCAGTAAGTGTCCACAGATTACAACACTCTTTTTCCAGAATGACATTCATCTGCTCAGACAAAATTAACTCCATCAGCAGAAACAAGTTCATAAACAATGACTGTGCAGATGTACAATGCAATCTCCATCAAAATCTAGAACTTTCCAAGGTATTTTAACCAAAGGGAAAAAAAAGCCTGAAGAATTAAATTTCTCTTTCCTTTCTCTCCTCCTGTGCTCCCCGCTACCCATCACAGTAATATCAATATTCCGTGTAACTTGGATATTTCAGAGGTTATTTTAGTAAAAAAGCCATGGTCTGTCATTTCACTTTCAGTAAATAAGCTGTAAATGTACACAGAAAACCCAAGTTTTGGAGATACATTTTATAGTTTATCAAGATATGAATATAGATAATTATAACAAAAAAATTAATTATTGGGTATGATTATCATACAGAACCTACAGATTGCCTCAAACGACATTATGACACACTGCTGACTTACAGATACTTGGGCTGTAGGACACTCAATGCTCCTTAAATCACACCATCAACACGGTTGCCTATTTCACCTAAGGACTATAGGATTCAATTTTATGTGGTGTGATTACAGAATATTAAAAAATCAGCTGGTAGAATAGTTTGAGTCAAGCAAATTGTTAAGAAAAAAAATCACTGAAACCTATCCTCTAAGCTATTTGGAAAATATTTATCAAAATTATAAATACATATACTTTAATACAATTTTACATCTAGGAATTTATTCTAATGAAAAACCTGTGTAAAGAATGACTTTTACAAAGTTATTCATGTCATCATTGTTTCAGTAAAATATTGGCAATAACTTAAATGTTCATTAACAAGGAATTGTTTACATAAATTGTAGTAGATTCATGCAGCAGAGAATGAAGCCACAAAAAAGAATGAATACACTCTATATGAAATGATACAGAAAGTTCTATAATAGATTTAGCCGAATTTTAAAAAATAATTATTTCTGGAAAATTATGCAAGAAACTAACAACATCAACTGTGAGGAGGGGGATTAGGTGGATAGGGGTCAAGGATGGGAGAGAAAACTTTCTGTTCTGAATTTTGGTCTAGAGTTGACCCTTGAACAACACTGGTTGTTCTACTACATGGGTCTAGAGACTGCAGGGGTCTACTTAACAGGATGATTTTTTTCAATAGTAATGATCAAATTTGGAACCATGAATACCAAGGAACCACAGAGATGAAGGAACCAGGTACAGAAGGGCCCACTATACATTACACCTGGATTTTTGACTGCAAGAGGAGGTTAGTATCTCTAACCCTACAGGGTTCAAGAGTCAACTATAGAGGAAATAGTCTGGTTAGTTAGGTCAAAACAACTGATACGGACAAGGCCTCAAAAAATAAAACATGATAACTCATGTATGTTTCAAACTGTCCCGTAACAGAAAAAACTGCTGTAAATATTCCTCTTATAAATTTTCTCATATTCAAAAATTTTTAAATTTAGTTTTAAAAAACAAATACTAATGCTTGTTGTTATTGTTTATTTGCAAAGTCATATCCTACTTTGCACCCTCATGGACCATAGCTGGCCTGGCTCCTCTGTCCATGGGATTTACCAGGCAAGAATACCGAAGTGTGCTGCCATTTCCTCCTCCAGGGGATCTTCCTGATTGACATCTCCAGAATTAGCAGGTTCTCAACCGCTGAGCCACCAGGGAATGCAAATAATAATGAGCAAATCAACAATTAAATGGGGACTTGCTTGGTGGTACAGGGGTTAAGAATCCACTTGCCAGTGCAGGGGAATGGGTTCAATCCAGGGTTCAGGAAGGTTCCACATGCTGAGGGGCAACTAAGCCCATGTGCCACAACCTGTGCTCTCCAGCCAGCAAGCTATAACTAGAGAAGGCCCACGTGAAGCACCAAAGACTCAGCACAGCCAAAAATAAAATTAATTTAACAACTATTAAAAGGCTTTAATTATACACTTTACAATACATGTACCTATGCAAACATAATGAAAGGCAATTTAATCTTTTGACTTTCACAAAGTTATAAACTCTTAATGTAAGCAACAATAATCATTCCTCATTCTCTTAAATATATATTGAGCACCTACAAGATATCAAGTACCAGGTTGGCCTCTGGAAACTCAGTGTTGAATAAGATAGCCTCTGACCTCTTGTACAATTCTGATACTCTAACAATTAAGGACAGAAAAGGTTCCTTTTTTCACAATGATACATGCAACACTCAATAGCTGCTTTCCACTTTCAGTAAAACTGTAAATATTCAAATGTGAAACAAAACAGCTGGAGCAGACGGATACAATTTAACCTTACATTAAAAAATCCTCAGACATATATTACTTATTCTCTCCACACTCATGAGTTCAGAAGGCTCAGTGTGCAAGGAGAGTTGGAAAAGACTCCTCTTCCTCATGTCTCTATCTTCTTCCTGTACATGCATACTTTCATTGGCCCACAAAGAGGAAAATACAGGAGTGCTTTTAATATAAAGGTTCCATAAGTTATGGTTGGACTAAATGATAGTTTCCTAGGTATAAACTGTTGTGTTATATTTACTCTCTTTTTAGAAAGTCTGGAAAACACTTTGCTTAAAACCTGTGGAAAAATTATTGGATGGTCCCTATTAGAATTCACTTGCACACTCTCTCCATTTTGAGTTGAGATAAACAATCATAAACCTCCCCCAAACGAGCAAAGCATACTTTGGTGAAAGGTGATGAAGGGGATGGTCTTCAAAAAGCAACAACAGTGAGAGGAAAATAAGGGCAATGAGGTGAGAGTAACTTCATCCTCGAGTGCTTCCTTCAAACGTGACAAAGTATTAATCATACTTCAGAAATAAGATGCTCTCCCTCGTGAGACAACCAGAGTCTGGAGCAAAGAGCAGTCCCCAGATGAGAAAACAGAAAACATGAATGGCTGTTAAGGCATATTCCATCCGAGCCTGAGTAAATCACAGGGAGGAGACCCTGTTGAGGCCTACGTCCTGGGGAATACCTGGACTGCAAAGATGGACAAATACAGCAGTCACAATAGAAGATCAGGAAGATGTTCAATAAACTGACCTCAACACTGCTAATCTGTTGAAGTGAATCTTTGTCTTTGCTTCCATGATTGTCTTTAACAATTAACACACATATGCTCTTACGCAGGTAAATGACACGATTCACAAGCAAGAGCCTTCAGGAAAACAATATGCACTTGGCAAACCCAAGTTCTGCTAAATGAGAGAAATTATTTTCTAATAATAATTAGAAATGTTTTGGGAGAACCTTTAATTATTCATAAACAAGGAACCTTTATTACATCATTGCATTTCTTTTGGCTACCAGAAGAGTGGATATGATTTAAAGCAACTACATGTCACTAACTTTATGCTATAAAGAACTTCAATATGCCTCACAGTTTTCCAAGACCACACACTTTCAAATGTCTAATGCACACAATAATCAGTGAGTGCTATGCCCCATGTGTTGAAACAGGGTTGGGGGAGGAGTTAGGAAAAGGAACATAAATATGCTAACATATGATGAACCAGTGAGAGCAAATCTACTGTTGAAAATTGTAATATCTCACAGAAACAGTCCTCTGTTGTCTACTTATTACATATATAGGACACCAAAATTTTATTACAGCTATATGGACTTTTATATATTTGAAAATTAATTAAGATGCAATTTTCTTATAACAATAGCCTATAGTTGTATCCCTTTTGGTTTACAGAGAAATGAAGTACTGTAAAATGAAGAGAAATGAAACATAGATCTTATATTTAATCACATTTCAAAAAGTTATTTGGACAAAAAGATGAATTTTCATGAGTTTCATTCATACTTATTCCTTACCAAATTTTGACTGTTTGGCCAAATAACTTATATGAAACAACTATAAGCAGTTTGTTGGAAAACTGAACAGCCACATGCAAAAGAATGAAACTAGACTACTATCTTATACCAGATACGAAAATTAGCTCAAAACGAATTAAAGACTTGAATATAAGACCGGAAACCATAAAATTCCTAGGAAAAACATTGGCAGTAATTTTAATGACATGGGCTTAGTGATGTTTCTGTGGACCTGAGTCCAAAAACAAGAGCAACAAAAGCAAAAATTAACAAATGGGACTACATCAAATTAAAAAGTTTCTGCACAGCAAAGGAAACCATCATCCAAATGAAAAGTCAAACTACTAAAGGAAGAAGAACTTGCAATGATATATCACATAAAAGGCTAATATCCAAAATATGTAACTCATACAATTCAGGAACAACAAATTTTTAATGGGCAGAGGCTCTCAAAAGACATTTTTTACAAAGAAGACATACAGATGGCCAATAGGCACAAGAAAAGATGCTCAACATCACTAATTATTAGAGAAGCAAAAGTCAAAACCATAATGAGATATCACTGTGCATCTGTTAGAATGGCTATTATCAAATAATAACAATAAATACTGAAAAGAATGTGAAGAAAAGGGAACCTTCAAACAGTGTTGGTGGGACTGGAAGTCGGTGCAGTCATTATGGAGAAGAGTATTGAGATTCTTCAAAAAATTAAGAATAGAACTACCTTTTCTTTTCCCGCTCTGTAGTGCTCAATTCTTTGCGACCCCATGGAATATACAGTCCACGAATTCTCTAGTCCAGAATACTGGAGTGGGTAGCCTTTCCCTTCTCCAGGGGATCTTCCCAACCCAGGGATGGAACCCAGGTCTCCTGCATTGCGCGTATTCTTTATCAGCTGAGACACAAGGGAATGACTCAGCTATTTCACTTCTGAGTATTTATTCAAAGAACACAAAAACATTAATTCAAAAGATACAGGCATCCCTGTTTACTGCAGCATTATTTGCAATAGCCAAGATACAGAAACTACATAGGTCTCCATGGATCACTGAATGGATAAAGATATAGTACACAAATACATAACAAACTAGTACTCAGTCATAAAAAAGAATGAAATCCTATTATCATCCTATGACAACACGAAGGATTTTGAAGGTATTATGCTAGCAATAAGTGAAATAAGTCACATAAGGACAAATACTGTATGATTTCATTCATAAGTTTAAAATTTAGTCACTTAGTCATGTCCGACTCTTCACGACCCCGTGGACTGTAGCCTACCACGCTCCTCTGTCCATGGGATTTTCCAGGCAAGAGTACTGGTGTGGGTTGCCATCTCCTTCTCCAGGTGATCTTTCCAACTCAGGGATCGAACCCAGGTCTCCTGCATTGCAAGCAGACGCTTTACTGTCTGAACCACCAGGGAAGTCTATGGAATCTAAAACACAAAACAAATGAATAGGGATTTCCCTCATTGCCCAATGGTTAGAGCCCTGCACTTCCACTGCAGAGAGCATGGGTTCAATTCCTGGTCAGGAAACCAAGATCCCCCATACCATGTGGTGCACCAAAAAACAAATGAATGAACAAAACAAAAACACCAAGAAAAAGACCAGATTAGTGGAGAACAGAGGGGAAAAGGGATTGGGGGTGTGTGAACAGAGTTAACTGTGCGGTAACGGATGGTAACTAGACTTGTGGTGATCACTTTGTCATGTATACAGATGTTGAATTGTTTTTTCAAAAATAAATTTAAAGTAGGCCTGATTCAATATGGTACAGAATATCAATAAGATCTCTGAAAATTAGTTTTTCAGGAAAGATGATATAAATAATCTCCAGAATCATTTTCTAATGCTATTACTTGGTAATTCGGATTCATGTCAATGTATGCCAAAACCAATACAGTATTGTAAAGTAAAATAAAATAAAAATAAAAAAATAAAAAATAATGAAAAAAAGTTGATAATTATTTTAGGCCCATAAATATGTAACTAGAAGTAAAGTTCTTTGCTTAAAGTTCACTAAAATTTTAGGATAAGTAATGGATTTAGGACATCTTAGCTATGGTTTTTCCAGTGGTCATGTATGGATGTAAGAGTTGGACTGTGAAGAAAGCTGAGCACCAAAGAATTGATGCTTCTGAACTGTAGTGTTGGTGAAGACTCCTGAGAGTCCCTTGGACTGCAAGGAGATACAACCAGTCCATTCTGCAGGAGATCAGCCCTGGGATTTCTTTGGACGGAACGATGCTGAAGCTGAAACTCCAGTACTTCGGCCACCTCATGAGAAGAGTTGACTCATTGGAAAAGACTCTGATGCTGGGAGGGATTGGGGGCAGGAGGAGAAGGGGACAACAGAGGATGAGATGGCTGGATGGCATCACCGACTCGATGGACGTGAGTTTGAGTGAATTCCGGGAGTTGGTATGGACAGGGAGGGCTGGCGTGCTGCGATTCATGGGGTCGCAAAGAATCAGACACGACTAAGTGACTGAACTGAACTGAACTATAGATTCTGTTATCTTCTAGCTATCATGTAAATTCCAGTAGTAGTAGCTGATCTTAACCAGACCACCTTACCTGCCTCCTGTGAAACCTGTATGCAGTTAAAAAGGAACAGTTAGAACCAGACATGGAACAACAGACTGGTTCAAAATTGGGAAAGGGGCACATAAAGGCTGCTTATTTAACTTACATGCAGAGTACATCATGTGAAATGCCAGGCTGGGTGAAGCACAAGCTGGAATCAAGATTGCCAGGAGAAATATCAATAACCTTAGATATACAGATGATACCACCCTAATGGCAAAAGCAAAGAGGAACTAAAGAGCCTCTTGATGAAAGTGAAAGAGGAGAGTGAAAAAGTTGGCTTATAATGCAACTCAAAAAACAAAGATCATGACACCCAGTTCCATCACTTCATGGCAAATAGATGAGGAAACAATGGAAACAGTAACAAACTGTGTTTTCTTGGGCTCCAAAATCACTGCAGATGGTGACTGCAGCCATGAAATTAAAAGACACTTGCTCCTTGGAAGAAAAGCTATGGCAAACCTAGACAGTGTATTAAAAAGCAAAGACATACACTAACATATATAAATAGACAGCCAATGGGAATTTGCTGCATGACTCAGGGAACTCAAACAGGAGTCTATAATAACCTAGAAGGGTGGGAATAGGCATGAAGTGGGAGATAGATTCAACCACAGATACACCTATGTTTATTTCATGTTGATATATGACAGAAATCAAACCAATAATGTAAGCCAATCATCAATCAGTTAAAAATAAATACTTTTTTTTAAGTAAAAAAAGAAAAGGCATCACTTCATCAACAAAGGTCCATACAGTCAAAACAATGGTTTTTCCAGTACTCATGTAAGGATATGAGAGTTAAAGCTGTGAAAGTGGAGTTGCTCAGTCGTGTCCAACTCTTTGCGACCCTATGGACTGTAGCCTACCAGGCTTCTCCATCCATGGGATTTCCCAGGCAAGAATACTGGAGTGGGTTACCGTTTCCTTCTCCAGGGGATGTTCCCAACCCAGGGATCGAACCCGGGTCCCCTGCATTGGAGGGAGGCACTTTAACCTCTGAGCCACCAGGGAAGCCCTAAAGAAAGCTGAGCACCAAAGAACCGATCCTTTCGAACTGTGGTGCTGGAGAAGATTCTTCAGAGTCCCCTGGAAAGCAAAGAGATCAAACCAGTCAATCCTAAAGAAAACCAGTCCTGAATACTCATTGGAAGAACTGATGTTAAAGCTCCAATACTTTGGCCACATGATGCAGAAAGTCAACTCACTGGAAAAGACCGATGTTGGGAAAGATTGAGGGCAGGAGGAGAAGGGGATAACAGAGGATGAGATATCTAGATGGCATCACCAACCCTATGAACATGAGTTTGAATAAACTCCTGGAGATAGTGAAGGACGAGGAAACCTGGCATGCTGCAGTCCATGGGGTCACAAAGAGTCAGACACAACTGAGTGACTAAACAACAACCGTAGCTGATAATCAATACAAAATCTTTTCGCCATCCACACTTTCAGTTAGTAGAGCAGAGCAATTGACAATAAATAAAATTATGTTGCCTGGGTTAAAAGAGGCCTTCAAAAACTCTAAAATGCGTTAGCTACTCTTAAAATTCATCTTCCTGGTGTTCTTCACAGTTCTCTACTACTACTTCCCCAGAAGCTATCTTCTCTTTCATGTTCTTCATTCACCATGTATTTATGGAACATCTATTAGGTACCAGTGTGTGCCTGCTCAGTCGCTCAGCCATGTCAAACTCTGCAACCCCATGGACTCAGCCCACCAGGCTCCTCTGTCCATGGAATTATCCAGGCAAGATTACTGGAGTCAGCTGCCATTTCCTCCTCCAGGGGATCTTTCTGACCCATGGATTGAACCTGCTTCTCTTGCACTGGCAGGTGGATTCTTTACCACTGTGCCATCTGGCAAGCCCACTAGGAACCAGTACCAGAGCGCAAATAAGACAGGCAAAGATTTTGTACTCCAGGTTTAATTACCTTTGAGCCTTCATTAATCACCAACTGCTTATATCATTCTTAATCCAAAGTTACAAAAGTGATAATTCTCCTTTTTAATCTAGATTTACCTAACTACATTTAAAATCCCATTTCTTTAAGCCAAATCTCCATCCCCTGGAGAAAAGAATGGCAACCCACTCCAGTATTCTTGCCTGGAGAATTCCATAGACAGACAAGCCTTTTGTACTACAGTCCCTGGAGTCACGAAGAGTCGGACACTACCGAGCAAGTTAACACCTTCACTTTCACACCTTCCTAGTGGTTCAAAGGTAAAGCATCCACCAGCCAATGCAGGAGACACAGGCTTGAGTTCCCACATGCCACAGAGCAACTAAGACTCTGCACCTCAACTACTGAGCCTGTGTTCTAGATCCGTTGGAGTCGAAACTACTGAGCCCATGTACCGCAACTACTGAAGCCCCTGCACACCCTAGAGCCCATGCTCATCAACAAGAGAAGCCACCACAATGAGAAACCTGCAACGCACCTAAGGAAAAGCCTGGGCAGCAATGAGAGTCCAGAATAGCCAAAAATAAATTTAAAAAATTTTTAAGTAGGAAATAACATAATCTCAGTATAAAAGACAGTCCTAATATAAACTGGATAAATTTAATGAAAAACTTACTATGTTCTTCTAATATTTCTATTTTACCACAGACAGATGTAAATTTAATCATGAATCACTACTTAGGAACCAATAATATAGATTATGCCAAGTCTAGGCCTATCAATTATTGTAAGAATTATATTTGAAAAATATTTGTAAAAATCTAGCTGCCCTAATTTTAAATTTTAGATAAATTATCATTAGTCTTCACTGACCGAAAACAACTAAGTTTTTAAGACAAAAAAAAATCCTATCTCTACTTCTAGGTGAGATTTTAATAAAGCCATTTTAGAAATAAGAGAGTCTACCCTATTTTTAAAAAGCAATTTCTAAGAGTTTCCAAGAGTTCTCAGGATAAACCATCTTGGAGTTTTCAAACATGCTGGAGAGCTTTGAAGATGTGTTATAGTTGTACATAAGCCCACAAGTTGTGTTTGTAGGGGAGCAAAATATCTGTTACCTATTCAATAATTTGATTTGCATGCACTCTCAGAAATGAATTCCAGATGCAGAAATCACAAGTTTCCATAAACATTCTCAGGCAGGCAGACAATATAACTTGTTTGCTAATAATGAGAAAAATCTTTGACAGACTATTCCATAGCTGTATTCTTGCTCTTCCCATGTGGGAAGGGGAGGCAGTTTCTGCAAGGAAATTCTCATTCCAACCACATGTGAAAATAGAACAGTGATGCCTCCAAGCTGGAAATGATGCCATCCCCAGAAATTTCTGTGCAACACAGAACAAGATTAAAAAATTGATTCAGCCCCCATTTGAGTAATTTCTGATTTTTCTTCTAAACATAAAGATTTATCTATTTTTCCAAAAATAAAACTTAATTTGAAATAAAAATGATGTAGTCTGATCTCCCCATGTAGAACAAATTTAAGAAAATTTTGACCTTAATTTTGTTATTAAAGTTGAGTCTGTTAGAAAATAATTACTTGGAAAAATAATGAATAATTTAATAATGAAGGTGCTGTATAAAAAATGAATGCTACAATTATATCAGTTATAAATATGCATTTTTCATTAATGAAAGCTTTTTAAAAAGTGGTAAATGGATTATTTTGTATGAACACATGTGTACGTCCATAAAGACATGTAAAATGCTTCAAACAAACTGAATTGCATCTTTCTTCTGTTTTCCAATAATATGTCAGAAGTTTGACACCATGTAAGTGTATTCTGTTGCCCAGAGTAAAAGAGAAAAAAAATAGTAAGAGAAAACTTATGGCAATTACAGTATATGCACAAGGAGCTTACAATAATAATTTGTTTATTATGTATGGTGATTCATGAGTTTGAGGAAACAGTAAGAGGTTATTATGTTATTATTCACTTACATTAAATATATATTACATTACATAAATTTATGCCTTTGATTTACTGGATTTTCAGTTCTTATGGGATATGTTCTATCTGACCAAGTGATTGATGTTAAGAAGAGTATGAAAATTCAGGAATCAATGGATCAATTATAAAATTTCAAGCACTGTGACTAGTCCCAGAACTCAACAAACTGGTTTCTGTCTACCTGTACACAAAAAGGTAAATAAATTTTTCAATTTTAATCAGTTTATTTGGTATAATATGGACCCTTCTTTACTGTTTGTTTACCCAAAAAAAAGGGCATAATTCAGAACCACCAGCTCTCATATAGATATTTGTCCATTCAAATGGAATAGTCTTCATTCAAACATAGTTTTACTCAGGTCTGGGAAGTGGAGCATGACTGGAAGCTCATGTTTATAAAAACAAAAAGAGAGAGAAAGGAGGTGTAGGAAATAAGATACTGTCCCAAGGAAGAAAGACCATGGAACTAAAAGTGAGTTTTATCTCATGTGTAACATTATCATAACTAATAGCACTGTAATGTCATTGTCCATTTTTTTCACTCATTAATTCAATATGTATTAAGTGACTACTGAAAATACTAGGTACATAATTCCAATTTCATGTATCAGAAAATATATGGATTCTTTTTCTTCCCATTTTCTATCTTTGCAACCATATAGAGAAATTTAGTACCTGCCAGGTAGTATAAGAACTTCTTGGGAACTTCCCTGGTGGCTCAGACGGTAGAGCGTCTGCCTGCAATGCGGGAGAACTGGGTTCAATCCCTGGGTCAGGAAGATCCCCTGGAGAAGGAAATGGCAACCCACTCCAGTATTCTTGCCTGGAAAATTCCATGGATGGAGGAGCCTGGTAGGCTACAGTCTATAGGGTCGCAAAGGGCTGAGCGACTTCACTTATTCACTTATTTCACTTAGGTGGTATAAACCATTAAAAAAAAATCTGTTAAATATAATGGGTAACATGTTCAGTTTTTTTCAAAACAAAATATATGGTAATAGATATACAGACAATGTATGACTAGAGAAAATATTTGCAAATGATGTGACCAAGAAGGGATTAATTTCCAAAATAAATAGACAGCTCATGCAACTCAACAACAGGAAAACAAACCCAATCAAAATATGGGCATAGGACCTAAACAGACATTTCCACAAAGAAGATAAACAGTTGATCAAAAGGCATGTGAAAAGATGCTCCACATCACCAATTATTAAAGAAATGCAAATCAAAACTACAATGAGATATCTATCACCTCAAACCTATCAGAATGGCCATCATCAAATATTCTGCAAATGATAAATGCTGGAGAGGATGTGGAGAAAAGGTAACCTTCCTACACTGTTGGTGAGAAATCTAAATTGGTTGCATCCACCACAGAAAACCATCTGGAGGTTCCTTTAAAAACTTAAAATAGAGTTACCATATGATCCAGCAATCCCATTCCTGGGCAAATATCAGAAAAGAATAAAACTCAAAAAATAATTTAAATAGATACCTTCACGCCAGTATTCACAGCAGCACTGTTCACAATAGCCAAGACACCTGGAATGTCCATTAACAGACGAACAGATGAAGAAGACGTGGTACATATATACAGAGGACTATTACTCAGTCATAAAAAAAGAATGAAATATTGCCCTCTGCAGAAACATCAATTCTGATAGAAATTATCAAACTAAGTAAAGTCAGAAAGACAAATACCATATTATACCACTCATACATGGAATCTAAAAAACAACACAAATCAACTTAGTAATAAAGCAAAAACAGATCCACAGACATAGAAAATAAACTTATTATCAAAGGGGAAAGAGGAGGGGGAGATATAAATTAAGAGCAGGAGATTAATAAATATACAGTACTATATATAAAATAAATAAGGATTTACTGTATAGCACACTTCTGTGCTATATTCAATGATCTCATAATAACCTAAATGGAAAAGAATCTGAAGCTGTACACCTGAAACTAACACAAATGGAAATCAAGTATAGTTTAATAAATGAAATAACACAATCCATATCACAATGATATATTAAAAAAAAAAAAAAGATAGTGGCACAAAACCATTCTATCATTGTCATTCAGCACCATGCTAGGAGGAAAGACAGATTCATTTAAGAATGTCCTCAATGAGTCAGTAGAAATTATTAGTTTTATTAAATCTCAACTCTTCTGTACGAGCCTTTTTAATATTCTGTTATAAAATGGGAAGTATACACAAAACACTTCTGCTGCACTCCAAAGAAAGGCCTATGTATATTTCATGATACTGTGTGTTGTATCTGAGTTGCAAGCTGAACTACTAGTATCTTTTTTCATGGAACACCATTTTTATCTGAAAGAAAAAATTGCAAACAAGCTACAGTTTATTCAGACTTGGGTATTTGGTATTTTCTCAGAAGTAGAGTGAGTCTATAACCTGAAGAGGAAAAACTGACAGTTACCAATGATAACTTGCAATGAAAACTAAAATTTTGGAAAACCTGTATGCAACTACTGGGAACTTCAAAGTTTCCCAATACTTAAGCACTTTTATGATGAGATCAGTGTTATAATTAACAAACGTCACTTTTTAAAATTGTATATGGTCCCTCATGTCTCATTGGTAAAGAATTCACCTGCCAATACGGAGACTTGGGTTCAACCCCTGGCTCGATCCCCTGGAGAAGGAAATGGCAACCCGCTCTACGTATTGTTGCCTGGGAAATCCCACAGACAGAGGAGTTTGGCGGGCTACAGTCCGTTGAGTCTCAAGACTTGGACACGACTGAATAACTAAACAAAATAGTGATACGCATAACTTAGTAAAGCAGAATTTTCCAACTGACCAATGCATGAAATTACAAAATCATGCATGGTTAAAGATTCATCAAAGTATAAGATACACCAGTAAGTTTAGTATAATGAACTACAAAATGTTCATCGATAATAGTTTCAGATCTCAGAAGGTGATTGAAAATCACCTTCAAGAAACTACCACTTGTCGAGCTTTGGTGCAATATCAAAGACAAATATCCACAATTAACTGAAAAGACTGTTAAGATACCCCTCATTTTTAACTACATATCCACAATTAACTGAAAAGACTGTTAAGATACCCCTCATTTTTAACTACATATCTGTGATGCTGGATTTTCTAGATATATTTCAATCAAAACAACATTTTACAAGAGATGAATACAGAACAAATATGAGAATCCAGCTGTCTTCTATTAAGTCAAACATTAGAGATTTGTACACATGTAAAATGATGCCACTCTTCTCACCAAATGTTTGCACTGCAAAATATTTTTCATTTAAAAATATTATGTTAACATTTCATGTTTTATGATTATTTTAAAATTATTAAATATTTAACATTTTTATTTCTAATGTGATAAATAACAAGGGCTCTTAGGATCCTCAATAATAAGAATATAAAGAGATCCCAAGACCAAAATCTTTGAAAGTTGCTTAAATAGTGTTTTTATCTCAGGAGCAGTCAAGCAGTTCATGTGAATACCCTCGATGCTTGCCAATAACTTGCACATAACTACAATTTTACTTCTGCCTAAAGTACTTCAGAAAAGAACAGGACTAGAGAAGACATCTAAGAAATGCATAGTACAAGAAAAATATTTCATTTTTTAATTACAAAGTAATGTATGATAAAGATAGTCACTGTTGCAAAAGACTAAAAACCACCTAAGTGTTTGTTGTTAGATTTTGAACTTCAGACACACAGACAGCATCTAATTGTGGCCTTAATTTCTCAACATGTTGTCATCACTAGTTCACACAAGATCCCTTTCCTTTGCTTTACTCTTTCTTCACTTTGATCTTTACTTTTCACTCTTTATTCAATTTGCACCTCAATTCCCTCCTCTGAGTATTAACCCATTTTAAAGAGATTAGCATGTATCTTTAATTATGTGTAGTATTATAAAATACTACTATAAATTATAAAGTAGCTATATCTTTATAAATATGTGTAGCATTATAAAATATATATTTTTTAATATGTGTAGCATTATAAAAACAGATATATCTTTAAATATGTATAGAATTATAAAACAGATATAGTTGTTTTGTAAAGAATTGTGTGTTCTATTTAAATAAATAGCCTTTGTGCTATAACTCATTATGTTTTCTATTTTTTCTTTCATTGTGTTTTAAAAATTCTTCCACGATCAATGAGTTCATTGCTTCTTACTGCTGCACAGCACTTCATAGTATGCATCCACTCTATTTTACTTATTAAAATTATTTATTGGATGCATCTCTCTACCAACACTAGTGATATTATAACATCCATGCATACAATCTCAGATGCATCTAACTCTCTACCTCCATTTGCAGTAATATAATATCCAGGAACATGTCCTCACTAAAACTTTTGCTAGTTCTCTGGAAAAACAGACTCATGAGTAGTACTGCTATGCATATGATTGTGCAGTTTATATCCCCATCACTCACTGCTGTGTTTAGTTGTGTCTGACTCTGTACAATCCCATAGGCTGTAGCCTTCCAGGCTTCTCAGTCCATGGAATTCTCCAGGCAAGAATACTGGAGTGGGTCGCCAATCCCTTCTCCAGGAGATCTTCCAAACGAGGGATCAAACCCAGGTCTCCTGCACTGCAGGCAGATTCTTTACCATCTGAGCCACCAGGGAAACCTCATCAGCAGTGCAAAAATCTCCCCTAACCATATCCTCTCCAATACTTGGTATTATCTACCTTTCTAAGGCTTCCCTGGCGGCTCAGATGGTAAAGCATCTGTCTGCAGTGCAGGAGACCTGGGTTTGATCTCTGGGTTGGGAAGATCCCCTGGAGAAGAAAATGGCAGCCCACTCCAGTACTCTCACCTAGAAAATCCCATGGATAAAGAAGCATGGTAGGCTATCAGTCCACAGGGTCATAAAGAGTCGGACATGACTGAGCGACTTCACTTTCACTTTTCTTTCACCCTTTTAACTGCTGCCATTCAAATGCCAATACTTGTAAAATGATATTTTATCATTGCTTTAATTTGCACTTCACCTCCTTAGAAATGAACTGTAGCAGCTCTTCATACATTTGCTATTTACTCAGACATCTTCTCTGAATTACCTGTTCATTCTGTTATAGAGTTTTTTGCTTGGGTTCTCCATATTTTTCATGTCGACTTAAGAGGTTCCTCCACTTTGGGGATATTATCTCTTGCTGGTTTTAAATATAGCAAATATCATTTCCCAATCTAACATCTATTCATTAACTTCATCTATGGAACACTGCATTGAACAAAATCCTCAACTGTGATGTAACCAAATCCAGCCACTCTTTTTTGATTTACAGTTGGAGCTTCTAAGAAAAAGTCTTTTCTAGGGTCAGGAAGGGATAAATTAGGAGGTTGGGATTAATATATACATGCTACCATATATAAAATAGATAACCAAGAAGTAACTATTGCATAGCACAGGGATATTAATATTTTATAATAACTTATAAGGAAAAAGAACCTGAAAAAGTATGTGTATACACACACACACACACACACACACACACGTGTATATATAATAACATAAGGAAAAAGAATCTGAAAAAGTATATATACACATGATTGAATCACAACTACACTTCAATAAAATTAAAATATTTTTCCTATCCTTTGGCCACAAAGATTTTGTTTCACATTTTCTTCTATTATCTTCTACTAGCATTATATCTTGATCTCTCACTTTATTAGGGGCCAATCTTTATGTAAGTTAGAGGTTTATATTTTTCTCTATATAATGAGATAGTTATCCTCACATCATCTACTAAATGATTTCTCTTTTTTCAACTTTTTGTGATACAAACATTTATCACATAAGTCTTTATATATACCTAGATCTATTTTTGAGCTCTCACTTCTGTTTTATTTATACATTGCTGGAACAACAGCAACATCATCACCATCACAATTTATAACATACCTTATCCGATGACTAAGGGTGACTATCAATTTGGCTTATCTTTTTCTATGCACAGTTTTAGAAATGTTAGAGCCATCCACCATCCATGTAAATTTTAGAATTTGTTGTGTTCCTCAAAAATCCTCAAGAATTTTGACTAGAATTTTACTTACTTTGCATGTATACCTGGAAAGAATAACTTTATTAGGTTAAATAATACCAACACTGCACACAGTATCTCTCCCCATTTATTAAAATCTTATGTGATTTTCTATTTTTCTACTAAAGGAAACAAAAAAATTATGTTTTTTTTTAAATTTTTTTACTTTATTCTACTTTACAATACTATATTGGTTTTCCCATACATCGACATGAATCCACCACAGGTGTACACGAGCTCTCAATTCTGAATTCCCCTCCCACCTCCCACCCCACATTGTCTCTCTGGATCATCCCTGTGCACCAGTCCCTAGCATCCTGCATCTTGCATCGAACATAGACCGGCACCTCGTTTCTTACATGATAGTATACATGCTTCAATGCCATTCTCCCAAATCATCCCACCCTCTCCCTCTCCCTCAGAGGCCAAAAGTCCGTTCTATACGTCTGTGTCTTTTTAGTTGTCTCACATACAGGGTCATCATTACTATCTTTCTAAATTCCATATATATGTGTCAGTATGCTGTATTGGTGTTTTTCTTTCTGGCTTACCTCACTCTGTATAATAGGCTCCAGTTTCATCCACCTCATTAGAACTGATTCAAATGTATTCTTTTTAATGGCTGAGTAATACTCCATTGTGTATATGTACCACTGATTTCTTATCCATTC
>SJYV01018739.1:1256502-1289335 GCA_006410875.1 Neotragus pygmaeus | reverse complement strand
TGGAAAAGACTCTGATGCTGGGAGGGATTGGGGGCAGGAGGAGAAGGGGACGACAGAGGATGAGATGGCTGGATGGCATCACGGACTCGATGGACGCGGGTCTGAGTGAACTCCGAGAGATGGTGATGAATAGGGAGGCCTGGCCTGCTGCAGTTCATGGGGTCGTAAAGAGTCGGACACGACTGAGTGACTGAACTGAACTGAATCTGATGAGTGATGAAGGTAAGCAGTCAAGAAAATATACTGAACGGATATGAAAGAGATAAATCATCAACTTTAATATTCTAAGAGAAGTGAAGTCGCTCAGTTGTGTCTGACTCTTTGTGACCCCGTGGACTGTAACCTACCACGCTCCTCAGTCCATGGGATTTTCCAGGCGAAAATACTGGAGTGGGTTGCCATTTCTTCTCCAGGGGATCCTCCTGACCCAGGGATTGAACCTGGGCCTCCCGCCTTGCAGGCAAACGCTTTAACCTCTGAGCCACCAGGGAAGCCCCATTCTAAGAGAAATCCTATAAATTACATTTTTTGAGAGATGGCTTACATTTTAAAATTTACTGAATTTACAATCCAACCTTTTAAAATACATTCAAAACCATGAAGGACTAGTAAACAGTCAAGGCAGAATGAATAAATAGAAAGGAATTCATTCTTGAGGAAACTGTTTAGGATTTTACATACATGTTGCATTTCATTGTAAATAGTTAAGTATATGATAGTTATTATAAATAAGCAAGTGGTAAAACAAAAAGGGAAATTTATTCTATTTTTTTTGTTTGTTTTGAAAACCTACACACTAACTTCTAATAAAAATCAGCTCCACTAACTTTCAAATGTACATAATGCATGGCTTTAAACTCATTTTCACTGACACTTAAAGATAGATGCTGTCTTTCTTGTTTTCCCTAACAAATCCCTCAATCTGAAAACAAAGCATGACAATGTTTCTCAATTAACTTCTTTTGACTACTCTTACAAACACAGCACACTGAGCAATGGGGTTATAATAGCTCTTTAGAAATTATATAGTTTTATTTTCCTCTTTTCATCCTCATTGCATTTATAAATTCTGGAAAACTATTTGGATGTCAATTTATTCTAACTAAATTTCTTAAATGTTTTCTTAAGAGTATATATATTTAGCTTCTAATACATTTACTACAAGTTTTTATTATGTTCATTATGACTTTTCAAATCAACTTATTATAGTTAAAATAATTGAATGGCAAACAATCCCAAATTAATGCTTATTTCTCATAAATTGAAATATGGGTATGGCCTAGAAATAAGAAACAGAAAAGAAAATCATAGAATAACTATGACCTGAATTATACTTTGAGATCTCAATGACCCAAAGGATAATATCAGCCCCAACTGCTTTATTTTGTATCATCTGTTAATACAGGTACAATTCAACAGTTTCTCCTGGAACTGTCTTTGTGTCATTGCTTCCTAGGAGCTATAGCATCAGCAGTACAAAAATAAATGGAGTTTTTTCAATTGTGAATAGATCATTTTTGTCTCATAAAGACATATACAGAAATACTAAAGAAAAGCCTGCACTTTGATGGATAGTGTGCTTTTTTTCATTTAAATCCTTCCTCCTAGAATAAAAAAGAGTTAAACTTGATTATTTTTAGTGTGAAAGTAGTCTTTGTGTCAGGCAAGATTCTGGTCTATCTGAGACCAGATTGATGTGAAAAAAATTCTTAATTGGAGCAGGAATGGCAGCTAGAGAGAACAGTCTGACTAAAAATACTGCTGGTTGTTTTGATCTCATGGTTAAGAGAAAGCAGTTACTTTGCAGGTGCTCATCAGAGAACTTAGTTAGAATAAGCATTCTATGTATCAAAAAAAGAAATACACACAAAAAAAATTTGTATGGATGAATCTTTGATTATTTTATTGCCATTTACAGCAGGTTTGATCCCTGCATCAGGCAGATCCCCTGGAGAAGGGAATGGCAACTGACTCTTGTACTCTTGCCTGGAGAATCCCATGAACAGAGGAGCCTAGTGAGTTATGGTCCATAGGGTCACAAAGAGTTGGACATGACTGGAGTGACTTAGCATACACTCATGGGAAGTGGAAAAAAAAAAAAAGCTGTTTTTATGTTCTATTTTGATCTTTAAGGTGAAAATGAGTAACAGTAAAAATTTTACTTTAAGAACTCTAAAATTCAGGTTCGAATTATAAACTGAAATAAGCTTATTTCTGGACTTATTATGAAACACATGGACTAAAAGACAAGTAATCTGGAGGAGGAAGTTTGTAATAAAGAATCACAAGACCTCAGGCTTTATTTTTTCTCAGACCTTTTTTCCAAGTCCAGAAACTCATGCAGAGTTTGATAATGGAGCTTTAACTAGAACTGCAGCTTACAGGATTATACCTAACCAAACAATTCATACAATTAATGATACAGCTGAGAGTCACTTGTGACAGACTATAAGGTTGAAATGTGTGATTGGAAGCATATTGACCTCAAATAAGACAAATCATTTCCTTAATTCATTTAACAGGTTTCTTTTTTCAGTGCAAGCTGTATACCAAAATCTATATTAGGTACTGATAATACAGAAAAGCTGTAAAGGAAGAATGTAGATATATAAACCAGTCATACAATTGAATTAATCAAGGCAAATTGGAACTGGTCAAACAGGAGATGACAAGAATGAATATCAACATTTTAAGAATCAGTGGTATAATGGACTAGAATGGGTGAATTTAAATCAGATGGCCGTTATATCTACTACTGTGATCAAGAATCTCTAAGAAGAAGTGGGGTAGCCCTCATAGTCACCAAAAGGCTCCAAAATGCAGTACTTGGGTGCAACCTCAAAAATGACAGAATGATCTCTGTTCATTTCCATGGCAAGCCATTCAATATCACAGTAATCCAAGTCNAAGAAGAAGTGGGGTAGCCCTCATAGTCACCAAAAGGCTCCAAAATGCAGTACTTGGGTGCAACCTCAAAAATGACAGAATGATCTCTGTTCATTTCCATGGCAAGCCATTCAATATCACAGTAATCCAAGTCTATTCCCCAGCCAGTAATGCTGAAGAAGCTGAAGTTGAACAATTATATGAAGACCTATTAGAACTTCTAGAACTAACATGCAAAAAAATATGTCCTTTTCATTATAGGAGACTGGAATGCAAAAGTAGGAAGTCACAAGTTATCTGAAGTTCCAGGCAATTTTGGTATTGGAGTACAAAATGAAACAGGGCAAAGGCTAATGGAGTTTTGCCAAGAAAATGCACTGGTCAAATCAAACACTCTCTACAAACAACACAAGAGAAGACTACATATGGACATCACCATATGGTCAACATAGAAATCAGACTGATTATATTCATTATTGCTGAAGATGGAGAAACTGTATACAGTCAACAAAAACAAGACCAAGTGTTGATTGTAGCTCAGATCATGAACTCCTTATTGCCAAATTCAGACTTAAATTGAAGAAAGTTGGGGAAACCACTAGACCNGAACTTTCTTCTAACATTTGATAGATAGTGGAGAGTTTCTGCATTGTCAACTTCACATAAGTACTTAAATGGTTTTTTATGATAGTTTAAGAAAAATTTAACCATCAACTCACTAGCTGTTTTTTTTTTTTTATTTGTCCATGTGTTCTTGTGTCATGAAAATGGTAAAGCTGACAGGGCTATTTTTTTCAAGAAATAGTAATTCTAAATTTATTTGTGTCACAATATGTATTTTTCTCACAATTAATTTTAGTTTTAGCTTTTCCCTTTAATTTGAGCTTTGGACAGTTGCTTACTTAAATTGGTAGATTAGTGTTTTATCTCCAGTTGATTATGATTAAATTAGATTATAGATCTTTTATAGAAATTATTTCCACCAGAATTTCACTGACTTTCTCCCATTTTTATTAGTTATCTAAGCTTACTGTTTCATATTTGAAAATATAAAAAGCCACTAAGATAAAGCCTGTTTGACTTGAAACAGACACATGTACCCCAATGTTCATCGCAGCACTGTTTATAATAGCCAGGACATGGAAGCAACCTAGATGTCCATCAGCAGATGAATGGATAAGAAAGCTGTGGTACATATACACAATGAAGTATTATTACTCGGCCATTAAAAAGAATACATTTGACTCAGTTCTAATGAGGTGGATGAAATTGGAGCCTATTATACAGAGTGAAGCAAGCCAATACAGTATACTAACGCATATATATGGAATTTAGAAAGATGGTAACGATAACCCTGTATGCGAGACAGCAGAAGAGACACAGATGTATAGAACAGTCTTTTGGACTCTGTGGGAGATGGAGAGGGTGGAATGATTTGGGAGAATGGCATTGAAACATGTATAATATCATATATGAAACGAATCACCAGTCCAGCTTTGATGCATGATACTGGATGCTTGGGGATGGTGCACTGAGACAACCCAGAGGGATGATACGGGGAGGGAAGAGGGAGGAGGGGTTCAGCCTTCATGCCTAGCTGTGCCCATAAGGGCTGTGCTTGTGTGTCTATGTGAAAATGTGTGTGTGTGTCGGTGACGTGGAAAAACACACACAGAGAAACACAAAGAGAGATCTCAATCAATACATAATTTGACTCTATAGTTAAACACACAGGGCACAGTCATGGCCATTTTGCCAAGTGGCCATAAAACTGCAAGATAAATAGGAAACCCCTCAATGGCAGGGATTTTTCTGGGTAGGGAGTGGTGTGATAAAGCGCTNGTATCTTCCTTATCTGTCTTATATCTTCATTTTCCTTATCTTGACTTGATAACCAAGATTATAAAGCTTTGTATAAAATGAGCTGGGCAACTGGGCAGCTCTTCTCTTGCTCTTTTTTTTTTTTTCATTTTCTGGAGCAACATATATGAAATATATACTGTTTGTCCCTTGAAAGTTCTGTAAAATTCCAATGGAAAACCATCTAAGTGAGGGAGCCTATTTTGGTAGAGAGGTTACAATTTTTTTTCTTTTAATCATTATATATACACTCACATACTTTATAAACCTTGTAGTATGTGAATGTGTAAGTTATACAGAAAATTATACACACACCTTTTAAACAGAGAAGACACCATCATATTTTTAAATTCATACAATGCAGTCTGTGCCGAATATCTTCCATTTGCCCATTCAGACCCTTTCCCACCCTGCTCTGCCTCAAGAGGCTGCCCCGTATAGACAAGTTGCCTAGACTCTAGCTCCCTGACGATTAGGCAGTCTGCAATGAGAAATCCAAGAGAGGGAGGAGAGCATTCACACCCCTGTTGGGCTTGTTGCCTTCTTGACCAAAGTCACAGCCCTTCCCAAGGTAGCTGTCCCTCCTCCACTCTTTGTCTCTGAATTCCAGAAATTGCTCCTTCTCTTCATTCTTGTGGGCCTCAAGGTGTTAACAGTCCCTGCTGCTGCTAGCCCTGGGATACGACACTAATTTTTGTGGTTTCCCAACACCTCATCCACATGTTTGTAAACAGTCTCTTTAGTAACTGTTTTGATTATCCTAATTTGAAAGTACCATCTGTTTTCTCCTAAGACCCTGATACAGACATGAAAAGAGAAAATCCAACTCCAACTCCGACAGATTAACAATTATTAACAGTGTGATGTATATCCTTCCAAACACAGAACATACTTGTGACATACATTACACCAAAAGCATGCAGATAAAACAAAGACAATGAGAACTTATTTGGAAACGTGAACATTTCTGGTTGCTTTATTGATCTCATTTCATTTTTTTAAACTCTTTCCTTTCTTGGTCCCTATAATGCTTCACAATTCTAATATTTGTTTAATCTGTTTGACAACTCTACCTGTTTCCCCTATGGGCTTATCTTCCCTGGTGGATAAGTAGTTAAGAACCCAACTGCCAATGCAGGAGACCTGGGTTTGATCCTAGGGTCAAAAAGATCCCCTGGAAAAGGAAATGACAACCCACTCCAATATTCTTGCCTGGAAAATTCGATGGACAGAGGAGCCTGGTGGGCTACAGTCCATGGGGTTGAAAAAGAGTCAGATACGACTGAATGGCTAAACAACAAAATCTTCCATTTAAGTGTTTGGATTTTGTCTGAATGCAGAGTTCCAAATAATTGCAAGGAGAAATAAGAAAGTCTTCCTAAGTGAACAATGCAAAGAAATAGAAGAAAACAACAGAATGGGCAAGACAACAGATTTATTCAAGAAAATTAGAGATACCAAGGGAACACTTCATGCAAAGATGGGAACAATAAAGGACAAAAATGGTATGGACCTAACAGAAGCAAAAGATATTAAGAAGAGGTGGCAAGAATACACAGGAGAACCATACAAGAAAGATCTTAATGACCCAGATAACCATGATGGTATGATCATTCACCTAGAGCCAGACATCTTGGAGTGCAAAGTCAAGTGGGCCTTCTAAGCACCACTACGAAAAAAGCTAGTGGAAGGATGGAATTCCAGTTGAGCTATTTGAAATCCTAAAAGATGATTCCGTGAAGGTGCTGCACTCTATATGCCAGCAAATTTGGAAAACTCAACTCCAGGCCACAGGACTGGAAAAGGTCAGTTTTCATTCCAATCCCAAAGAAAGACAATGCAAAAGAATGTTCAAACTACTACACAATTGGACTCGTCTCACATGCTAGCAAAGAAATGCTCAAAATTCTCCAAGCAAGGTTTCAACAGTACATGAACCGAGAACTTCCAGATGTTCAAGCTGGATTTAGAAAAAGCAGAGGAACCAGAGATCAAATTGCCAACATCTGCTGGATCACAGAAAAAGCAAGAGAATTCCAGAAAAACATCTACCTCTACTTCATTGACTATGCCAAAGCCTTTGACTGTGTGGATCACAACAAACTATGGAAAATTCTTCAAGAGATGGGAATACCACACCACCTGACCTGCCTCCTGTGAAACCCGTATTTAGGTCAAGAAGCAACAGTTAGAACCGGACATGGAACAACAGACCGGTTTCAAATCAGGAAAGGAGTACGTCAAGGTTGTATATTGTCACCCTGCTTATTTAACTTACATGCAGAGTACATCATGAGAAACACTGGGCTGGAGGAAGCACAAGCTGGAATCAAGATTGCCGGGAGAAATATCAATCACCTCAGATATGCAGATGACACCACCCTCATGGCAGAAAGCAAAGAGGAACTAAAGAGCCTCTTGATGAAAGTGGAAGAGGAGAGTGAAAAAGCTGGCTTAAAACACAACATTCAAGAAACAAAGATCATGATATCCAGTCCCATCGCTTCATGGCAAATAGATGAGGAAACAATGGAAACAGTGACAGACTGTGTTTTCTTGGGCTCCAAAATCACTGCAGATGGTGACTGCAGCCATGAAATTAAAAGACACTTGCTCCATGGAAGAAAAGCTACAACAAACCTGGACAGTGTATTAAAAAGCAGAGACCTTTGCCAACAAAGGTCCATATAGTCAAAGCTATGGTTTTTCTGGTAGTCATGTATGGATGTGAGTGTTGGACCATAAAGAAGGCTGAGCACAAAAGAATTGATGCTTTTAAACTGCGGTGTTGGAGAAGACTCTTGAGAGTCCCTTGGACTGCAAGGAGATAAAACCAGTTAATCCTAAAGGAAATCAACCTTAAATATTAATTGGAAGGACAGATGCTAAAGCTGCAATACTTGGGCCACCTGATGTGAAGAGCTGACTCATTTGAAAAGATCCTGATCGTGCTCGCTTCGGCAGCACATATACTAGAAAAGACCCTGATGGTGGGAAAGATTGAAGACAGGAGGAGAAGGGACTGACAGAGGATGAGATGGTTGAACAGCATCACTGGCTCAGTGGACATGAGTTTGTGCAAGCTCCGGGAAATGGTGAAGGTCAGGGAAGCCTGATATGCTGCAGGCCATTGGATTGCAGAATCGAACACAACTGAGCAACTGAACAACTCTTCTCTCATCATCTTAACTCTCTGAGACTGTATTCCTCACAAAGCTTCAACTATAATTACAAGGCAAACGATTCCTAGATGTTTGTCTCTAGTCCTGATTTCTCTCTCAAGTCCCCCCATTTTCATCACTCTCTGATGCTACTGCTAAGTCACTTCAGCCGTGTCCAACTCTGTGCAACCCCAGAGATGGCAGCCCACCAAGTTCCCCCGTCCCTGGGATTCTCCTGGCAAGAACACTGGAGTGGGTTGCCATGTCCTTCTCCAATGCATGAAAGTGAAAAGTGAAAGTGAAGTCGTGTCCGGACTCTTAGCGACCCCATGGACTGCATTCTACCGGGCTCCTCCATGCATGGGACTCTCCATGCAAGAGTACTAGAGTGGGCTGCCATTGCCTTCTCTGCACTCTGATAGCTATCTTCATTCAACCTGAGGAAACGAACAATTCCAATACAACAGGATCAAACTAAATTCACATGTTTTCCACTAATTCAGTTCTTCCACCTGACTTTCCTCTTTCTACTCCTAATACCATCATTCTCCTCGTCATCCCAGCCCAAAATTTGGTGACATACTTGGTTCTTTTTTACTGCTTTCCATCACTTCTACTTTGACAAGTTTCAGCAGCTCCTACAGCCACACTATTCACGCAATATTAATCTCGTTGTTTACAGTCACGACAGCCAAATTCCAGTATGAGCCTCTTACCCTGGAATCTCATCACAGACTTCTAACTTAGCGACCCATTGATAGTTTTTCCTTCCCTCATACCTAGCCTTCCAAAAGACTGACAACCTAATCCTCCTTAAAAAAAAAAAAGGACATTTCTATTTTCTAAATTAAAAAATAACTGCCCAGTATTCCCCAAATTTAAGTATTTCACAGTTTATATTCAAGTGTCTCTACTATATGACCTTAAACTGATACAAGCCTTCATTTCAACACTTCCCCTATACTCCTATCATGGAGCTTTAACATGCCCTTTTCTCTGCCTCACATCCTCTGCTGTTTTAAATCCTTCAAGGTCTAGCTCAAACAGTACTTCCCTAATGTGCCTCCCTTGGAACATTAATTAATCATATTTTGCTTTACACTGCATGTGTACTGTCTTCTTGTTCACCAGATTAAAAGTTCCCTGAGAACAGGGGTTATTTCTTAATCATTTTTGTTTGCCTCATAGTATAACCCCTTTACAGTATTGGCAGTCAATAAATAGCAATTCTTATGTTAAATCAATGAAATCTAATCATCAGAAACAAAGTTTTCTTTCCTTTAATGAAGATTTAGAAACCACTTGCTTTTTGGTTTTTTGGTTGCTGTTTATAGTAGTTTTTCTGTTTAAATTTTATTTATTTTTGGCTGTGCTGGGTCTTCATTGCTGCATGGGCTTCTGTCTCGTCGTGGCGCCAGGGACTATCTCTAACTGTGGTACTCTGGCTTCTCACTGCAGTGGCTTCTCTTATTGTGGAGCATGGGCTCTAGAACGCAAGAGCTCTGAGTTTCCCAGGCTCTGGAGCACAGGTTCAATAGTTGTGCAGCACCAGCTTAGTTGCTCCACAGCATGTGAGATCGCCTCAGATCAGGAACTGAACCCATGTCTCTTGCACTGGCAGGCAGTTTCTTTGCCACTGAGCCACCAGGGAAGTCCAATAGTTTTTCTTATCAAATGCATACATACCTATACTCTGTACGTTGTCTGTTCTGAATCTTTAGAAGATTATAAATTCTATAAACTACATACGAGAGAAGAAATTCAACATAAGGTATGACTGATCACAACATGATCCACTTGTGGCATGTGTGTGCACTTAGTCGCTCGGTCTTTGCGACTCCATGGACTGTAGCCCTCCAGGCTCCTCTGTCCATGGGGTTTCTCCAGCCTCCTTTGTCTGTGGGGATTGTCCAGGCTAGAATACTGGAGTGGTTTGCCAGGCCCTCCTTCCAGGGATCTTCCCAACCCAGAAACTGAACCCAGGTCTCCTGCATTGCAAGTGGATTCTTTACCATCTGAGCCACCAGGGAAGCCAGAAAGTGTTGCATGGTCTCCAACCAAAAATATAAGTGTGACTTTGGCACAAGTCAATCTTTCTTTAAAGAAAGAGTAGAATAAGAACTCTGGCCTTTAACTGAAAGACTATATGGTTACTTCCTCTTTAGTGACACTACCGTCCAAACCTACTTGAATGGAATTATTCTAATCATATTTTTGTAGATAACCAGTGCAAACAAAAAATAAATATGGTACTTGTGGCTGTCAGAAAGTGAATGTGTTGAGTGACCAGCTCATCTTAAAAGCTACATTATGAAGTGTTATATAATATATACATAAAAGAATAACTTGTAGCTTCAAAGATGGAGTGGCACAGGTGGCTGAAAAATCTGTTTATTACTTCAGGGTGAAGAAAACATTGAACATTTTCCTGCCTTCATTCCTTCCTTCCTTCCTAAATTCATCCTACATGCTGATCATTATGGTAGGCACTAAGGGTATCAAGTAGAATAAAGACATGAGCCCTTCTTTAAAAGAGAGACACAATTAGAAACAAATGATGAGAAAATAATCTAAATGTAAAGTTTGTGCCAGGTATAGCAGCAACACAGAAAAAGAAAAAAAAATTGTTAACAGTTTTATCCTTTAGAGCCTTTGCTAATCTAGTTTTTTTATAAATTACTATAAAAGATCATTCACCAGACAAAACCAAGAAAAAAAGAATATAAGACTTAAGTATTTGAATAATGGCTATATTACTCAGAAAACTTCAGTTCATTTAGGCAAATGATAAGATCACTGATCTCAAAACTGAAGAAAAGCATATAGCATTGTAGGTGAAGGCAATGGCAACCGATTCCAGTACTCTGGCCTGGAAAATCCCATGGCCGGCGGAGCCTGGTGGGCTGCAGTCCATGAGGACGTTAAGAGTCAAACACGACTGACTGACTTCACTTTCACTTTTCACTTTCATGCATTGGAGAAGGAAATGGCAACCCATTCCAGTGTTCTTGCCTGGAGAATCCCAGGGACGGGGGAGCCTGGTGGGCTGCTGTCTATGGGGTCGCACAGAGTTGGACATGACTGAAGTGACTTAATAGCAGCAGCATATTGCATTGTAGGGCCTAAAAACAACATACAATTGCAAGTATTTAAAAGTGATGGCTAAACTAATAAGGACCTACCTACACCACAGGTAATTCTACTCTGTAATGGTCTATATGAGAAAAGAACCTTAAAAAGAGGGGATATATGTATAACTGATTCACTTCGCTGTACACCTAAAACAAAACACTAAAAAAAAAAAAAAAATCACCCTTGCACGCATGCTCAGTCCTGTCCAACTCTTTTGTTACCCCATGGACAGTAGCCCGCCAGGCTCCTCTGTTTATGGGATTTTCCCAGGAAGAATACAAACAATCCTCCTCCAGGGAATCTTCCAAACCCAGGAATCAAACCCCTCTCTCCCATGTCTCCTGCACTGGCAGGCAGATTCTCTACCACTGAGCCATCTGGGAATCCCTGTAAATCAACTAGATGCCAAGAAAAATTTGTTTAATAATTGTACTTTTACTATTAAAAAATGGGGGAGGGGGGCTAGTCATAATTATTTTCTGTAATCAGGAGGAAAAAGGCCTGTTTACTTCATATTTTAACAGAATGCTTACCTGCCTGAGATTTCTTATCTCTGAACTAAACAAATCATTTTAATTTCAAGCAAAGTCACAGAGCATTATTTCTCAAAATATGTATTTAACTAACTGCTTATTTACTGAGCTTTTTCCTCTCTAAACCATGAGCTTCTTCTAGGACAAAGACTATTTCCTATTAATCTTTATATCTAGGGCCCAAGCACAATTCCTGGCACATAACAGGCAATAAATACTTATTAAATGAAAAATGTAAATACAGACCTTTAGATCCTTTCCAGCTCGCAATATTCAAGTTTTTAATGCTCATCGTTTGCATACTTTTTCTTATTCTCCTTCTACTGATAAAAACAAGGGAGATATTTCTAAACAGTCTAATTTGTGGTTTACTGGTGATCCAACAAACTAAAGCCCCAAGAATTACTGTGTGTGCGCTCAAGCTGTATGCAACTCTTTGCAACCCCATGGACTACACCCCTCCAGGCTCCCCTGTCCATGGGATTTTCCAGGCAAGAATACTGGAGTAGGTTGCCATTTCCTCCTCCAGGGGACTATCCTGACCCAGGGACTTTAATTCTCAAAAAAAAAAAATAAATAAAAAATAAAAAGGAGAAAGTAAGGATTGGAGGGAGGGAGAAAAGAAATCTATTTATATTTCAACTCAAAATTGTACGCTTCCTGAAGATGTTGCTCTTGCTAGGTAACTGAGACACCTTGAGCAAATAGAAAATGGCATACATGGCCCTAAACTTCACTTAAAATCATTGTATTTATTATTTATATTTTTATCCTCACTTTTGCTGTAGCGGTTATGAACGGCTTAGAAAATGCAAAATATGCTAAGCAAGAAACACAGCCCATACCTGAAGAGTTAGCAGTTGAAAGGCACAAAGAGGTAGAATGGATTTAAAAGCCTCTTGAAGAACAGCCTTTTGCTGCATAGATGCCAGGCAAGACAGTATGTGGCAGGAAAAGAGTTGGGGAAACTGCTTTAAAAACCTATTAACTAGGAATGTGAAAAAGCAAGGAACAATTGAGAAAGGAGGGAGGTACTCACTGCTTAAAAGGCTTTTAAATGTGACTATATTTTTGTTGGCTTTTTGCCTGCAACATAAAATGAAGATGGTGTACAGAATAGCTAGATGGCTGCTGAAGGTGGAATGAATGGAAGCTAGGCTAGGGAGTCAAGGCCAAATTTTGAGATGCCACTATGGACTGTGTGCAGCTGTCAAGACCACTGTCAGCAATGGCTTAGTGAAGTAAACACAAAATTCAGTCAGCCAGTTCAATCACCCTTTCATTCTTGTGGTTTTCCTGATCCCATAAATATTTCCCTATGCAGTCTTTGCAGCAGATAACAAGGAGTTAACAAATTAGCCAGCCAAACAGGCAGGAACGGAGAAAAGCCACAGAACTTAGAATTGAACAGCTGACAGCAGATTCTGCAGGTGTGAGATGAGAATCAGCTCTGCATTTTCCATGTAGCACAATTTTCTCTGTCTGGGCTGTGGCCTGATTTTCTGGCCCCTTCAGGACAAGCTGAATGATCTTATGAACTCTAACTTACTTTAGAAAGGAAGCAATCTCCTATGTTTAGACTGATAATATTACACGTTATAAGATTTTAGTTTTATATTAGGAAGGAAAATACTCTAGCTGCCATCCCACTTAAATAAGAAATAGTGGATTAAACTGCATAGCACAATGAATCATTCTCTGCAATTGGGAGTCAAGGAGCAGCCCACACGTACACACACACACAAACACAAACACACACACACACGTGTAAGAAAGGGATCACTATTTGCAGTGAATATGTAAACATCACAACAAATAGTAAGGTCATAACAAAGTAGGTGGAAAGGAAAGAAATGGACTGCATTAAAGTGTATCTTTCTAATGTACTACTTTCTAATATTCTTCTAATCATTCCATTTGCTGGTAATGGACATTCAAGGCTAAACTCCACACTGCAGCAGTTCTTCTAAATCTTTTTGACTAATAGTGGTAAAATACACACACACACACACACACACACACACACACACACTAATGACATAACACATTAAAGTGTTCCATATGATGCCTTGCTTAACATTCCACTGTTTCTTTCTGGGGTACCTACAAAAGTGATTGTGACTGATCAGATTGATAATTAAAGAACTAATTTCTCTTTACACTGGTAAATATGGCCTACCAATCCAAACCCTTTTGACCAAACTCTTCTTTTGGAATAAGGATAGAAAAACTCAGCAAGCTCAGGTTTTTTTCTAGATAGACTCTGGGAAGGACAGGTAAATACCTTCAGTTATCAACATTCAGAAGTTGATACCTAACTATTAAATCTCATTTTAGATCTTCTCTTTCTCTAAAACCTACTTTATGTCCCTAAAATTGTATGTTTCTAATTTCTTCTTCTAAAACATAAGATCCTATGATTTACACCATAAAAGATTAGCTGCTTTCAGATACAGTGCCCTTACTGAGCTCTGAAAGTCTCCCCAATCCAAAAATACATTCCTTTTTTTGTGAAGGTATAAAATTTTATCATTAGAGATTTTAATATTTAGGGAAGTCATTGTGCCTTCCTAAATGACAGATTCAATTTCAAAAACAAAAAATTAAGCAAACATAAAAATAAAAAACGATGTATACTACAAATGTAATTTTTAATTATCTATGGGCCAAAGATCAGAAAGGAATACAGAAAATTTAAGTTGTTTACATTGTTAGGTTGGTTGTATTATAGAGGACAGTTTCCTTTTAAACTTTCCTTTTAATGTGTTTTTAATCAATATCAGTAAGGAAAAATTAGTATCACTTTTGAAGACCAGTTCTGCTTGATTGCTGTACCTAACTGTTGAAGCCTAGAAAATATATACATAAAATTTAAAAATAAAAAACATAAGATTAGTCTCAATTATTTACAACTAGATGTGGGGAGAAAAACATAAAGCAACAAATATTCATTTAGGATTTAATGTATATTTATTATGGGGAAGACGTTAATGAGTGATACAGAGATACAAAAATGACTCTAAGATCTCTGCCCACCTTCTCCTTCAGTAACGAGCAACTTCGAAGAAAGAACACAATATTATTACCAGTCATTAGTATGTTAGGTTGAATCTATTGGCCATTTGTTTCAGATTTTGAAAAGCGGAATGGTAGGGTAAAGCTGGGACATTACCTAGGAAAGATCGGCCAAGATTAAGATACTTACTGAAGGAAGATGAGGGCAGTGGTCCCAAACAGAAGAAGCGATAGCAACAAAAGAGGGAATACGAGAGCATGCTGACAGCCTACTCTCTATTTCAGAGAGTTGATCAGAGTTAGCTGTGACTTTGAGCAAATAATTTTCAACATATAAAGTGGACCCTGAAAATGTATTATTCCTATCATTCAAGGAGCACCAAGTAATTAAGGAGGGATATTTAAACACAAATATACATATTCACAATATAAACTCTGAAATCATGTGTATTTCATTTAAACCACCACTGTAGTGAAGACTCTTTTAATCCAATCATTTTGAAGCTCATTCTGATATCTGATATTGCAGATATCCTTGTTCTACTATTCTGTCCCAACTGTTCAAAACATGATGGGGAAAAAAGTAATATCCTTAAGGAGTGGAATTCATCATTAAAAATAAAGTATTTTCCAAGTTGTTTGGGAAATGGGTTACCTTCTATCCTTCTCTCATTCCAGGCATCAAACTATATTGACTTTTCCTCAATGATAAAGAAATATGGCATTAAGAAGTGTCAAGTGAACTCACCTTAAGAGACCTCAAAACAATACTACTAACCAATTGTTTCTAAATGTTTCTCTCTCCAAGACTAAGTTCTTACAGCTAAAAACTCTCTTTAGGAAGTGCTGACACTCACAAGGCCCTAAATTTTCATTTGGTCCCTAATACTCTATTTGGTAATCAATATCCTCTTTTACTCTTCCCAGAAACTCCATAAGCCTTATTCTTCATCAGTATCACATTTTTCTTTTCATGGTCTTTTATTTTCAATCCTTCCTTTTGGGCCAAGTTGTCTGCCTTTTATATCTATATTTATTTTCCCTTCTTTTCTCATTTGACCCTTTTCAGACCTTTAGATTATAAACGCTGACATTTGTGACTCATTTTTTGCCAAGGTGGCCTTTCATGAATAAAATTTCCCTCCTCCACAAGACTGTTCTAAGTAAGCATAATTTTAAGCATCCACAACTACTGTCCAAATGAGATTCACTTCATTTGATTCTTCATGTGCTAAATCAAACATATTTAAGCATATGATTTTCTACTCCTGTTCCTTTTCAATATTTTCTGTCTCCTTTATTATACCTTTTTATTGCCATGTGGAAACTTTAGCTATCCATGGTCTAGTGTGAACTATACATAGGACAGTGATAATGACCTTCTGACCCTACAGTTCTTCCTGGCTGTGGGTAGAATTGATAGCACTTTTTCAATTTCTCCCTTGTCTTTCCTTGAACATACTGGAATTACAACCTCTGACAGAGGCAACATCCCTTTTGTAGTGGAAACAAAAGGAGTGTGTAATGAATTGGTTAAGATTACATTGCATGTTTAGATGATGAAATCCAACTGCAGCTCAATTCCTTCATTTTCTCTAGCTGGGCCTGGTCTTTCAATAAGACATTATTGACTGGCATCTTCCCCAGAACAGGTGATTCGGAATACAGTCTTGCTGCTTCAAGTTCTTTAGACTGAAACACAACAACTGCACAGGTCAAGGGACTCAGATATGAGACAATAATTCCCAGTATCTTAGGATGAGCACTGTAGATGATCCATACCCAGGTGGCATTAAAAGAGTGAATAGTTCTTGAATTTACATGATGTGCCAACACTTTCAAATTAACTTTAGTTACCAAGATAGCAAGATGTGAATTTTAGTTTTATATGCCATTTCTCTGCAAAATTCTAGGACAGAGAAGAAGTTCTAGACCAAGAAGAGTGGAGGAAGGCAATTTTTATAATTCATCAATACAGATTTCCCTATACTGACATTATAAAACAAATTATTAATCTTTATGACTATAGAATCAATATCACAATTATGTGGTNCAAAATTCTAGGACAGAGAAGAAGTTCTAGACCAAGAAGAGTGGAGGAAGGCAATTTTTATAATTCATCAATACAGATTTCCCTATACTGACATTATAAAACAAATTATTAATCTTTATGACTATAGAATCAATATCACAATTATGTGGTATTAAAATCTATCTTTTTATCACAAGACATATAACACCTTTGGTTGCTCTGAATAGCAAATTACTGGCCTCCTTCTGCCCTCCCTCTTATCTAACTCGTACTTTTCTTTTTTGTACTTTTCTTTTTCTAACTTAATCTTTTTTAAAAATGCACTTAGAATTTTTCTTTTCAAAATAGCATAATACCAATATTGGCTGCAGAAAATATTTAAAATGTGTGTTTTTCAAAGAATGATCAGATCACTTATTCATCTGATAAAAATGACTATATTCATCTCAATTATTTTTGCCAAGGACTGTAACACTAATTTTGCTCTTTCTAAAAATTAAAATGGCAAACAGTTTATATAAGGTGTTGATAATTACCTATATTATTGTACTGCTGTGACAGATGTTGGCAAAAAAGCCTAAAATGCCTACAGCTGTGCACTCCATGACATCTAGTTTATACTCAGACAGAAGGCTAACAGATGTTCTGAACTGTCACTTTGCCTAAATGTTTTTAAAGTCTAAGGACTGGCTTTATAATTCACCAGGGTCTGGTTTGGTTTCACACAGGTCCTCAGAATTCCCATCTGTGACAATTAGTTTTAAAGACATTGACAAATCAACCTTTGTGTCTTCCCTCTTCTTTAACAAAAAGGCATCCATTTATTTATGGACTGTGGATTGTAAAAGCTGTTTTTATATACATCCTAGTTGTTAAGTTCTTTCCTTAAACATAGATTTTATTGGGCTACCAGAATTCATGANGAGGAAGACATCATTGAGGAGGTTGAAGTGGTGGTGGAGGAGGAGCAGGGGATGGTGCCCTCATAGGAGCGGGAGGAGAAGCAGGAGGAGCAGGCCCAAGAACATCCAAGGATAGGAGCCTTGAGCGACTAGCCCCAACTGGAGGTGCTGGAAGGGTTGGCAGCACTGCAGGTGGAGCTGAGCTCCGCAAATGAGAAATCCCCAAAGCCACATCCAACACTTCACCTCTCAGCACCACATCACAAGCAGAGGTGGCAAAGGCCTCAGAAGCTTCAGGCTCAGGTTGTGGGAACAGGCTCAGAGCTGCTTTTTCAGTCATGCAGGGCAGACACACAAGTGCTTGTAGGCCAGAGTGTTTTCCATTAAAACCCAATTTTCTGGGGAACAGACGGGCTTGTGTCGAGCTGAGCTCAGGGGTGCTGGGAGCCCATACTCAGAAAGCCTGCATGACTCTCTCTTGTTTCTGCCTCCTAATCTGGCTAACCCCCAGTCTGCAGCCTGACACCACCATTCCTGTGCACCTTCACACTCTGACTGTCCATGCAGTGACAGATATATGTTTAGCACCTGACTCTTGCAAGTTTATATTCCAAGCATGGGAGAACTTTGAGGAGACTGACATTAACCCCAGTACTTCTGGAACAGAAATTCTACCAGAAGCTAAACCCTCCCTGGTGGCTCAGACGGTAAACCCTCGTACCTCAGGCCCAATTCCCAGCCTTAGACAGCAGGGCCACTGCTCTTTCATCCCTCTCAGTCTGATGCTCTCTACTCTTCTGAGGAGCCTCCGTCGACCTACAGATCTGTGCACCGCAATCACTCTGCTGACCCCATAACCACCAACCACAACCCCGCTATGACCCCATGGGTGGGCACCTTCCATTCTTCCTAGGGATTGGCAGAACATATGATATGGCTCCTGGCCCTTGCCAGTGCAGGGTAGTATGGTGAGAACAACGCACTTTATTTAAGTACCTAAATGAGTACACTTACTCATAGAGAAAATCTATTCATGTTCAGACATGAAGTGATAACTGCTTTTGCGTGGATGGGGAGCTTCTCTGCCTTCTCTGGGTTTCCTTACAACAGTGAGGCAGTGTAGCCTCAGTTCCTGGGCACTGCCCTGCTGCACGGACATCCAAGCCCTGCTCACCCTGGGCAGAGTCAGGCCACTGAACACACAGCACCCTGGAGACAAGCTGGGGTCCCCTGTGAACTGCCCCTTCCTCTCCCCAGTTGCACAAACCTGGTCGACCCCTGCCCTGTGCTCCTGCCACCAGGCCAGATGAAGGCACTCCCTAGAAAGCTCTCCTTTGACACTGAGGGTTACTGGCAGAAGAAGGGCCAGGAGAGATTCTACCCATACATGGGCGTGAGGGCCAGATGGATGGAGCCCTGAGATTCACTTTGACCCGCATGCCGGTCTTGCCTACCCAGTCCCAGTGGGCACCTTCTCTGAGCCCCCAGCCTTGACCACTCCACGCCCACACCGCCCAACCCCAAGGTCAGGCTGACTCATCCCCTGCAGACAGAGGTTCACCCGAGCCCCTTCAATTTCCTGTCTCCTTCGCCTAACCTGTTCAGTGTGTCCTAACCCTTGGGAACCTCCAGGCCCAGGGGGCCCTCAAAACGAGTGCTTTTTTGATGATCCAGGGGATGCTGGCAATTTGATCACTGGTTCATCTGCCTTTTATAAAATCAGCTTGAACCTCTGGATATTCATGGTTCACGTATTGTTGAAGCTTGGCCTGGAGAATTTTGATCATTACTTTGCTACCATGTGCAATGAATGTAATTGTGTAATAGTTTGAGTATTCTTTGACAGTGCCTTTCTTTGGGATTGGAATGAAAACTGACCTTTTCCTGTCCTGTGGCCACTGCTGAGTTTTCCAAATTAGCTAACATACTGAGTGCAGTACTTTGACAGCATCATTGTTTAGGAATTGATATAAGTCAACTGGAATTCCATCACCCCCACTAGCTTTGTTCATAGGGATGCTTCCTAAGGCCCCCTTGGCTTCACATTCCAGGATCTCTGGCTCTCGGTGAGTGATCAGACCATCGTGATTTTCTGGGTGGTGAAGATCTTTTTTGTACAGTATTTCTGTGTATCTTTGCCACCTATGCTTAATATCTTCTGCTTCTCCTCGTTCCATACCATTTCTGTTTTTTATTGAGTCCATCGCTGCAGAAAACTTTTCTTTCATATCTCTGATTTTTTTGAAGAGATCTCTACACTTTCCCATTCAATTGTTTTCTTCTTTCTTTGCACTGATCCCTGAGGAAGGCTTTCTTATCTCTTTTTACTATTCTTTGGAACTGCATTCAAATGGGTATATCTTTCCTTTTCTCCTTTGCTGTTCACTTCTCTTCACAGTTATCTGTAAGGCTTTCTCAGACAACCATTTTGCCTTTCTGCATTTCTTCTTCCTGGTGATGGTCTTGGTCATTGCCTCCTGTACAATGTCACGAACTTTCATCCAAAGTTGATCAGCCATTCTGTCAGATATGGTCNTCACTTCTCTTCACAGTTATCTGTAAGGCTTTCTCAGACAACCATTTTGCCTTTCTGCATTTCTTCTTCCTGGTGATGGTCTTGGTCATTGCCTCCTGTACAATGTCACGAACTTTCATCCAAAGTTGATCAGCCATTCTGTCAGATATGGTCCCTTAAATCTCTTTCTCACTTCCACTGTATAATCTTAATGGATTTAATTTAGCTCATATCTGAATGATCTAGTGGTTTTCCCTACTTTCTTCAATTTAAGTCTGAATTTGGCAATAATGAGTNTGGACAGGGAGGCCTGGCGTGCTGCAATTCATGGGGTCGCAAAGAGTCAGATACGACTGAGCAACTGAACGGAGCTATTGTTTTATTACATAGATGTTTACCATTCTAGGACTTGAATCTGAGCTAGATATTGTGATTACATTTTCTTTCTCATTTTTTTCTTTGGATCATCTAAATGGTAAATTTCTCATATGTTTAATTTCTAAGAATTCATCATTGGTTTATCTTTCTTCAGTATAAATTTAAATCTCTTTTCAGTAAATCCAGATGCAATTTATCAGCTTCAGTTCCTGCTTAAGGACTTCCCTCTTGGAACTGTACAAACACATACACAGACATACTTAAATACACTGTATCTGGATGGTTAGAGGAGAAAACTGTGGTTATATCTGGGTAAAAGGACTGCGAGATGGTATGAGACAGAACCTTTTACTGACTGTACCACTGTTTGAAGATTTCTATATGTGTATCTATGACCTAGCCCCCTCTCCCACAAAAAATTAAAATAAAATAGGGTTAGATTCCTATCTACTGGTTTTTGATAGCAAGTTAAAGAGAAAAGTGAATATACGATTCAATTTTATAAAAAATTTAAGGACGGCCGTAAAAAAAAAAATCCTAAATATGGCATGTGGTTTTGTTGCGCTGTGTGAGGTTCCCGAACATGGGGAAAGGACTGAAGAAAAGCTGTTTTTTAGCTTTATCTATTTATTGTTGTTTAGTGGTTAAGTCATATTTCTCTCTTTTGCCCGTTAGTCTCTCCTCTGTTCATGGGATTTTCCAGGCAAGAATACTGGAAGGGGTTGCCATTTCCTCCTCCAGGGCATCTTCCCCACCCAGGGATCGAACCCGCCTCTCCTTTATTGACAGGTGGATTCTTTATCACTCAGCAACCAGGAACTCCCCCCGCCACCCGCATCCCGCACCCCGCACAGCCTGGGGAATGCATGGACTGCCCCACCACTCCCCCACACACCCCGGCCAACGCGCCGCCTTCAATCCGGTCCCTGGAGNTTATTGACAGGTGGATTCTTTATCACTCAGCAACCAGGAACTCCCCCCGCCACCCGCATCCCGCACCCCGCACAGCCTGGGGAATGCATGGACTGCCCCACCACTCCCCCACACACCCCGGCCAACGCGCCGCCTTCAATCCGGTCCCTGGAGCCGCCTTCTCCCGCTCTCCGGCCCGTCCTTATCCCCGCCCCTGGAACTAGTCTCTGCCCAGCGTTAGGCTGTGAGACTCTAGCACCGCCCCTCAGATCCGTACCCAGTCAAAGCCCGGTCCTTAGTCCCCTCACAGCACGGGTGTCCGCCCACAACCGAGCCCTCCAGGCTTGGTTCCGCCCACAAGCTGGTACCCGCCCACAGCCCCGCCCCTAGAACCGGTTTCAGTCCCTGGCTCTGACCCACACTACGGCCCACCCTTGGACTCACTACGCAAGCAAGAACGGCTTATCCGAGGCTTGGGCGCAAGGCCGCAGTCGCCCGCCGCCTCAACCCCGCAGGGCCCCACTGTCCGCGGCGGATAGATGCCGGAAACTGAAGCCCCTGCTCCAGCCCAAGACCGGAAGCGGAAGCATCGATGGTACAGAGGAAGAAATAGCGGGGCGGCTCGCTGAACTGTGGGTACGGTCTTCTCCGCTGGGGGATTGGCTTCACGTGGTATGTTCGGCATCATTGCAAGAGGCAGGAGTCTGTGGGCTGCCGGCACTCCTGGGCTCCCGTAGGAGTCTAAGAAAAGGCATGAGTTTGGGGCACCCCGGTCGCGGACTATAGTGTTTCTCCCCCTTTCCCGTGAGCCGCGTTTCCACTCCTGGGGCCTCAGGCTGTTCCGGCAGGTCGGCGCGTAGCCTCGGTTTCCTCCTAGCTCTGGGCACCGCTGTCCCCTTCTCAGAATTCCCCATCTCCTCACCATCTTACCCCAGTGTGTTTTTTGCCTCCTAGGGGACATTTAGTCGTCTGGAGGCATTGTTTTGGTTGTTACAAATGGGAGGGGCTGCTACTGGCTTCAAGTGGGTGGAAGCCAGGGATGCTATTGGACATCCTACAGTGCACTAAATAGCCCCCGTGACAAAGCATTATCAATAGTGCTGAGGTTTGCAAACCCTGTTCTAGGCTCTTAAAATCTTCAAAGCCCTGAATGAACTTAAAAGGTTAGCGGAAACACTTTTAGTGCCCTTGAGTGACGAGTCTTGTTAAAAGTGTCTGGAATCACAAAAAGACAGTCACTATCCAGTTAATAGAGTTGAGCACGTGGAATGAATGCACACCGCCTGAAGCCGCTTCCTCCTACTCAGAGGGCAGATGGCTGGACAAGAATCAGGAAAATCTAGTCGTAACCTGCAATTACGTGTTAAATCGGTACAGTAAATATTAATACAAAGAAGAGTGAATGGTGTGGCCCTTCCATCCAGGAATTGTATTATGCCCCCCCAAAAAATTTCAAAAGCAATCTTTGTATCCTTTTTCTACCCCCACCCCCAACAGACAAGTAAATTATTTCTGGAGTTCAAGTCTGAGTTGAAACCGGTCTCAAGGTTCACCTGTCCTCATTGACACGTGGATTTCTGTGTGACCAGGTGAGTACCATATGGATCTTGTAAAAACAATTTCCAGCAGCCTCAGCTATGCAGAACTGCTAATAGGTCTTTCCTGTGCTCAGATTGTAAACACAGATAGTCACTGAAAGTGCAAGTATCTTAAAAAAAAAATTGTTTGATGGGGATTATATCCAAGGGAGGGAGAAGGTAATGGCACCCGACTCCAGTACTCTTGCCTGGAAAAATCCCATGGACTGAGGAGCCTGGTAGGCTGTAGTCCATGGGGTCGCTAAGAGTAGGACACGACTGAGCGACTTCACTTTCACTTTTCACTTTCATGCACTGGAGAAGGAAATGGCAACCCACTCCAGTGTTTTTGCCTGGAAAATCCCAGGGACAGGGGAGCCTGGTGGGCTGCCGTCTATGGGTAGCACAGAGTCGGACATGACTGAAGTGACTTAGCATATTCAAGGGAAAGACAGAAGTGTGGTGATGAAGTGTGGTGATGGATGTGTAAATAAGTAAATATAGTTATGTGCAAATGCACATTAAACAAACATGTAAATAACTATACATAAGTAACAAATATAGATTTACTTGCGTTCCATAATACCAAAAATTTTAGGATTTTATATATTTTAAGTATACTTTATATATTTAAGTATAAATATATATGTGTATCTGTAGTACCAAAAGCCATCCCACTAAAGACTAGAAGGACTGCTCAGCAACATTCCTCAGGCCTGATTCAGTTTGACTTCTAAAATCCTATGAATCTTCCACAAAGATTCAAAACAGGGTGCATGGGGGAAAAAGTAATTTGTACTTTTTTATATTGGCAACAGAAATTCAAAATTGAATTAACCAGCAACCAAATGTCTTTTGAGCAAGTGTTTGGTTTTATTTTGTGTTTTGTTTGTTTTGTTTTATCTTCATGAGATTTAAAAATCAGTTGGAGGAATACTGAGCAACAGCTTGTAGATGGAAGGGTAGGGCAGTAGTTTCTGCAGATTGTACTCTACACCTTGCTTTCTAGTAAGAATTAACTTTATTTCTCTAACTGTTTCTGAAATACAGTCTGGTGATTTATATTGCAGACAATCATTTTGAGTCATCTTATATTGTTGGTTTTCACTAATTGTGTTTGTGTGTGTGCCTTTTTCGTTCTGTTCTGTCTTTTCTGTAACATTCTTAAGAGGAATGCTTGCTTGTCATGCAGTAGATATGCTCTGAGTGCACAATTTATGGTAACCAGCTATCCTCTTTTATTCGACTGAAGGGTTTGCCGGGCTTGCCCAGTGGTTCAGTGGTAAAGAATCCCCCTGCCAATGCAGGAGACCCAAGTTTGGTCCCTGGGTTGGGAAGATTGCCTAGAGAAGGAAATGGCAACTCACCCACTCCAGTATTGTTACCTGGAAAATCTCACGGACAGAAGAACCTCACAGGCTACAGTCCATGGGGTTGCAAAGAGTTGGATATGACTGAGTGACTGAACCCTCATGCATGAAGGTTTTGCCAGGACGCAGAATATTTTGGATTCAAACTAGGATTAGGACTCTAGGCATGGATTGAACATTGAACATGGAATAGACATTGTTAAAATGTCCATAGTACCCAAGACAATATACAGGTTGAAAGTAATCCCTATAAAAAATCCAGTGGTATTTCTTACAGAAATAGAACACTTAAAAATTGTACGAAAATGCAAGAGCAGTGGCTTATAGTTTTCAGTATATAGGTCTTTCACACCCTTGGTTAAATTCCTAGGTATTTTATTCTTTTTGATGCAGTTGTGTAATGGGATTGTTGTCTTAATTTATTTTTCTTATAGGTCATTATTAGTGTAAGGAAACAACAGATTTTGTGTGTATTGATTTTGTACCTTGCAACTGAATTCAATTGTTACAAGTTTTTTTAATGAAATCTTTATGGTTTTTCTATATGTAAAATCATGCCATCTGCAAATAATGAAAAGGTTTTACTTTTTTCTTTCCAGTTTAGATGCCTTTTATTTCTTTTTCTTGCTTGATTGCTCCGGCTGAGACTTCCAGTACTATGTTGAATAGAAATGGCAAGAGTGTGGGCATCCTTGCCTGTTCCTGACCTTAGAGGAAAAGCTTTCAGCTTTTCACATTGAGTATGTTAGCTGTGGGCTTATTGTATACGGCCTTCGTTATCTTGAGGTATGTTTCCTCTGTACCTGCTTTGTGGAGAGTTTTTATCATAAATGGATGTTAAATTTTGTTGAATACTTTTTCTGCATCTGTTGAGATAATTACATGATTTTTTTCCCCTTATTTTGTTATGTGGTATACCACATTGATTGAATTGAACCACTCCTTTATCCCTGGAATAAATCCTACTTGATCATGGTGTATGATCCATGGTGTATGATTTATTGTTGAATTTGGTTTGTTAATATTTTGTTGAGGATTTTTGCACCTGTTCATCAGAGCTGTTGACCTGTAATTTTCTTTTTTGTGTGGCTTCCTTGTCTGGTTTTCAGTATCAGGGAACTACTTTCCCTGTGAACTGTGTTTGAAAGAATTCCCCCCTTTTCTATTTTTGGGAAGAGTTTGAGAAGGCTTGGTGTTAGTTCTTTTTGGAATGTTTAGTAAAGTTAATCTGTGCAGCTGCTTGGTCCTGGGCTTTCATTTGCTGAGAGGTTTTTTATTACTGATTCAGTCTCCTTGCTAGTGATCAGTCTGTTCAGATTTTGTCATCAGAGAAATAGAAAATGTGAGCTGCTGATGTTGACAGGGGCTTCCCTGGTGGCTCAGTGGTATAAAATCCGCCAGCCAATGCAGGAGACATGGGTTCAATCCCTGGGTCGGGAAGGTCCCCTGGAGAAGGAAATGACAACCCACTGGAGTATTCTTGCCTGGGAAATCCCTTGCATGGAGGAGCCTAGCAGACTACAATCCATGGAGTTGCAAAGAGTCGGACATGAGTTAACAACTAAACGACAACAGTCTTTCAAATAGATTCCTTGTAGTATGATTGACAGGAATATGATTTCCTTCCATAGGGGCTGTATTTGTACCCCACCAGTGTATAAGAGTGCTCTTCTGTACAACCTTGGCAATGAAAGATGTGGTCCCCTGTGTCTTTGCTGGTCTGACAGATAAGAAATGGTATCATTGTAGTTGCAATCTCTGTTTTTGTTCTGTAAATAAGATCAGTGGCAGTTATACCAATTGAATAGGTAGTGGTGGAAACCGAACAAAACTGTGTCTCAGAGTGGGTGGGACATGAGGAAATGAAATAGAGAGTGGAAACAAACAAAAGAAAACTTTGGCTGTGATGAGGGAGAGAGACTGGGTGGTAACTAGAAAGAAAACTCTGGTTAGAATAGTAGTGTCTCACTNTTTTTTTTTTTTAATCTTTCTTAATGAAATGTGTGGGGATGCTTGAGAACATTTTCCATTTCTTTTCAACTATAAACTCCCTTTTACTGAATTCTTTAACTTAAGCCATTTTAAACAGTCAGGTGCTCAAACCATGCTCCTTATAGCTCAGTAAAGTTGAGCTACAAGGAATTGAATTGAATAAGATGCCCTTTTCCTAATTTACAGAAGAAAAAAAGGTGGGTAAAAATTCTTTATAAATTAATTTTCCTTCATTATTTTGAAAAATTATGTGTTTACTATTTAATACAGAGAACTTTTATTATGGTAAGCTTAAAATATGTTCCAACATTTAAGTCATACTGATAGAGAAATTTATAAAACATCCCTGAAAGACACAAAAACACACTTGAACAAATGAGAAAATATACTTTGTTCTAGAGGATATATCAACATAATGAAAATGCCAGTTTTACTTAATTTATACATTTAATGCAATTCCCATATAAATTCCTATACGGATCTAGGTAACTTCACCCTGGTGGTTCAGATGGTAAAGAATCTGCCTGGAAAGCAGGAGACCTGAGTTTGATGCCTGGGTCAGGAAGATCCCCTAGAAAAGGAAATGGCAATCCACACCAGCAAACTTGCCTGAAGAATCCCATGGACAGAGGAGCTATGGCAAGCTACAGTACATGGGGTCACACAGAGTCGGACATGACTAAGACTTTCAACATAAATTCCAGTCCCAAAGAAAGGCAATGCCAAAGGATGTTCAACCTACCACACAATTGCACTCATTTCACATGCTCGCAAGTTCAGTTTAGTCACTCAGTTGTATCTGACTCTTTGAGACACCATGGACTGCAGCATGCCAGGCTTCCCTATCCTCACCAACTCCCAGAGCTTGCTCAAACTCATGTCCATTGACTTGATGATGCCATCCTACCATCTCATACTCTACATCCCCTTCTCTTCCTGCCTTCAATCTTTCCCAGCATCAGGGTCTTTTCCAAGGAGTCAGACCTTCACATCAGGTGGCTAAAGTATTGACTAAACCAATTGGCTAAAGTATTGGCTAAACCAGTCAATACTTTAGCATCTGTCCTTTCGGTAAATATTCAGGACTGATTTTCTTTAGGATTGACTGGTTTGATCTCCTTGCTGTCCAAGGGGCTCTCAAGAGTCTTCTTCAGCATGACAATTCAAAAGCATCAATTCTTCAGTGCTCAACTTTCTTTATGGTCCAACTCTCACATCCATACATGACCACTGGAAAAATCATAGCTTTGACTAGACAGACCTTCATTGGCAAAGTAATGTCTCTGCTTTTTAACATGCTGTCTAGGTTGGTCATAGCTTTTCATCCAAGTAGCAAGCATCTTTTAATATTATGGCTGCAGTCACCATCTGCAGTGATTTTGGAGTCCCAAAAAATAAAGTCTCTCACTGTTTCCATTGTTTTCCCATCTATTTGCCATGAAGTTATGGGACCAGATGCCATGATGTTAGTTTTCTGAATGTTGAGTTTTAAGCCAATTTTTTCACTCTCCTCTTTCACTTTCATCAAGAAGCTCTTTAAGTTCCTCTTCACTTTCTGCCATAAGAGCGGTGTTATCTGCATATCTGAAGTTATTGATATTTACTATCTAGCAAAGTAATTCTCAAAATTCTCCAAGCTAGGCTTCAACAGTATGTGAACTGAGAACTTCCNCTCTTTAAGTTCCTCTTCACTTTCTGCCATAAGAGCGGTGTCATCTGCATATCTGAAGTTATTGATATTTACTATCTAGCAAAGTAATTCTCAAAATTCTCCAAGCTAGGCTTCAACAGTATGTGAACTGAGAACTTCCAGATGTTCAAGCTGGATTAAGAAAAGTCAGAGGAACCAGAGATCAAATTGCAGGCATCACTGGGTCATAGAAAAAGAGAATTCCAAAAAAACATCTACTTCTGCTTCATTGACTATGCTAAAGCCTTTGACTGTGTGGATCACAAGAAACTGTGGNGGCTCTGTTTTGAGCTGAGTGGATGGAAAGAGCCAGGAAATCACCTATTCTTTTCTTTTTGCTAAATTTTATGCACCATGAAAGGAAAATGTTAACTATTTCCAAAGACAGTTTTTTTTTTCTAGTGAATAAAAGTGTTTTATTTTTTATTTCAGTATTTTAATAACTCTGCTCATAACAATAACTATTAATTGCACAGCCTGTTAGGATAATGAAAGAATAAAATAAATGGCATTCACAAAGCATACAGCACATCTTCCCCTGCCTGACACCCTAATACTTCCTCTTCCCAAACATACCTTCAGATCCTTCATACAGAATTACTGCCCCGTGCAAAGGCCATCAATGCCTTATTTGCTGTTGCTCTTAATTTTAACAAGCTGGATTCCTGTAGTACACTTGCTTAATAGTTTAAACATTCTGTTAACAATCAGGTGTTTGGCCTATCCTGTTTCTCTCCCATTCTGTATCGAAATATAACTCCAAATAGTACATCTTTCTGGGTTTGTTTCTAAATTAGTCCCCACACTTAATTATGAGGATGAGAGGGATGCCTTATTCCTCTTTGTTATAGGCTAAGCTCTCAGTAATCCCAAACAAAAGAGCCAGTTCTGGAAGATATAGGATTTGCTAGCCGGATTATGGTCTCATAGATAATGATGTGCAGTCAGCAGAAGCGAAGCTTTATTTTAATTCAAATAAGCTAGTAAACAAACCACTGACAAGTCTGCTGGTGAGAGTAACTGGCTGCTGTTGCCACATTGGCAGCTAAATTATAGAAAATCTATTATACCCTGTTCACCATATGTTTAATTTAATACAAGATACAAATTAAACTATCCACAGTGCCTATTAAAATAACAATACTTTTTTATATTTGAATGTCTTAAAATAATTTCTACTGACCTTTTAAAGGGTGGTTTTGATATAGGTGATTATGGGGGGGGGGGAAGTAGTTAATAGAAGGCAAAAAAAATTAATTGCCTTTGAGAAAATAAAAATATAAATGTTCACTGGCTTGCAGTTGTTAATAAGGTTAATTAGCAGTCATGTGTTCTGTTATTACTATATTTCCCTCCCACCCTTTTCGTTTCTGAGGCTGGAGTTTTAAGAGTGATACTTAGTTTGACCTTAGTCTATCCTCATCAAATCATACCTTGACCAAGCCAGCCTATGGGTTAGCCTTACACCTGATGCCAATTGAGACCTAAATGCAGAAAACTTGAGTTTAAACTCTAGGTTTAACTTTGCTATGGCACAGGAAAAAGACACAGAATTTTATATCCCTGCTTCAAATCAGTCTCTTCATAGCCAAAAGATCCTAAGGAGAGCCAGAACGAAGACTTTGCCTTCTAGAAAAAGGAGAAAAACAAAAAAAGAGATAAATGGCACACTGTTCACAGACAGTTTCCACCTGAACCTGCAATAATCAGTAACCAACGGTGCTTGCTTGAGTCTATTTAGACTCAGTTAACCAGATTCTAAACACCAAGCTGGGTTTTAGAATTATAGAGATAGATTTCAAACCTAGATTAACTATTGCTACCTGTGTGACCACAGATATTTAAACCAGCTGGATCTTTCCCTTACTTTTTTAAAGATAATAGAATTTTATAAGATTATGAAAATTAAATATGAGAAATTTTCTGGTACATAATAGATGTCCATTAAAGGTTAGGTCCTTTCCTCTTATTACCCTCAAGCAAATAGAAGGTGGCTTTTTTTTCAACAGTGAAGAAAGAATATTAGAAAAATGGATTGGAAGGGAAGATATAAGTAGGAATTCTCCCTAGAATCAGTTTCCTTGAATCATTAGCTACTTTCCACAGGCAAAACTTCAAATGGGATGGTCCTTTTCTCCCAAAAGTCACAATTTTACTCTCTTTAAGAATGTATCAGCAAATGAACTTATTTATAAAACAGAAACAGACTCACAGACGGAAAACAAACTCCTGGTTACCAAAGGGAAAGGGATGCGGGATAAATTAGGAGTTTGGGTTTAGTAGATGTGCACTACTATATATAAAATAAACAAGGGCCTACTGTAGAGCACACAGAACTACATTCAATTATCCTATAATAAACTATAATGGAAAGGAGTATGAAAGAGTATATTAATATATAATGGAATTAATTTACTGTATATCAGAAACACACCACTGTAAATGAACCTATTTTAAATATATATATATATATATATAAAGAAGAATGTATCAGTAATCTACCCATACCAACTGCCCATCCTTGGGCCTCTGAAATAGAGAAGCAAAGAATAATCACCACATTCTGAGGTACCTTTTCAAACATTCATGTACATACAGCTTTTGCACTGGGTCTTCAAGGGTGTTATGGAGCCGCACTCTACCATTTCAGTTCAGTTACAAGCCTATCAAATCCAACTGCGTACTGGTAGTTACATTACTGAATAAGGTATGTGTATGGAGAATATCCTCAGTTTATGTCATTCTTGAAGTCCAGTAGATAGTGATAATATTTGAACTAAAACGCAAGTTACTTTATCTTGGGAGCATAGTACGACTATGCCAAAGGGACACAAAACAAATATTCCACTACCCTCAGAGGTTGGAAGACCAGAGACACTTCCATTTATTGAAACTCTAAAACTGATAAAGACATTTTTTCCAAAAGTCACAGACGTGTGGCATATCTTAAATGTTCGATACTTTTAAATGCTAACACATAAACACAAAACATACGACTGCATGAATAATTTCATTTCATGTATCTCAAGAAAGTTTAAGGAGGCCATTGATGAATGCTACTCACAGGCCTTACTCCTACCTCCAACGTGCCTCTCAATTACAAAAGCACATCCTTCTTAGTCCCTTCATAACGTAAAACAAAGACTGGGGGATCCTCAGAGAGTTCCAGAAGTTTGAACACGAGTTGGGAGGAAGACCACGCCTGGCATGTGACCAGTGAAGAAGGAGGCCGCCCTGGAGCCTGCAGCCTCGGCTTCTCACCTGCGCCTCCCAGGTCCTGGCCGCGGACCGGCGAGCTGCCTCCCCTGGGAGGGTCTGCCCTCTGCTCCCAACTCAACGTCCCTGAATCCCTCGAGCCGTCGGGATGCCCACAATCTAGCCCCGGGGAGGACATCCCGCTCTCCACTCTTCCTAGGCTGTGCCGGGCTCGGCCTCCACACGCGGTGTAGTGGGAATAGAACCAAACCCGCCATACAGTGCGCTCGACTGTACGAGCGAGTCCCCACACGCTCGAGTCTAGAGTCCGGGAGGCAGGCGCGCCCGCCCGCGCCTCGGGGCGCCCAGCGTGGGAAAGGGTGGCCTGGAAAGCGGGCCTGCAGGCGACCCGGGACTCAAGCTCCCACTTACTCGGTCCGCGCCGCTTGTCCCTCGGCGGATAACCCCCGCCTTCCCTCTCGCAGCCGGAGACCGAGCGGGACCCGGAGGCGGGGCCGCGCGGGGCCTTGTAGGCCGCGCCGGGAAGTACGGGCAGAGAGCGCGGGAAACGCGGCGGCGCGCGAAGGACGCCGCTGCTGCGGGGCGGGGGTTACGCCGCCCCGCAGGCCGATCGAGCCTCGGCTCTCCAATGCGAGTGCGGTCGGGTCAGGCAGACCGGTCCCGCAGGGCCCCGCCAACTTAGAAGGCCGACCCGACTCGTTCACCCACAGTCCCGGCTGTCCTCGGGAGGAGAGGGGGGCGAGAAGTTTATTCTAGAGTCTCTGAAAACCGAGGTTCCCAGCCTCTTCACACACTCGCGCGCGCTACCGGGTTAGAAGACCAAGAGCTTGGATTTTAAAACGCGTTTCTCCCCGAGTCGAGTTCGGCGGAGAGTCTGCCCGGCCGCGCGCCCCTGTCCTTTTAAGTGCGCATCAAGTGGCAGGTTGGTGTGGTGGTGGTGGTTTATCTAAGTGAATAACTGAATCATGTTGGGCGAGTTGAAGGGAGCAACACGTTCAGAGTGCCCTAGTGATTTGGAGGCTCTCGCGGCCGTACCCTCCGCAAGCTGCGGAAGCAATCGCCCTCCGATCTAGCGCCGGCCGCTCCCATCCGAGCCCCGCTTGGCCGGCACTCGGTCGCCCGCCCGCGCGCCCGCGCCCGCAGAGGGTTCCCAGACCCAGCCCGCGCCGGAGGCCGTCTGAGTCCGACTTCTTTCCGTGTGGAGTGGTAGAGCGGCCAGTTAGTGAATGATGGATTGCCTACGAGAGAGAGGCTAGTTTTCACGATAGCTGATGGCTAAAGCATGACACTGTCATCCCTGTGAAACTCGTGATTTGTATGGTCATCGGTTCGCTGGAACACCCAGACCCTGATCATGCGTACAGTGTTTCCTTCTAAAAAGCACTCGCCAATTTAAAACCAGGTCCCGAGTGCCCCTCTTGCTAATCCCCTCTGCCACTAAGTCCAATTAAATCCTCTCTTTCTTCAAATCTCTTCTCTTTCCTCTTTTTGGTCCTTCCCTTCCTTCTTTCTTTTCCTCCCTCCCTCCCTCAATCTGAGTAGTTTTTGCTGAATGCAGCCTGGTCTGGTGGTGGGGGTGGAATATCCCCCCTCCACATCTCCCCAGTAGGACTTTCTGCTTGTAGAGTTGGAGAGTTCATTTGACCCCAAAGCACTTTTGAA
>SJYV01018739.1:1187306-1255768 GCA_006410875.1 Neotragus pygmaeus | reverse complement strand
AAGCCGGTCCTGTAACTTAGAGTTTTTTGTGGTGTGTGCTTGCTCCAACGAGAGGGGAGCTGACCAGTCAAATTAGTTTGTGGATACAGAAAGGTTATTTTGCTTTTTCTTTTCTTCAGCAGTTTTCCAATTGAAGGCAACTGGTTCTTGATTCCCTCACCTACTAAGGCAGTTAGTCACTTTCCCTTCATCATCACCCACTCCACATTTTAGTCATAGGCTGAAGTCTCCCCGCATGTCAGATAGAATGGATTGCATTACAGCTTTTCAGACAAATTTTGGAGGCTTACTTACAAAACTATCCTCCTATCCTTAACCAGAGAGAGAGAGTGAGGCCACCTGAGAGATTTTAAACTTCCTTTTGACTGGGATTGAATAGATTCAGTTGATAAAATGTGTACGGCTTACTCACCTTTAGACACCTCAGGGTACTCACTGATGCCTTCCTAGCTTACAGACATATTCAGTCCCAAACCCCTCCCTTGGTGGAAAAAGGACAAGCAGTTCAGATTCATCTTTCAGTTCATTATGAAAAGGAAAATAGCTTTCAGCAGGTTGGGACCTCCTTTATAAATTTTGACATTCAAAAAAATATGACAAGGGAAGCAGGAAGAGATCGTTCCTTTATTTCAGTGGATTACTTTTGTAGTGCAAAGTTATGAAACCCTGGAATAAACATTTTAAATTTGCCCTTTCCCACTCCACCTTAGTTGGAGGAGATGTTTCTACTACTGACTTTCAGTTTTGCATAATGCCCCCTACACACACCTTTCCCTTGGTGAGGAAAGTAACACTCCTCAGCCTATTCTATTAAAGGTTGCTCTTGATTTACACTCTCCACTTGCTTGCTTCACCAAAATACACTTATACAGGCACATTTTTCTTGATCCAGAGCATTCAGAGATGTACATAACTTTTTAGTATTGCCTTGACTTTCATTCCTTTCAAACTGATATTAAGGTGTTCATCCTGAGACATAAAATGAATTTTTGAGAAACAGCCATGTGGAATACTGTTTAATTTTCTGTTTTATTGTTCATGTTTTTCAAATTTTGCAGGAAAGGCTTTAATTAGTGTCTAAGTAATAGTCCCCAAGAATTCCTTATTAGATTATTTCAGACCATTTGTAAACAAATAACATTACAGTTTCCAAAAGGGAAAGTAGAAGCTAAGATCAGTTCTGTCATGAGAGTCATTTGAGTATTCATCTTTTATTTTGAATGGTTTATAGGAAGAAAGGGAGGACTGAATGAAGCAAGGGGCAAGAGAACCCAATGAAAACTTTTTTTAAAGATTGAAGCCATTTCCCCAGACTATTGTCTTGCCACAAGTGACAATACACAGAACAGAAGTCATGAAAGTGGATTACTGTCACTTTGGACTATTGGAGGCCCAGAGAGCCCTGGCATTAATTCCTATGGAAAAGGTAGAGGAATCTAGCCATCTTCTCCTGCACTTCTCCTGCTGCACCCTCATTGCCTTAGGGTTCAGGGCTCAAAGTTGATAACAGACCTCAGCAGAGTCTAGGTGTCAGGGCTCCCCCTGTGAGGGGAAGCAGATGTTCTCTGTGGAACTGAGGGGAAGCAGGGTGGTTATAAGAACCCTAAGGGCCACAGTCCCCTTGCAGGATAGCAATCCATGAGTCAAAGCTAACTAATAGTAAATGAAAGAGAGCCTAGAGTAGGACCTTTGGGTGCTAAAGACTACCCTCTAGTTTGTTCTAGTCCTCCCCCTGGGATCCCATCCTAAGTTTTCTGTGATTGGAGATCTACCTAGAGAAGAAGGGAAGCATAGTAGGAAAATATGCCTAACCCCTGTCCAACATGCATGCACGGGTGGAGCTTGCAGAGATCAGCAGACACATCTCAAGTCCTCAGTGATCTGTGTGTCTGGCTTGTGCAGTTATGCATGGCCAACAGGGGGTGGGGGTTCGCAGGGAGGAAAGCCTGTTTCCCCCCCACACACCTCCCACAGTTACTCTGTCTGGGGCTGGTGTGTTTCCTCTTCCCCCAACCCTCCACCTCACGCCATCAGAATGAAAGAGAATTGAAACTCTATTGCCTTTGCCTGCACTGAGCCTAAAAATTCAGGATTTGATAAGGTTACTGCACCATTGATACAATTGCAGATTTTTTTTAAAGCTTCCTCAAAGACACAGATGTTTGGGCTGATTAAGAATCGAGGAGGAAACCTGCAGCTGCACCAAGGAATAATCTATTGGACAAATATTTTAATAAAAAATATGAAGAGATCAGCCCGACCTTGCAAGGTCTTCTGCTTTAAAAAAATCTTTATCAAACCCCTATTCTATGGCTTCAATAAACAGAACCCATTACCTCACGGCATCTTTTGTTGGCCCCATACAAGAGAGAACAAAATGGTTATTCAGGGGAACGCTTTCGATTTTTATTGTGGGTAGCCTGCACAAAGAGCCGTGTTATTGTATTTAAAAGAACCATCTGTAGCAGAAACAATGGCATCAAATTATCTTTGAATACCCACTGAAAAAACATAAAGCTTTTTTTTTTATTCTTCTTCTGTACGGTGGGGGGATAGAGCAGTGTTAGGATAACTGACTTTTTTGTTGTTCTCTGGGTGCATTCTTCTCACTCCCCCTCTCTCTCCCCCTCACCCTCTCTCTCCTCTCTCTCTCCCTCTCCCTCTCTCTCTCTCTCTTTTAAAAAATCAGCCATTTGGGGTTTTAAGCCATAAACGATTTTTCTTGTTGCAGGGGATTGCAGTGGCAAAGCTAGGCTAGGTCTTGGAGGCTGGTGTAAGGCGAAGCGGGTGAAGGCAGGAGGCTGATGAGAGACTGGGGGGAAGAAAAGCCGAAATGGATTCATGGTGCCTTGGATGGAGGACGAGAGAATTGCAAGCTCCTTCAACTCGTTCTGTCCGGTGAGAAGTGATCAAGCTTGGGCTGACAAGAGGCTCAGGGAGCCCTCACGTTCTTTTGCTTTTTTACCTGCCAATCAAACTGCTACAAGACAACACCCTGATCTGGCATGGACATGTAAGTAGCTTGCAACCCAACTTTGACATTCACTGCTAGCTCACTCCTCTCCGCCCACCCCCCCCAACTCACTCTTCCTCTCATTCTATTTTTTTTTTTTTTTTTTGACCTTTAAGAGATCTGGAAATACACTCTGTGTGGCAGTCATTTTACACAGATTTAAGTCTGAAAGTGTTAACTTTTGGAATTAAACACTAATTTTGATTTCTTTAACAAATGCAGAAATGAAATGACATTATTTTATTCTCTTCTGAGCAGTTTTAGCATTGAACATAATCAGTTGTCTTGCCTGGTGTGTGTGTTTCCTTTTCTATGAAAATGAAGAAATCTGTGAGCGCCCAGAGAGAAATGCAGAAATGAAAAATTCAGGCTTCCATTTCAAAAATATTAAATCCTAACATTTCATCTCTACAAAGAACCTTCTCCATACCTAGATTACACAGAGTAGAAAGAGTGATTTGAGTCAAAAGGTATATATCATTAAGGGGCTGCTACTGTTTTATCTGGCATCTTACTATTTTGGTGGTGGCTGAGGGGAAGGGTGTGAAAAGAGAAGGAAAGGGACATGGCGACACCTTGTTCTTTATGAGAGATTGACACTGAGGAGTCTAGAAAAACAAGAGGGCAGGATAAGCCGGAAATATTACCTGAGAGAAGGAATTACAGAGCATGGCGAAGCTGAAAGCTAGGAGGGCTTCTGCGGGAAGTTGTGCGAAGGGGTGATAGGGCTTGCTCTCTGGTGCCCTCTAATGGCAATTTAAACCAACGTTTACTTTCTCAATTCTACACAGAAAAGCAGCTGGGTTTTTGTCGTTACTGTTGGTGGGCTCCCCCCTCCCCCTCAGACTTAGAAACTGTAGACTATTTGTGTAAATTAATTGTTTTCGTCCCGGAAACTTATGTACGTGCCTTAAAATTATCAATATATTCTCCTCAAACATTCGTCCTCTTCCAAAATTTTGCTAAGAGTAATAGAAAAGGAGAGGCTAATGGCAAACTGACTTATGGAGGGTGGCCCATGCCCAATTAGTAATTCGGGGGAAAAGATTTCTTTCCCACCTGAACAACATTCTGACTCTCTTACTACACTCGAGAAATGCAGCGGGCTGGGGTGAGGAGGAAGATTTGGAAACTGCAGATTCTGACAGGTTCATTATAATACAATTTTAAGGGGTTTCTTAGGAACCTCTGTTATTTCGACATGCAGTGGTAAGGGGGCTTTCCTTCCGCCTCCTTTTTCTTTTTCTTCTTTCTTTCGTTCCTTTTTTTTTTTTTTCTAAATTTGGTAGATAAAGGTTAATCTTGGGCTGAATGATAGAACTATGATTGACAAGAGAAAAGGTGTTGAGGGCAGGTCGCGCTGTCTTATTTACAGCCCACTGCTTGCTGTAGAGTCTTTGTTAGGACTGGAAAGCTAATTTAGTGCTGATCAAAAGCACCACAGAGTTAAAGGACTGGTAATGACTGCTAATTTCATTTCAGCCTCATGCATCCCCAACTGCTGTAATTAAAGACACGCTATTTAAATACAGGTGAAAGGTTTGGTTTTTTTTTTTTAAGTTAGGGTGGGGGTGGGTGGATTACAATTTTATTTAGATTTCATCTTATACTTGGGCGTTATGTAGTCCAACATCAAAAAAAATTTTTTAGAGTCGCTTCTTGTCATTTATATCTGGCTTTGCAGAATAGGCAACGTGAAATGTGTCAATCACATAAAAGTCCCTATTTAAAGAAAGAAAATGGGTAAAAAAGGATGCAGAGGAGTAACTGTTTTGGGGGATTTAAATATTTGGGTCTCTTTTTTCCCCTTCAAATTAATAGAAGGGCCTTCGAAATAGCTAAAGTATTTGAAACTTGGGGCAGGGTGAACAGGCCAAAGGGATCAGTGTCAGCTTTTTAAGTACTTCTAAAAAGATCATGTGAACAGATGGAAAAATATATTTTTAATTAAATAATTTCCCTCACACTGTAGCTGCAGTGTTGGCTCAGAAACCATGTAATTCCCCCACCGATAGGAGTCTCTTTATATAGAACATCAAAGGATAAAAAGCCCTACATTTTCGTAGTTGGTTAAAATTGATAAACCCCCGCCACACGCACACACATACACACACACACACGCACGCACGCGCGCACACACACACACCCCAAAAAAGAATTTAGCCTTTAATCTCTTTTTATCCACGAAGACTAAAGCTCTGTACTCGACCCCGTGAGCGGCTCTCGCCTTCAGGGGCTAGAACCCGGCTCAGATGTGAAGCGGCGCAGAGCCGCCGCGCAGGTTCGAGCCCTGCGCCCCCTGTTGGACACAGTCGGAGCTGCGCAGCGCCAGTCCTGGAAATCGCTGGAACCTTGCTCTGGGGTTAAAGATAACATGCTTTATTACCGTCTAAAAAGGAGATGGGACCAGGAAACAAGTTCTTGTATCTTTGAAAGATAATATAAGTTTAATTCAAAAAAAAAAAAACTAAAAGGAGATAACACAATTTTAATTCAATAAAAAATAAACGAATCTATTCTCCCTCCTCACATCCCGGCAGCCACATCCTATTCCCAGTTTGGGTTTGGAACTCTTTAAAGATTCAGCGAGAGTAAAACAGTTACAGAAGCATGATTTTAAAGAGAGAGAGAGACAAAGAGGATTTTCCTCTGTAGCAGTGGAGAACCAACCAAAAGTTACCTCTCCGTTCTGTACACATTAAAAAAAAGAACCGAAGATGCTGTTGCGTGCTGTATTGACGTTGTCAACAGCATCTTGTTGCCCTAAGAGGTTCTTCACATGTAGTAACAAAGTCTCTGACTAAACGAAATAACTTGCTCCTTTAAAAATTTATTTTCAGAGTGTAATTAAAAGGCCAGTCTCTTCTTCGAATGTTCCTATTCCCCCAGACCAATCTTGATCAAACTTTTCCTTTTCCGGCTCGCGCTTAAATTCCAGGTATTCTCTAAGAAACAGGTGCCTGATATCTCTCTCTCTCTCTTCACCACCCCTCATCCCCACCCCGAGCTGTAGGATTCCAGGAAAGCTGTGCCGGCGGTAAAGAGTATTTTCTTTTGAAATTCAGCATTTTCATTGACTAGGAATCCAAATCATCCTAGGGGAAGAGGAGTATTTTTTTTACACTTTCAAAAACTACCTGTCTACATAAGAAAGAGCTTTGACTTTTTCTTTGGTTTGGGAGTGAGGGCAAAGGTACACTTTGAAATCTTTCAGAAAGATAACTATAAAAATGACACATCCTCTGAATTTAAAAGAGTGGGGAAGCATGGGTTTGTTTAGGTGTTTAAGATCAAACTGAAACGATGTGTGCTAAATGAACACACATGATCTCAGCGAGGTGTTTGGTGATATGGTTCTTGAGGATTGTACTTACAATTCTAACTTTTAGATAAAAACCTTAAGTTTAAGGCTTGCTTGCTTGCTTTAAGTTTGCCTATTGAAGGAAACTAGCTTAATTTTCATAATAGAATTACTATTTAATACCGTGGCTACACAAGTTGTTTTTAACGTTGATCTTACCTTTGTTCTCACCTCCCACAGTCAGCAGATCTGAGATTGTGTTTTCAGGGAAATTGCTGTTGGGTGAGATGAGAGATGTTTTCTCCCCCTGATTCCAGAATCAAATCTTGGTTTATGTTTCTCAATACGTGAGTTCAGAAACAGTGGCAGAAAGAGATTCAGTTTTTACCTGGAATTCTATGGAAATGACAGGCAAGCAGCCTTTTCCCACCCCACTTTCCCCTGCCCCACACTTTGCTTCACTGAAAGTCTAGTCCCCATTACAGAAATATTAAGTCTGGGCAAACTTTCATGCCAACCTCGTTAAGGTGACAAACTGTGCTCTGACAGCCACGGTCCAAGGCTGCCTAAGGAGTAGGGAGGCCAAAACCAGCAGAATCTTGGAGGTGACCAGAATCTTGGAGGTGACCAGCTAAAGGGGCTAGATATATGCTTGCTGTTCGGAAGTGATATAGAATTTGCAAAAGCAGAGGCTGAGATTTCTCTCTCTCTCTCTCTCTCTCTCTCTCTCACACACACACACACACACACAAATGCGTGCTCGCCCCCCCACACACTTCTGCCCCGCAGGGGTCCCAACCTACTGGGAGAAGTCTAGGGAAGGAGCTGCACCTGGCTGCAAGAGGGCAAGCAGTGAGCCCCCAAATTCCCAGGACCCAGGGAGAAAGCACAGCCCCAAGTTTAGGAAAAAGAACTGAACAAGTGGGTGGCCTAGGCCTGGAAATACCACCCAGCTCTCCCAGCACAGTATCATTGCTGTGGTTTCAGGCGGCCTCAGCCCCTGCAGGAATCTCACGCCCCACGCTGGCAAGCAGGAAAGCAGCCTCGCATCTTTGGGGCCTGGGGAGGAGGCAGCGACTGACTCCTTCGTAGCAGGCAAAGCCGCAACGCTGGCAACCCGCTGTGTTTTCTCTGCAGGAGCAAAGTGCCCTTTAGGGGCGGGGCGGGCATTTTTGGTCTCTTGTCCCTGTGTCCAGGCCAGAGCCCGCGTCTGTTGGCTGAGCCCCCTGCTTTGCAAGTAGTCAATCTTGTCCATTTCTGAGGGCGATCCAGGAGGATGGGCTGGCCTAGCTTTGGGCCCACTGGGTGCCAAGTCCTCAGACTTGGCCTCTCCCCTCCATCCCTCACACCTTTCCTGTTGAATACAAACCCTCCTTCTGAAAGCCAGTATATGAGGCTCGGAGTTTGGTAGCTATTTGGGAGTGTAGGAAATGATTATTAAAACCAATAGTATAAGGATGAACCTTCATTTATTATTGTTTGCTCTTTTACTTTGTCTTTAAACTTTGAAGATCTTTAAGTTCACTTGATCCAACCATGAGACAGACAGGGAACCAGGGAGAAAGTACAGCCCGGCTTGGACAAGAGCTGGGGTATAGACAGACACTCACCTCTCCACCACTCAGTGGGCAGATAAGTGCTGCCAGACTGTGGGTCCTAATCCAGGGCCCAGCTGCTATGTGGGTTGCTGAAGGGTGTTGAAACTACAAGTACAACTTGACACCACTGAGCCCACAGTGCTTGTCAATAATCTGTGAATTAGGTGCAGAGATTGTCACCGTAGATCATAACAGTTTCTGAAGGACTCATTACAGCCTATCGTGTCAATGATCTTCAAATTAAGGAGGGGGGTTGGGCGGGAGGCAAAAGGAGTAAGGAGAGCCTGCAAAAAGGAAAGTGTGGGAAGGGAGATAAAAGTCAGAGCCCCAGCTCCGAAGGAGCCTTTAAAGATTATCAGGCTAGCAATCTGAGAATTCCATTGGGATGGATTTGGAAGCCCAACTTCATCTGAGCCTAAGCCAGGTCTGGAAGCAGGGGCGCTAGGGCTTGAGCAGAAGTGGGCCCCTGGGAAGGCAGACTCTTCAGACGTTTCTTTTGAGAGCAGAAGAGCTTTGGGGAGAGTACTCCAGATGTAGAGGGGAGGCCTTGAAGATGCCAGTCCATCTAGTATGGGTGTGCACTTTCATTTACAGTGCTTTCCAGGGCTAGATGTTGCTGCAAATCTTGGAGCAAAAGTGGGTAACAGTTTTGTTTAGAGCTGATGGTGATTGTACTGTGTTTGTTTGTTTTTTCCGATGGTTTGCTTTCAGTGTATTTTCATGGAAACAGGTGAAAGTCTTAATTCCTTTTCCTTTGCTAGTACTCCTGTCCCTAACACATACCTTAATTAAGCAGATCTTTCTTTCCCAACTTGCTTTTTGGGGTGTCAGACACCTCTGCCTTTTGAGGTTGTTGAGTTGTTACTCTTGGGGAATTTGTATTATGCCTGATTGTACTTCTGGAAAGGGGATTTTGCAGGTAACACAGGAGCAGTGTGCACCATGAGATCTCCAAACGGAAGGAAATTAAACCCCCCTGCTATAGCTTGGAAAGGACCAGGCTAAGGGAAAGATGTACTCTCTGCTTGGTGGGCTGCCGATGCAGGCTGTGAGGAGCCCAGTCCACACTTTGGTGTCATTTATGAGTCATTTAATATGGTCTAGAGAAACTTTAAGGAGGACTTAGATTTGTTTTTCACATAAAAGTTGTGGTCATAGTCAACTGAAATAATCACATTTGGAGAATTCGAAACAATCGTCTTTTTCCCAAAATGGGGGCAACAATCCTAGTCGCTGGAAAATTAGGATTCTAAGGAAACCCTGTTCCTTTGGTATGATTAATTGCATGAGATAGTATGGTCAATCAGGGAGATACGTATTTAGACTCAGAAGCAATGATTTAGAGGTGGGAAAAGGCCCATGTGTTTTCTGGGCCATTTGCAGTTCTTGGTGATCTATATGCTGATTTTTATTTTTCATTTGCTTCTCCTAAATTTAATATCAAAATCAGAGGTTTGTTTTTTTTTTTTTCAGTGCAAATGAAAACCACTGGAGGCAGCTATTTACTTATTTTTAATTAAACTTTTTATGTTGTATTGGAATATAGCTGATTTACGATGTTGCAGTAGTGTCAGGTGCACAGCAAAGGGATTCAGCCACACACATACCTGTATCCATTCTCCTCCAGAATGGCAGCCTTTAATTTTTCAGTTTGTTTTTTTAAAAAGAGAATTTCTATTTTAATAATTAGATTATTTAATGGCCACACTGAAATTTTCCCTGGACAATAGCTGCAGTACAGAGACTGAATCCTATGTTAAAATTGCTTGATAATTCAGGAATAGAAATGAAATTGTGTTAAATATTTTCCAGAAAATATTTAAGATGGAATATATTATATACAACCCTAAAGACATACACAAGTGATTATATATAACCCTGTTGCTGTAATTTGAAAGGGGAAATATATTTAGTTTTATAACTATTGAGTTCTTTTTAAAATGTATTTATTTCATCAGTGGGAATTAGATGAAAGAAATGAGTATAAAAAGGAACTGAATGCAGAGTAGCCCTGCATTCCTTAGGTTTCAAGGGTCCTTACAGCTCTTGAGTGAAATTATTTGGTGAAATTGGGTCTGGACTGAAATAGCATTTGTTATCCCCTTATTCATTTGTTATGTGTAATACCACTTCTGAAAATTAAACGCAAGGTGCTGAAGGGACAGACAAGAAGAAAAAAATATGATTAAGCAATTTAAAATTGTCCCTCTATCACGCATCCACATGCATATCTATACCTTAGTAAATAAAAAGGGGTGGAGGTATATGCTAGTCCTTTGTATCAGCTATAAACATTTATTGTTTCTGTTGCTGTCAGTAATCCTCCACACTTCCAAAACCTGACAAGTTTGCCAATAGGAAGAAAATGGGGGGATTACAGGTGAAAGTTTCTACCATTTTGCAAATTGCTTTATAAAAATTGAAGTATCCCCCTCTTGGATTTCCTTCCTGTGAGGGACTCTTTCACAACCTAAAGCAAATGAAGTTTGGTAACAGGACAATTCTATTCTAATTTTTGCTCTTCCTTTCAGTATTCTAACTTTTTCCAGACTATTTTGTATCGATGTTCTGGGGAAATATGGTGCTTTTTTTTTAAGGAAAAAAAAAATCCTCTAATACGTTTCTTTCTTTACCTTTATTTTGCTTGATAAATCTTAGAGAATCAAGTGTTGATCATTTTGAAAGTCTTGTGGCATAATCCAGTTTGGAGTGACTGAGGTTTTTTGCAGTTTGGAAGGGGGAAGGAAGGATTTTAAAAATTGACTTATACCAGTTTCCTTACTTTATAATTCTCAGTTTTCTTTTTTCTTGAGTTGGGAGCTAAATGTCAATAAAATCTCATCTTACCAGACTGCACCACCGTTGTCCCAAACACTGAAAATCTTCCTTTATTTTTGGCTTTTAAAGTCCAGAACTTTCCTTGGGTTGCCGTACTTCTCTTTTTAGTTGTATTCGCTTCTTACTTCCCACACTGCTGGTATGACCTCTTTCACTCCAGTATGATCACTGCTATGGTCACTTTCTCTGGAGCTGGTTAGAAGGTTAGGATTCGAAGGAAACTTGATTTAAAAGAAGAAGAAGAAAACCCTTCATTTGGCCAAATCTAGCTCCTAATATATTTAACCAGTTCCAGAATTAGAAATCCTTTCTGTACATTTTCTTCTATTTTTCTCTCTTTTTTTTTCCTTACATAATGAAATTAAAACTTTTGGAACCCACAGTTGACATTTTTCAGAAAATTGAGTTATCAAGGCAGTAATTATTTCACGGGGAGATAAAACTCTCATAGCCCTGTCAAATAGGGCCCTTTTCAGATTTTAATTACAAAATAAAATTAGTCTGCTCTTCCTCGGAATGGTTTGTGAGTGGTTAAACAGAGCTTTCCCCCCAATACTGGTGGTCGTCAAACTCTGCTAATTAGCAATGCTGAGAAATTCCAGTTAACAAGGACATTCTCCAAGACTCTGCAGGTTCCCTGCCGTTTGCCTTCATTTCCATAAGAAGATTAAGAGAGGAGGGGAACACACTCAAATGCAGATGCAGAAAAGAAGCGTTTTTTAACAAGCATCATAATAGTAAGATGCCTGGCTAGTTCTCACCTAATTACTGCAAGTTAAACCTCTATTTGCCACTAAGGAGAAAAAATAAGTCTACAGTCCCCCATCTCCACAAAATTGTTAGTTGGCTTCAGATATAACACTTGAGGAGGGATGCGGGAGTTCAGGAGGGAAATATGAATGCAAAAGATTTAAAAAGAAAACTGAGTTACACTTAATCAGTTAAGGATTTGGAGTTGGGGCCTATAATAAAACAAAATCGAATCAAAATATCCTGGGCATTAAGGATTCTTAATTTTTAAGCTTACTCTGAAAGTGTGCAGCTTTTTGGTGCCCAAGGAAGGGAAATGTTACACTATCTTTAGATTAAGCACTTTCACATTTTCATAAACTGTGCCAGTGGCAACATTTTAAATTCTCAGAGGATGAAGCACCCTCTTCCAAGTCTTATTTTGATTCCTCAGTAGTCAATGGTGTATTGTTATTAGTACTGTAGCCGTCTGTTAGAAGCCTAAAGCTGGGCTGCTTCTGTCATCTATTATGATTGTTATAGTTATTATTATATTTAGGGCCCAGTGATGGTGCTGGATTGAAATAGAGTGGCCGGTGATCTGATTTTTTTAATGCATATGTTCTAAAAAATCTAATGAGAAAATTGTTTCTGCTATCACCATCGTCTTTAATCTTATTTTCATAGCACATTATTATGCATAAACGCCAGCCACAGTTAGTTTATTGCCTTGATAAGTACAGCAGGCTTAATTAAAATAAAGCTGTAAATAAATGCAACCAATGATAACACAATTGTAATGTATTTCCATAGCTTATTTATATGATAAAAGCAATTAACAAAAGACCTAGCCAGCCCCTTTAACCTCTTAAATGCATTATTATAGAGTTCAGGCACAAACACATGCATCTGAGAATGTATAAAAGCTTTTATATATCATACCAAGGAAAAATTTGTGCCTCTTACTACTACCCTTGAGAGAGATTAATAACATTTGCTTCTATAACCATCCATTATTAGTATTTATTTTAATACATATACACCATTATCCACATCAACCCCTTGTATTTTTTTTCGTCAAACTTAATTATCCATAACCTTTTTTTTTTTTTTTTTTTTTTTTTTCCGATAATGCTATTAAGCGCAGACCAAGCATACACAATCATAAAGTGAATGCTTGGTTTGCCCTTCATGCCGTCTGGACAATCACAATTCATTCATATGTTGAATCTCATAATTTGTACCTATTTTTTCCCATGGTTTAACCTCCCACTTATCTCGAGGTTATATGTACATTTCTAAGCTAAGCAAATTAAATCCGATTCTTGTGATTTGGTTCCATAGCTTATACGACATGTTAACTTTTGTTTAGATTACGTGCAATTAGTTTGCTCTTACTCCCATCCCCCTCATTTTTTTTTTCTTTATTTCCAAACACCTTATTTTAAAGGTAAAAGCAATAGTCTTGGAAAAGCGAATCCACCAGTAGGGGGCGCACCAGCCACATCCCTGAAACCAGACGCGCTGAAAAGCCGGTGGCCGCCTTCTGTTACCCAGATCCTCTCAACCTTTTCTTTCCTCACTCCAGGTCTCTGTTTAGGTTAATATTACACCTCGAATAAACCGAAAACTTTAAAGACTTTAAAACAGAAGGTTCTGCTTTGTTTTGAAGAGTAAGTGTGTATGTTTTCGAACTAGCATCATCCTTCCCGGATTCCTGATAACTAAAACTAATCATAACTTAAGTGCCAATAAGAGAAACTGCAAGGGTAAGAGAGGCTGATTGGAATAATAATTTACTAAGAAAAGTCTGCAACTTTTCCACAACTTTTCTGGGTTTCCAGTGAGCAGGCTTGAGTTTGACTAGAACAGAAAAGCCTGGGAAGGCAGGGATCGGGAAGCTGGAGCGGGAGGTGGGGGTGGAGGGTAGGTTATGGGAAGAAGGTTAGTAAGGAACAAAACAATGCACAGTTTTGTAAAGATAATAAATGGAACGTGGCCGACAGATACTATTCAGTACATTTTCTTTGGGTGAGTAAGGGTAGATCAAGGGAGGAGGGAGGCGGAGAGAGTGTTATAGAAGAAAGAAAATAAGTAACCCTGATGGTTTAAGCCCTTTATAAAAAAGAAATGGCATCAGGNACATCTATTTTGCCTGTTTAAAGACCTTATGAATTTAATTCCTGTTACTTAAGACTGCTGCAATGGTTGGGAATGCCAAGAAAATGCCTTTGTAAAAGTCTGATGGAGACGGAGCTCAAGCCGCCGGGCCCGCAGCAAACTTCGGGGGGCGGCGGCGGCGGCGGCGGCAACTCCACCGCGGCGGCGGCGGGCGGCAACCAGAAGAACAGCCCGGACCGAGTCAAGCGGCCCATGAACGCCTTCATGGTGTGGTCCCGTGGGCAGCGGCGCAAGATGGCCCAAGAGAATCCTAAGATGCACAACTCGGAGATCAGCAAGCGCTTGGGCGCCGAGTGGAAACTTTTGTCCGAGACGGAGAAGCGGCCGTTCATTGACGAGGCCAAGCGGCTGCGAGCGCTGCACATGAAGGAGCACCCGGATTATAAATACCGGCCCCGGCGGAAAACCAAGACGCTCATGAAGAAGGATAAGTACACACTGCCGGGAGGGCTGCTCGCCCCGGGCGGCAACAGCATGGCGAGCGGGGTCGGGGTGGGCGCCGGCCTTGGCGCGGGCGTGAACCAGCGCATGGACAGCTACGCGCACATGAACGGCTGGAGCAACGGCAGCTACAGCATGATGCAGGACCAGCTGGGCTACCCGCAGCACCCGGGCCTCAACGCGCACGGCGCCGCTCAGATGCAGCCCATGCACCGCTACGACGTGAGCGCCCTGCAGTACAACTCTATGACCAGCTCGCAGACCTACATGAACGGCTCGCCCACCTACAGCATGTCCTATTCTCAGCAGGGCACCCCTGGCATGGCGCTCGGCTCCATGGGCTCGGTGGTGAAGTCCGAGGCCAGCTCCAGCCCCCCCGTGGTTACCTCTTCTTCCCACTCCAGGGCGCCCTGCCAAGCCGGGGACCTCCGGGACATGATCAGCATGTACCTCCCCGGCGCCGAGGTGCCGGAGCCCGCCGCCCCCAGCAGACTTCACATGTCCCAGCACTACCAGAGCGGCCCGGTGCCCGGCACGGCCATTAACGGCACACTGCCCCTCTCGCACATGTGAGGGCCGGACGGTGAACTGGAGGGGGCGGGGGAGACATTTTCAAAAGAAAAAGAGGGAAATGGAGGACAGCAAGAAACAGCATGGAGAAAAACCCGGTACGCTCAAAAAAAAAAAAAAAAAATCATCCACAGCAAATGACAGCTGCAAAAGAAAACGCCAATCCCATCCACTCACGCAAAAACCGCGATGCCGGCAAGAAAACTTTTATGAGAGATCCTGGACTTCTTTTGGGGGGACTATTTTTGTACAGAGAAAACCTGGGGTGGGCAGGTGGGGAGGGCGAGGGAATGGACCTTGTATAGATCTGGAGGAAAGAAAACTACGCAAAACTTTTTAAAAGTTCTAGTGATACGGTAGGAGCTTTGCAGAAAGTTTGCAAAAGTCTTTACCAATAATATTTAGAGCTAGTCTCCAAGCGACGAAAAAAAAATGTTTTAATATTTGCAAGCAACTTTTGTACAGTATTTATCGAGATAAACATGGCAATCAAAATGTCCATTGTTTATAAGCTGAGAATTTGCCAATATTTTTCAAGGAGAGGCTTCTTGCTGAATTTTGATTCTGCAGCTGAAATTTAGGACAGTTGCAAACGTGCAAAGAAGAAAATTAATCAGATTGGGCATTTTGTTTAAAAATTGTACAAAAGGAAAAAATTAGAATAAGTACTGGCAAAACTATCTCCGTGGTCTCTAAAGGGGCAAAAGTNCTGCAGCTGAAATTTAGGACAGTTGCAAACGTGCAAAGAAGAAAATTAATCAGATTGGGCATTTTGTTTAAAAATTGTACAAAAGGAAAAAATTAGAATAAGTACTGGCAAAACTATCTCCGTGGTCTCTAAAGGGGCAAAAGTTTTAGATTGTACTAAATTTTTTAACTTAACTGTTAAAAACGGCCATGCAGGTTGACATCGTTGGTAATTTATAATAGCTTTTTTTGTTTCCCAACTTTCCATTTTGTTCAGATAAAAAAACCAACATGAAATTACTGTGTTTGAAATATTTTCTTATGGTTTGTAATATTTCTGTAAATTTATTGTGATATTTTAAGGTTTTCCCACTTTTAGTTTCCGTAGTTGTATTTTAAAGATTCGGCTCTGTATTATTGAATCAGTCTGCCGAGAATCCATGTATATATTTGAACTAATACCATCCTTATAACAGGTACATTTTCAACTTAAGTTTTTACTCCATTATGCACAGTTTGAGATAAATAAATTTTTGAAATATGGACACTGAAATTATGCTTGAGTCTTTCATTTATTTGGATAACATTGTGATTATAACCCAGCTCCTCGGGGAATATACTGTGCCCAGCCAAGAACGGCAGAGTACCTAAAACCTTGGTATTCTAGTCCAGTAGCATGTGCTAATGTTAACAGCAACAAATAAATGGCTGGATGATTAATTGAATAAGTACTCTCGAAAAAATGGAAATGCTTATGTCATTTCCAAAACAGAAACTAGGGACATATATTGTAAACCCACCCCCTCCTTTTCTAAGCAGCATGAATAAGCATGATGGGGACTTAAACTGATTTATGCCACTTGTTGCCAGAAAGGAGTCAATTCTGAAAAATTTCATGTAGCTTAGCAGATGGGGTATTGAGCCAAATCAGAACCAGGTTGGCTGGTTTTGTTTTCGTTTTCTTCACAGCACAATGGCCCTTTGGAAAAGTGGTTATAGGGGGAAATGATGCTTCTTGTATAGGAATAATTGCAAACTAGACAAGCAAAGTGCTCATCTGCTGGGTGGGTGTTTAGATTACTCTGGCCCTGCTATTGTCTGAGAAGAAACAAGTGGTTTGCTTCTTTGTTCCATCACTTCATAAACTTTCTTCTCTACATTTTCCTGTTTAGGGACGAGGGAAAGCAGAGAGCGGCTTGCAAAAACTGCCCGACTTATCACAGCTATTTATTATTATTATTATTTATTTTCTTTTTTCCTCTCTCTCCCTCCACGAATTCCATTTCTTAAATTGACNTTTTCCTGTTTAGGGACGAGGGAAAGCAGAGAGCGGCTTGCAAAAACTGCCCGACTTATCACAGCTATTTATTATTATTATTATTTATTTTCTTTTTTCCTCTCTCTCCCTCCACGAATTCCATTTCTTAAATTGACAGCGCGGGTCCAAGCCTGTAGCCCCAAATCGGATAATCTCTGCAGCTGATAACAAGCAAAAGAGAAGCCAGGCAACAGCCATATTAAAGAAGAAAACAATCAACTCTGAGGTAGATATTTTACTTTGTCCGGTCTAATCACATTTAGAGATGATTGTGCTTTTGATCTGTTACCCATGTTTTACTAGAGTAGTAGAGAAGTAGGGGGAGGGGAAAGGGGGTGGAGAAACAAGATTGGATTTGTTGTTTTCTTTTGCCCTAGGAAAGGTAAAGAAAGACTGTAGTTATCCTCAGTGGGAGCGGAAAAGTTAGGAAATCACCACGGTCTTTGAATTAGCGATGTTTCTGCTTCGCAGCGAACCCGCGCGCTTCGGCGCTGTCAGAGAATCTGTAAGACCGACTCGGGGACTTTTCTTTCATTCACTACTTACGTCGTTCATCTTCCCCTACCGAAGGGGACCAGGAACCTAGAGTCCTGCCTTAGGAGCGTGGGTTTCCTTCCTACAATTTCAAGGGCTTGTTGTGTGAACTTGCCACAACTTTGGAGAAGTTGGATTCCAGCTGCGCCTTTCACCCTTGAGTAAAGTATCGGCTGCAGCCACTGAATTAGTTCATCCCGTTGTTTTGCATCTTCTCGTTTTCCAAGAAAGTATTTCTCTCTCGTGGTGGTGTTATATTAGTTCTGGGCTCAGCTGGGGATATCCTCATATTTTCTCTTTTTATTTCATATGGATTCCTTTATGTGTTGGTTTTTATTTTATTCCCTTTTTTCATCCTCATTTTTAGGGTAATATTGTACTGGGAAAGACAATTATTATGCCAGTTCCCAATTCTAAGTGAGGCATTTCCCCCCCTAATTAATGCAGAGACTCTAAAAGAATTTCCCCTGGCCTGGCCAGCCATTGTAATGCATATACAGATTATTCACGTGGTAATGAGCACATTCGCCAGTTCTTGCTCACACATACGAATAAAAGAAACTTTGAATAAAGATCCAAATGATCTTGCTGGGGGGTGGGTAGAATATTCCCGGAATTTGAGCCAATCAACTATATAGAGTGTATATATTTGGGGAAAAAAAAAAACAGATATATTAGAAATATGTATTGGGGTTTGGAGTAATTGCACTGCACTAACCTCCTGTTTAAAAAGCCCCACAGGATCAGACTAAAAAAGAAAAAAACTTACTGGCAAAATGCTCAGATTCAAATATTTTGCAAGAGGGAAGAGAGTGATATTGTGGGAAGTTGAACTAGTTTTGAATGACTGTTACTGTCTGCGTGAAAGGAGAGTATTCTCGTTCTCCCTCCTAACCCTCCATATGTCCTAACCAATGAATGGAAAAACATTTTGTTTGCAAATATAAATGCTTTTGATAAACTGCATTTGAGGAAAATGAAGCATATTTCATCACTCATTGGATTGGGTTAAACGGTTCACCAAGATGTGTAGTTTCATGGCTAGATCGATATTGAACATATGATATTTTAATTATAACATGATTTCCAAGAAGGGGGTAAACCCATAAGCTTGCCTAGAGATGATTATCTCCCAGTGCTAAAGTTGTTGAGTGTTCAGTTCCTTCCTTGGCATATTATCCTGCTCACTAAAACTATTCAATTTTCAGTGAAAGGGGTGAATTTAATGTTTTGCTAACCTTATACATAGAATAGAAATGGGCAGAAGGATGAGATTATAGTTTGTTCCCTCTGCAATTTTTTTCTCTCCCTGCATCCCCTCCCATACTTTAAATAAAGAGTGTTAAAATATTTTGCTGAGCTGTAGTAGATTAGCAAGGTTTCTTGCCAATGCTGGGAAGCCAGTATTACAGATGGTCCCAGGGGAAAATGGCTCACATTAACCACTAAATGAATATTTGACAAGGGCTCATTCGGAGGTATTATTACTATAAACGTGTCCCTACTGGACTTTTCAAGGGTCAAAGAGCAACGCTTCAATTAATTATTTAGTCTGCTAGTAGATTTGGTTGTAATAGCTGTACTTATTTCTAGAACCGACACATTCTTACAGTAGGAAATCTCAGGAGAATCTTCTCCATCAGCAGTGCCTTGAATTGAAATACACACAGAGCCCTGGCATTCTAAAGCTGACTTTTTCATAAAACCTTTTCCTGGACTGGGAGTGTGTGTATGTGTATTAAGGGGGAGGGGGGGTTATAGTCTCTTTTTCTATTTTATTTACTGGTTTTGGGTTTCAAAGGAAGAAAATAAGAACATAATAAGTTGTCTTAATTTCTGTATCATGTCTGGCATAGTCTTTCAGGGCCTTGCAATTTGGAGAGAGAGGGGAAGAGATTTATTTATAACCTTTGCCTTTTCTAAGTGGAGATGTCACAGAATTTCAGAAACTCAAGCAGGCTCTGAATTTAGAAAGGATACAGATTCTCATTTGCCAGTAAAATTTGGGTTTTAAAATGGAAGACTCTGTAGATTGAGTACTGAGTTCTAATAGTCTAACAGTAAACTGGGGTACAAGATAATCCTTCCTCCCCTCTCTACCTATTGGGTATGAACATTTCCAGGTGTAGTGGGGGGTGTCATAAATTCCTCTGAGACCCCAGGTAAAATGGGAAGAGAATGATTTTGAGAGTAAGATTCTTTGACAATATAAGGCAAATGAATAAGAGATAAGCTGCAAGGGGTGGGGGAACGGGGAACGGGATGCAGTAATTACAAACCCAATTCATTCAGCTTTTCAGAACTTTTGTTGTGGGCGCTCCATTGACGGGTTTTGAGCTGCCACTTTTCTCACATTATAAAGAGCTGATCAGCACCTCAGGAGGACAAGAAATACCGTTTAACTGCATAGTGATGGGGTCTTCATTTAGAACCCTTACAAGAAGAAAATTAAACAGTGCCTTTGTGTGCACCAGGTTTACTTTTCAACTGCTAACAGTTTATAGCTAACTGCCCTGAGATTGAAGTTTGATTGTGGTTTGATTGCCTGATATCTGGCATTGTTAATTAATTTATTTGTTGTAATTCAAAGATTTTAAAATATCCTTCCCCCCTGCTTTTATTTCTTGCTTTTGGAGGATTTTGCAAAACAGGTTCTTTCTTATATTTTGCTTTGTGGAAGGAATTTCCTTTGCCATGAGCTTTAGTAGAGGCCTGAGTTAACATTTTCTTGAACTTCCTTTCCACCCCAGTATTGCCTCAAAATAATTTGCATCTCACTTTTTTATACTGCCTTTCCTTGCTCTCACAGCAAAGGCTGTTTTCAGGACAACTACAAGTGAGATTGGGGGTAGGGTTGATTGATTTATTTTCGTTGCTTTTTTTTTTTTTTTTTGACCGAATTTGGAAGATGGCTGGATGGATTTCCTTAGGGACCTCCTCGATGAGGTAAATCCCTTTAAGAAAGGAGAAGAGGGAGAAACTCTTGACCTTTACTATGAAAATATGGATTAAAGTCCAAAGGGACACGGCTTCCAGAGTTCTAGAGTAAGCAAATATGCAAAGAGCTTTCCAGAGATAAGGCAATTGCCCAAACCAGAGAACTGGTTTAGTGTCTTTCATAGTTATTTTCTATTTAAAAACTTTCCTGGAAATATGACCTCTGATATCACCCAGAGAGACGTTGTAACATCACTCCCTTCTGACGATGCTGTCCAGTTTTACAATTTTTGTTTTCAAATTTTTATGTTTTGCTTATGTGGCCTTTTAGAAATTATAGATTTGACTTTCTTATTTTAACTAAGAGACTTCTTTTTGGGAGACTGGGCTCCCAAGACAAGGCCAAGATTTCCCATGGCGGAGAGCTGAGAGCTCTCTTTCTGTATGCGGGTCCAAGGGATTTTATTTTATATTTTGGTGTAACAGTAGTATTTCTTATTCCATGAGCGGTGCACTCAGTTTCTGTTAAAAGCAAATAGGACGTCCTCTCTTTTCAAGATGCAAAGATATTTGTTACGTTTGGGATTTTGAACTTGAGAGGCTTGCTCTACTTTGCAAAGAAGTGCCAGGTGATGTAAAAGCTCCCAGGAGTCACTCGTTTCATTACCCTCGTCTGCCTTTATGTACTGATGAAATGTGCAGTATTAGTAAAGATTTCAGCGCTTTGAACTATCTTCTGCCTCCCTCCCCGTCCTTCTGTGCGGGGCCCGACTCAGGGCTATGAGCGCGCAGGCCTCCCACCGTCTGCCCCAGGGAGCGCGCCGCGCCCAGCGCTGGGAGCGGATGCGCCGGCAGATGGAAGCTGAGGCGGCCAAGCGCCGGGCCGGGGCCCTGACGTCACCGTGGCCGTGGCCACGGCCCTCATCGGGCTCCCTGAGATGGTGCTGCGTGGGGCTCAAGTTCTCTCCGCGCGGACCCTGCCCACACTGCCCGATTTCCTCTCTAGGCCCTGGGCCGTGCCCGCGTCCGGCAAGTTTGCAGTCTCCCGAGGTGTTGAGAGCTCTCGCCCCTCCAGAGTGCTCTAGCTCCTGTACCCAAGCCCTCTCCACGTTGACATCGTGACGCCAGGGACAGCTCTAGACCCTAGACTTCCCAAATCAGAGGCTCATTGACTCAAGTTCTGCCTTCCTGTTGCTTCTTAACCCCGACCCTTATTTTTAAGGGGTGGTTTGTCCCTGTTTGGAGCCGAGGCTCAGCATGAGTTATCTTGATCTTAGTCCTTCCCAGTGCCATTGGTTGCGGATAGACATGGCTGTGGGATGCTACAGGAGCTATGTGGGCTCCCGGGAATATTGCTCCCCTTCTAGGATCAGAGTAGGTGGGGATGGGAGGATGCAGATCTCGCTTTCCCGTTTATAAAATAGGGATAATATATAGTTACCCCCCAGAAGATGAGTACAAAGTAACTGACGCTAAACAGGATTAATAGCTATTACTTTTCTTACTGCCCAACGTGATAGGGAAGGCAAAACAGTCTCATTTAGACTCCAGAGTTCAATACAGACATTTGAGTTCTTCCTCTGCTTGCTGGTCTTTGGCCATGAAATTAGCCTTGTTCGGACCACCCTGCTCCCTTTTCCAGGGCCCTTCCTGGCTTTAGGGTTCGCCTAGGAAGTTATCCTGCAAACTTGCCATCCCTGGGCATCTTTCTGAAGGGAGGGATACAGACATTCCCGGCAGGAGCCGCCCCCACCCATAAAAGGCAGAAAAAAATAATTACTGTATTAAAAGGAGCAGCAAATTCTTCCCGAGGGTTCTTATCGCTGGCGGCCAGACCAGTAACAGGACTGCGCCCCCACCCCCACCTCGTGACGTCAGGGTCTGCAGGGCCTCCGGGATGAGATGATTCGTTTGCGAGTCCCAGAAAGGACCATCCGAACACTTGCAGGGCGAGGCCAGGGGAGTTGGCCCCCTTCCCCAGCACCCAGCTCCAGCTTTTGAAGTCTTAGAGGCTCTCCCTCTCAACGCAACCAAACACAGCGATAGCAAGAGTCTTCACTACACACACAGTCAGGCACAGGACAACCGTCTCCATCACCTTGGCACTCTATATATTTATATTATTTATCTATTTACATATATGTAAAGAACAATATTTATAGTTTTTTTATTTGATAATGAGAGTTTGTTGTGAAGTCTGAGTGAGTTGATTTTGATTTACGAATTTTTTGAGATGGATAAAAAAAATTACACTAAACACCTTTACAACGTACACCACATCCTTATTTTATTTGGTGCTGCATGAGTTTCACTGGTAGTTGGAGAACTGCACTCCCGGTTCCAATATGGAGAAGTGATTAGGACAGTCGCTTCTGGCTTGTCATTGCTATGCCATTTTGATTTTCTCTTTCCTTCTCCATCGCTAATAATTTGTGTAGCTTGTAATAATCTTTTTTTTAGAATCAAAAAAGTATTGCTGAAAGAACTCCTTGGAAAAGTGATTTAAACTATAGATAAGAATGACATTTCATCTGTGCACTCCATATGAAATGGGTAAAATTATGTGTTAGGTGAAAGCACCTCTGCATTTCTCAAGATTTATTTATGACCCAATGTAATTCATTGAATGCCCTTGCAACAAGAAGGATTGCAGGGCCTTATATTGGCTAGACTAATGATTTGCTGAGAATTAGCCAATATTTCACATACAGTCTGTTTAGTATCAACTTACACCCAGGTTGATTTGACTATCACATGTAACTCAATTCTGGGTTATTGCATAATATTACAGTTTAATCAGTCTGAAATACTAACTGGAAAAGTTGTGTTTCCTTCTGCTCAAAGTCCTCTTCCCTTTCTTTGTTTCCCCCTTACTTCTACCTCCAAGGAAAATCTCATAAACTCAAGTTTGCCTTGTGAGAGTTTGTTTACTCCAACTTCTGTTAAACTAGACTAACACTCTCTCATCAGCTTTCTAAACACTCTCTCATCAGCTTTGTAAAATGGTGCAAAAACATCTTGGAGTCTAAGATGGCAAAATAAGCCTGAGCATATGGGAGGAAGACTTCATTGTTAGAAAATTGATTTAAATGTTTAACTCACACTTCAGCCTGGATGCCTCCCTTACTACCCTCTCTCACTTTGCTCATTGCCCACCCCTGGCTCTTGGGTACCTCACCTCTATTAGCAAGTTGGTTCACCAGCATAAATTATGAATGCATTTCCAGCCACCGTTCTGTAAGATAAAGCAGGGGCTTTTCTCTTTTGCAAATTTCTACTTTCGTTCCCATTAAAACTTCTCTGTGAACCATGCTGCAGTGTCTTTTTGCAAATTTACTATGCCAGTGTATAATATGGAGGTATGTTGTCAATAGGAAAAATCAGGTAATCTTTTCTCAAGAAGCCTTACATGTTAAGGATACAAAATATTTCATGGTTAGTTGTGTGAGCTTCCAAATTAGCTGCATATATTTTAAGATTTTTTTGGCTGTCACTGGCTGGCAATACTCATTTTGTGTGTGTGTGTTGGTTTGAAAAGCAGGAAGAAATGTAATGAATTGAGTGCTGTCAGAGATGTCTTCTGTTTGAACAATCTGCGATGGGCTGAATGGCAGAGACTCCCTCATCCAGTGCAGGTGCAGTAGAGCTGGGGAAGGGGGAGGGGGGGGCTCCCTCTGTTCAGTCAAAAAGCACCATTCTCCACAATAGACCACACACTGACAGCCAGCGTGACATCAACTCACACTTTCATACTTTTCCCCCCATCCATAGTTCTGAGTTCACAAAGTGGCCATACAGTAGCCTTGGTTAGGTTCCTTTAATGAACATTTTTGTGGCTCCATGACCAACATTGAAATCTGCTGAGCCCTGGGAGGAACAAATAGATTTTTAATCAAGAATTCCAAATCAAAACGTATAGCCATAGATTTTTAAAATTAAGCTGGTCTCTCCACTCTCTCCCAATACCCATGCCCACAACTGCCACCCCCTCCCCTCCGCCACCAGATGATCTGAAAACTGAGTTAAAAGTTCTTCTAAGATTCACTAGGTTCCAAGACGCTGTTTGCTGATGTCTGGAGAGAGAGACCAAACAGGAAGGGAGAGTAGGCACGAATTTGGGGTGTTTATTTAAATTTAAAAGAACCTCTAGTATTTTATTATGCTTCGTAAGAGGGTTAATCCTGCAAATGAACGGACATTAATCTGGTGGAGTGGAGTCTGTCCCCTTTTGAATTGGTTTTACTGGGAGATAGAGAAGGGGGTTAGGAAAGGCAGCAACTGTTCCAAAACTCTCGACAAAGATGCGACCACCCTTTGGCTGCCCCGCAGCTGAAGGGCCGGACCTTCTGAAGATTTCATTTTTACATTTGTTTAAACTCAGTTCTCGGTGCCTCAAGTTTTAAATGGAATTATTCAAGGAGGGTTCGCTACTAGAGAAATTCTTCTAGTCCATCCCTTCTTGCCACCACCCCCACGCGGTTCCTACTCTTCTCCGCCCCCAACCTCAACCCCCCCACCCCGCCGCACTGCTTAATCTGGGATCCGAGCGTTTGGTGGAAAGAGGGAGGGGCAAGAAAAGGACTGTGCGGACCAGGAAGGTTCCCCCAGCGCCGCNATACATTATTCAAATTGTTTTCTGTTACTGGTTTAGAAAAAAAAAAGCAATATCTGTTACCAATGTGAAATTTGGTTTTGAGAGACCTTACAAGTTCCAATTTCTTTAGGACAACAGTGGAAATTAAAGTCATAGATAATTTAAAACTCCTTCAGTTTTTTTCCTTAAAAAAAAAAAAAAAAACTTGTGATAGGCATCTCTGCAAGGTAGGTTTTAACATATTTTTTTCCTAATTTTTTTTTCCTTCTTTCAGTAAGAAGGATAAGCTTTTAGAGTACCCAGTCACCGTGGTAACTGCCAAAAAAATTCTCCTGAAGTTTGAAGAGGTCAGCTAGCAGGGTCAACAACTCTAGCCTCTCTCTGAGCTCGGTCTAGCATGCCCCAGCCTGCGGTTGGAGTGTCAGGCCAGATCTGACCCTGGGAGGTGGACTATTCCGGCTCTGATATAAATTTTTTGAGTCAGTTCATGGCCTGGACTCTCCAGGTGGCCTCCAAAATCGATTTTGACCCCCTGACCCTGTCTCACGGAGGCATAGCATCCACCCTAAGTAAGGATTTAGCCAGGAATGACAGCTTTCCACTGAGTGTTATTGGGGACAGTATAAACAGTTTGGAAAGCAAGTAAGGAGGTGTGAGTGCTAGAAATCATTAAAAGCGCATTAAAAAACAATTAAAATTTTTTTCTTAGCTTAAAAAAGTTTAAAATGTTTATTGGTTGTGTAATTCTTACATGATTTTTAAGATTTTTTAATCAAAAAAGTTCTGAATATACTCAATGAACCACACATCTTACATCCTTTTATATACTTTGTTACAAATATACAAATAAGATAGCCTCGCTTACAACAAAATAAGTACAGCAGGGATGTAAAACTAGGGAAAAGAAAAGCTAGTTATTAAAATACATAAATAAAGAGTTTCAGGTATTTTATCTTATTTTCTCAAGAATTTTAAATATTACATTTCATGTGCTTGTGTCTTGAAATGTTTAAAATGTGAAAATATGGAACCTTAAAAAGAAACAACCACCATCTGAAAGAAGATAAACTTGTATTTCACTTCAAGTGCCTTGGTACTTTGTAAAATAACTAGCTGCTATACTCATTTGGATACAAATGAGGTAAAAATTACAAATAGGGAAAGTTAGATCTTTAGAATCTTTAGAGTCAAAGAGGAAAAAAGAACATATTTATAAATGTATAGTGTCTTAGAATCAATTTTATGTATTTTCAATAGTTTAAGATATCAGCAGCTTGGGAAATAAATATAACATGTGTAAATCATCAGTGATTCTTTTTCCTTCTTTTTCTTCATTTTTTTTTCTCCCAGATGCCACCCTGAATATTTTATTTTCTCCAAGAAAGTGGACTACTCTTTGAAAGTTCTAGCTTGTGAACTCATTAGGTAAATGTGGTCATCAAGCAAGACAAAACTGCCAAGAGAGAAGATTTTATCCTGCGAACGTTCCTTCTTCCAGTGGTACTTTGCTCAAAGTTTCCCCCATTTTCCAGTGATGTTGAAATGGCTCCAGAGCAACTCTACGGTAGCTAAACTGAGATGCCATTTCGTCTGAATCCTTTTGTAAAAATAAGATTTTAAGTAGGGGTGAATGTCCTTTCCGAAGAATAAACCAGAAGAGTGGAAGCAGAGGGGGAGGAGACTGAGCAGTTTATACACATATATACTCTTTGTGTTTGAAGGCCTCTGTGTCTTGGCTTCTCACTATGTTAAATCCCTATTATAAAACTTATCTTTACAAAGCCTATTATAGTATTCTGAGAACAAATTGGACCATGAATAACTTAGTTGGAAGTGTAGATTATTTTCTACTTAGGGAAAGTTAGAGATGACAACAGCTTAACTAAAAGAATAGTGATTAATCTTAAATAGATGGATTTCAAAGTTTCACTCTTGATAAAGAGTACCTTTGATAGTTCCCCTCTTCAGACTCATGTTTCCACTTTCTTTGTATTAAGAGTTGTCCTAGTGATTACACTGTCCACCTAATACAGCATGGCTCTAACTGTGGATCCTTTTCTTACAGTTGTTAATCTGTCTGAGAGGTGGCCAGAAAGACATTCTACTTCCTATTGGTTAATGTATGATTTCAAAGTGGTACCCATGCCTAGATATCAAACTCACTGTTAGGAAAGATATGTTGCATAAATCAAAATTTCTCAACTAGATAAAATTATTACTTAAAAACATCTTAAATTTGTTTTAATGCCCTGTAACTTACAAAGCACTTCTCAATTCATAATTTTGTTTGATCCTTAGAATAATGTCATGAAATAATATCATTAATTCCATTTTACCAAGGAGGCAGCTGGGTCATTGATTGGCACACTGTGACCAGCTGATAAATGGAACACCTCGGATACCAACTCAGATTTTATAGCTTCTGCTTCAAGGGATTAACCTATAGCAATAGGCTTTTTAATTGTTTTTATGTTCTATATCCCTGAAAACCAAGATTTTGTATTAAGGAGCAAAGTTTTTATATTTCACAAAAAAGTTATGACACAGTTTAAAAACTTTTTTTCATTTAGAAATGAATTTTACTAATTATTATTTTCTTGGTGGCTCAGACGGTAAAGCGTCTGCCTGCAATGCGGGAGACTCGGGTTCGATCCCTGGGTCGGGAAGATCCCCTGGAGAGGGAAATGGCAACCCACTCCAGTATTCTTACCTGGAAAATCCCATGGATGGAGCCTGGTAGGCTACAGTCCATGGGGTCGCAAAGAGTCGGACACGACTGAGCGACTTCACTTCACTTCACTTTTGTGTGTATCTATCTATGTATCAATGGTCTTTCAGAATTAATCTCTAGAAGTCAAACATGGGCAGCCCTACATAAATTAAATAACCAACTGGAATTTTTTAAATGAACATGAAAACCACTGATAATATTATAGGTGAGGTTTCTTGTCTAGTGTTTTTTGTTTTTGTTTTTTTAGCTCTGTTGAGATATAAATGACAAATAGAGTTGTTAGATATTTAAAATGCACATCATGATGATTTGATATAGGCATACATTCTGAGGGGATTCCTCCAGTCAAATAATACATCCATCACCTATGCATTTATTTATATATTTTTTGAGGAAAATATTTACGTTCTACTGTCTCTCTTTTCTTTTGGCTATGCCAAATGGCATGCAGGACCCCAGTTCCCTGAACCAGCAATCGAACCCATGCCCCCCACAGTGGAAGCTTGGAGTTCCAACCACTGGACCTCCAAGGAAATTCCATTAAGTTCTACTCTATTAACAAATTTCAGTTATTCAGTACAGTCTTATAAACTATAGTCACCATGTTACACATTAAGTTTTCAGACCTTATTCATCTTATAGCTGAAAGTTTGTACTCTTTTATTAACCTCTAATTCTCTCGCTCTCCAGCTCTGCCTTCTAGTGTTTATAAACTGGTACTTTTAACATCTTATCAAGTTTGGATAAACAAAGTTGTGAAGGGCTACTTCCTGTTTCTCTTGGATTTTTTACTCTATGTGTGTAAAAAAAAGTTTGCAAATTACTTATGAATGATAAATAAAAGGTGTAGTTCATCTGATGTTGATGTAACCTATCTAAACATAGGGAAAAAAAAAGAATTACAACATGTGATTCTAATTAGGCTTTTGATTATATTGCTTTAATTATGTAATATAGATATGTGGAATGTTATTGATAATATTAAAAAATCCTTTTATTTCTTAAAATCTATATACTTAGTCACTTTATATATACTTAAATCAAAGTTTTTGCTCCTGAATTTTGCTAGCAGCTAGACAAATCCAATCAAAGTTTTTAGGATGAGGAAAAAATGAAAAGGTGTCTGGAAAAGGGAAAACAAGTGTTCTGGTTGAATGTGTATTAATAATGAAATACATATATTATAAGCTTTCTTGGGCCAAGGTTTTTCAATTATAACATGACATTAGACTGAGAATTGTTTATTGTTATTTCTAAGTAGATGTTAAAGCCCCCAAGTTCAAACTTCTAATGTCTTCTCTAGAATTTGCAAATTAAGAAATGTAAAAATAAAGACTCTCATATTCACGTTGATATGTTTGCTTAGATGCCCTTTTTGTTTTGTACATTGCCAGTCTCATTAATTTTATTCATATCTGCCTTTAACAGCTACCATTGTCCTAAACAGGCTTTCCCCCCCCGTCTTCCTCCCTTCCTTCCCCACTTCTTCCCTTCCTGCTTTCCTTTCCCTCTTTCTTTCTTGTCTTCTCTTTCCTCCTTCCCTTCTCTCTTTTCCTCCCTTCCTCCTTCTTATGTTACTCATCAGTTTTCAAGTAGTTTTGTTTTAAACCCAGCTTGGGTTAAGAGGCTTATCTAAGCAGTGCCTTATGCCAGACAAATATTCAGCACGACACAACACTCACTGCCACTGAACCTACAAGTCAGAGAAGCTAAGTACAATACCAAGAGTTTTCGGACAGCCAAACTCTACTCCTAGGGGTAAACTTTTAATGTTCTAGAGTCTGGCAATGTCCCTCCCTCTTGCTGTCTTCATAGTATTTCTAAGTCAACTAAGTTATTGTTTAGTTTCCATGTTAACTTCTCATGTTGCAAAAGAAGATAATGAAGAAGGAGGAGGAGAAGAATTACTTTAGGAATCCAAAAAGAAATATTGTCAACTGCTACATAAAACTTGCATATAAGTACATAGAAGCACCACACTAACATTGGGAAGCATAAATAAAGATTAAAGGTTTCTCGTTTTTCTTTTAAGTTACTCCTGCCCAATATGCTGAGGTATCAAAGATATGTTTTCTTTCTTTCCTTCTCTTTCTCTGCCCTCCTCTTTCTCTCCTGAAGCTGTTATCAATTTGAAAAACTTAATATAATTTTGCAAAATAGGATTTTCTTTTCAGTGATACAAACATTTTCCCCAGTGAGGTTGTTAAGCAAGTCAACCAGGCATAAAAATGTTTTATATTCTTCTGAAAGAAATATTAGTTATCTATGTAGTAGAAGATCACAGTATATAGTGAAAATTCAGTCAATTATTTGTGTATTAGTTTTTATTATATCAGATTTTTTTCTATCTCTCAATATTGTGAATATATCTTATATAATTGACTGCTGATCGATGCAGTTTCTGATTATGGAACTTAATTTGCTAGAGTAACCTGTTTGTGTTGAGTATTTTTGGGTGCCTACTATCCATTGAATAAGCATAACTGACTACCTCTAAGTAAGTATAAGGTATTCCTTTAAGTTATTCAAAGATGAAAAGTATAAATCCCTGCCATCATGGGAATTTTGTGGAAGTAAGGATTAGAATTTAAAAATATTTAAAAAGCTCAGGATTTGGGTCCAGCTATCTGGGAAAGAAAAATGGGCATGTATAGAAGTCTCTTCAGAAAAAGTTTTTGGTAAAGGTCTGAACAAATGACTGAAAATATGGAGTAGCCTGGATAAGTTGGATAGATGACATGGGCCTTAAAGTGTAGGTAGAGCTCTGATAGACAGACATGGGACCATATTCTACATGGAAGGGGAAGGTAGAGAAGTGAGATTGTACAGTGTACCATAGAAAATGATTTAATGGATTTAAAACGTTTCTAGAATAACACAAAGTGAGGCTGAATATTCTGTTTTAATGGGCCATCCTATACTTTACTCATTTAGTAAATACTGTCATTTAACATTTTGTTAATAATGAAAACATTTATCTTAAAGGGAGTTAAAATTCAGTGATGAGAATTAAGTGTGAGAAATCTAGTGCTTTTCATATTGGCTTATTCCTGGATCTGGGTGCCTCTGTGATCCTCAGTATCTCCATCTGGATATCTCTTTCTCATATTTGTGAAATAACATCAATTATTAAATTGAAGATCTTTATGAAAAATCAATTATACTTTTTCAAAGATGTTTTGTGGGTCACTTCCTATGTGCCACTTGCACTCAAAGTTCCAAGATAGGATTATAAATAAATACTGCATCTTAAAATGTATTATTATTATTTTTAATATTTATTTATTTATTTGGCCACACCAGGTCTTAGTTGTGGCTTTTAGGATATTTAGTTGCAGCATGTGGGTTCTAGTTCCCTGAGCAGGCATCAAACCCAGGCCCCTGCATTGGGAGCTTGGAGTCTTAGCCACTGGACCACCAGAGAAGTCCCCAAATATATTATTTTTTAAGTTAGTGAATCTTCAGCTTGAGAGGAAAAAAACCATTTTTTAAATTCTCCATTTGGAAGTTCTACGTTCATGCTTATGTAAGTGAATGAAAGTTTAGAAATCCATTTAAATATGTTTAAAAGGCTACTGCCGTTGCTGCCACTAAGTCACTTCAGTCGTGTCTGACTCTGTGTGACCTCACAGACGGCAGCCCACCAGGCTCCCGTGTCCCTGGGATTCTCCAGGCAAGGACACTGGAGATATTTTGAAATCAGGAAGTCTCAGCCAGTTGTATAAACAAACTCAAAATCTCTGATAAAAAGATACTAGAAGACACAGAAGCAAAAGAATAAAAGCTCACTGACTACATTCTAGCAACCTCATACTCATCCTGCAATAATCAAAATAATAAACGAATACAAATGTTTTCGGTGATGTAATGCACAAGAGTCCAAGAATGGAATGTTTGTTGTGTCAATCTTCCTAACATGAAACCTCAAGTCGAGTGGAAATTAAATCTTAGCTCCAAAGCTTAGAAATCCAAGTCCAAGAAATATTTTAAGAAGAAAATGTAAACACCAAACTCGAGTAAAATATGAGATAAATAATGAGGATGGGTGTGAGGTTTTGCGAGGGCAAAGTGAAAGTCATTCAGTCGTGTCTGATTCTTTGTGATCCCATAGACTATATAGTCCATGGAATTCTCCAGGCCAGAATACTGGAGTGGGTAGCTATTCCCTTCTCCAGGGGATTTTCCCAACCCGGGGATGAAACCCAGGTCTTCTGCGTTGCAGGCAGATTCTTTACCAGCTGAGCCACCAGGGAAGCCAGTGAGGGCAAAGTGAAGTGAAGTTGCTCAGTCGTGTCCGACTCTTTGCGACCTCATGGACTATAGCCTATCAGGCTCCTCCGTCCATGGGATTTTCCAGGCAAGAGTACTGGAGTGGGGTGCCATTTCCTTCTCCAGGAGATCTTCCCAACCCAGGGATTGAACCCCGGGTCTCCTGCATTGTAGGCAGATGCTTTCCCATCGGAGCCACCAAGGAAGTACCTGGTGAGGGCAAAAGAGTGGGCAAAAGAAACCTTTATTCTTATCTGTGGCTGTTTAATCAAGTTGGATAAAGCACTAGTTAATTGTCCAGAATCATTTACTTAATTTCAATTTAACTTTGCCCTTCTGCTGCTGCTGCTAAGTCGCTTCAGTCGTGTCTGACTCTGTGCGACCCCATAGACGGCAGTCCACCAGGCTCCCCCGTCCCTGGGATTCTCCTGGCAAGAACACTGGAGTGGGTTGCCATTTCCTTCTCCAATGCATGAAAGTGAAAAGTGAAAGTGAAAAGTGAAAGTGAAGTTGCTCAGTCGTGTCCAACTCTTCAAGACCCCATGGACTGCAGCCTACCAGGCTCCTCTGTCCATGAGATTTTCCAGGCAAGAGTACTGGAGTGCGGTGCCATTGCCTTCTCTGAACTTTGCCCTTCTACATACCCCCCAATTATAGTCCTGCTCTAACAGAAATCCTTCACATATAGTCTCCTTTTGGTCAAGAAACAAAGTTTTGAGTGCTCATAGGGGACAAGTCATTATGTAGGTGCTATTGAAATACATACCCCCAAATTGTAGTCTGCTCTAGAAATCCTTCACATATAGTCTCCTTTTGGTCAGGAAACAAAACTTTTGAGTGCTCATCGGGGACAAGGCATTATGTAGGTGCTATTGAAATAAAAAGATGTTGCAATTAAAAGAAAAAGTGTCATACCCACCCCCCCAGCTCAAAGATACAAACAATATTCATATTTAAGGCTCCACCCAAAGTAAATTATTGACATTGCTTTTAGTGCCCACTTAAGGACCACTTGCTTTAAAGCTTTTCCTTGATAATCACTGCAGCTCTATATCAGATCTTGCCAGTATTGTACTTCTAAACTTGACTATGGAATGGCAAACAATACACAGGTTTATAGAAGTAAAAGTGCTGTGTAGGATAAAAAGTGAAAGTGTCCCTTGTCACTTCTCCAAAAGTATATAACCTTCCAGATCTCAGATAGAAAGATAGATGGATGATAGCTGGATGGGTGAAAGGATGGACGGAAAGATAGGCAGATAGATGATAGGGAGTTGATAGATTGATAGGCAAACAGAAAATGAAGAACATAGATTCTGGATCTAGAGAGTCAAGGTTTTGGTTCAAACTCTACTACTCACCCCACGTATGATCTCACCTGAGTTTTCTCATCTATTAAAGTGAAGATGACAACAGTACAGTTGCATTGGGTTATTGCAAGGACTAAGTGAGTTTATATATGAACTGCTTAGAGCAGTGCTTGGCACACAGTAACCATTTTATGTGTAGTTAACTACTCTTCTTCTTATGACTACATATATACTAATTTTTTAAAAACAAATGAGATTTTATGATGTTTTTCTCACTTCATAATATGTCAGGGAAAACATTCTTATAACACAGGTCGATCTAGTTCACTCTTTGTAGCTGCTGCCTAATATCCCACAGCGGGGTTGAATCAGAATTTCTTTCACCATTGTCCTATTGATGGTCATTTAGGTTGTCTCCAGGTATTTCTGCTTCAAAGCCACTACTCATATCTTGTCCTTGAGTATAAAACAAGAGTTGCAGAAAGGGCAGGCATATAGGTATTCTCATTTTATATATGATCAAAATGAGGCTCAGAGAAATTTAGTCAACTGCATAAGTTCAAACAGCTAATAAGTAACAGAGTTCAGAGAACTAGTTTAACACAATTTCGCACCGTTGTATCTCAAATTTTCCCATTTGACTTAAAATAGTTTCACATTCATTGTGGTCCTTATGTCATAATAAGACATTTCTGCTTTCTGGAGTAAGCACAAAGCAGAAGTTAATGTGCTGCAAAGTGGGCATGAACAGAGAGATATAAGAGAATGTACTAAAAGACTGAATGAAATATAAACCTGGTGAGGTCCTAAGTACTAGAGATAATACTGAATTTATGACCCCAATCTTAAAAGCGTAAATGGCTTGAAATCAGGATAAATAAAACATAGTGGTGGGAGAGGGAGTATAAAGGATGACTTGCTATTTGACTATTTGGAAAAATATTATTTGAAAAACAGCCATATTGACCTCTCATCTTCTGAGTTGGGACACATTTGATTAACTCTGATCTGGCATTACTTTGACTGATATTAATACTTTATACCTCCCATACCCAAAATCTGTAACCCATCACACTCTATTAAATAAGATAATCAAACCTTCATTAATTACAAATATGAAACTGACTTTAAATTATTGTACTCTTAGAACATATAGTCCATTAATAATACAATGAAGCATTAACCAAGTATATTCCCCTCTCAGACAAGAAACCATTGTACAATGACTTCAAAGTGTATAGAGCTCATTGTGGAAATACCCGTCTAATAAGCTGCGTTTCTAATTCCAGCAGTATTTAACTTCAGAATTTTATTCTCAACTAGGTCATTCACTGTCTTTAGGCCTGGGACAATGACTTCTCCAAGTTGAAGTTTTCCTCTTATATAAAACATGGTTGTGTGTTTATTTTGTTGGAAAATAGGTGAATTCATCTTATTGGTGTTTATCTGAAAGTTTGAGAAAGCCTCGGAGATGCTAAATGTGACCTTTTAGTGCAATGCCAACATTTAGAAATGTGAAGGACATAGTGTGACTTGTAGTAGAGAATGGATAAAAAATGAAGCACCGTGGCCTTTTCCAGATATATTTCTTAGCATGAAGTATGTTTATTTATCCATCTGTTGTTTACCTTCTGCCTCTGTTTCTGAATTATGATAAGGTATAAGCAGCTTACAAAAATACTTATCAAACTCAGTAGGATACAAGGGAACAATTTAACCACTAATGACAGCCACCTCTAACTATGAATGACATATAATAAATTATGTTTGAACTGGATTTTCAGCTGCAGATCTTTATTCTGCCACCCAGACAGCCCTATAAAGTTGCACTTGTGGCCTTAATCCCACTTGGATGTGTGCCCTACTGCCTCTACTTTCCATCATTCTAGTGCTTTAGTCTTCTTGAATAAGTGAACAATCTTTGTTTCTGTACCTTATTAGGCCAAAGACCATAACAGCTAGTGATGGCATCGGCAGGCCCTGCGGGCAGGATTCTCTGCAGATCCAGCCAACCTCCAACAAACCCCTTTTTATACTCCTGTTTCTAGGAAGAATTATGATGGCGGTGCCCTGCTGTTGATCAGTCAAATCTGTGGTAGGCCTAGAGATAAGTCCTGTAAGTGTGGTGTACTGTAAAACAGCGGCTCCCATTCATTAGTAGCTTGTGTGTAATAAACCACCAAAAAGGGGGGTGGGGTGGGGAGGCAGCTGCAGTGTGCAAGAGCAAACAACGCATCTCATTCTTGGGAGCCAAAACTTTGTAATTCGCTACTGGGCAGCCTGCTCTTGCTGACATTCTTTCTGATAACAGAGTAGTGCCCTCTCTCTATTTATAGCTGGACTACTAACCCAAGAGTCTATTTGGTAACTAGGTATACATATTATAACAGACTGCTATTAAGGAAGAAATGAAAAATACTATCAAATTGCCTCTGGCAAACAAAATTACTGGGTCAAGGGACATTTTCCTCTACCAGCTGATAACCTTAAAGATATTTCTATTAGCCATGGTTTCACAGTACTAGTTTCATAAGGATGCCATTTCACAAGACACCAACTGAAAGACACAGAAGGAATACTCTCTGGGAACGAGTTTCTTTGCTAACATAGTTTTCAGACATAAAAGTGTTCATTGAATAGAGAAATGTTTGGAGGATGCTTGTCTTTAAAGTTAAAGAAAAATCTATAAAAATGTAAAACTAAATTTTATGTTTTGGTTGTTAAGTGTCTAAGAAATTCTCTTTTGCAACAGTACTACAAATGACTCATCGACCTAAACCAAAATGTAGGAGGCAATTTAATTGTGAAAGGAAGACAATATACTTGTTGGGGAAGAAAAGGGAAAAAATTCTCAAGAAGCCCTTTTAATTCAGGATGGGTTAACCTAATAAAAAGGAGACACACTTGAATTTGCTCACGACTACTTAATGAGAAGATGAAAAATGCTGCAGTTTCTGTAATAAACCCTTTCTTTTTACATCCAAAGCAGGTGCACAGCATTGTGATATCAACACTGTACTAGCTCCTCATCAGCCCCCCACTGCTCTTCCAAACAGGAATGGAAGACTGTACATTCTAGGCATTTTTGTCTTTACCACTCCGAACTCAGGGTCAGGAAAGTGGCTATAGCAGAGTGGAAGGCTTGCCAGTTGTTTTGGAATTCTTGCAGGTGTTTAAAAGCAAAGGATTCTTTTCAGAGGCACATCTGCATTTGTCATATGCCATTTGTGCTAAAGCCTGTGGTGTTTTTGTTTGTTGGTTTGACAGATTGACATGTAATGGCCAGGACCGTTGGGCGGCTGCTCCCAACAAAGTCATTCTGATGGCTGGAGTCCTCCAGAAATCAGCTCGCCCGAATTACCCGTGATTTTTCTCTGCCCTTCAAAGGAAAATGCGGAGTTCTAATGCTCTTTCGGCTTTTTGTTTGCTTTCGCAATTCTTTTTCTTTTTTTTGTTTCATTGTTTTAAATTCTAAATTAAGATGAAATATGGATTTTGATGGGATAATAATATCTACAAAGAGTTTTTAAAACCAGCCAGTTCTTACCATTTATTTGGAAGTGGTTAAAGAGATTTGTGCATTTTAAATAAATATTGGGATATCATAAAATTATTATAAAAATTAAGAGAACATATCTGTGTCAATGGTGGATAAGGGAACTTAACAGAGGTAAAAACTGCCACTTTTGAACTTTTTAACATTTTTAAACAGTAAAATAAAATTACTTTTGGAACCATTTTTCCTTTTACATGTTAGTGAACAATATACCTGAATTTATATGTAAGCATGCATCTTATCAACCATGTTACTACAAAGCCAAGTACATATGTGTGAAAGCAAATTTTAGTATGGTGTCTTTTGTTGACAAAGTTAAATCAGATATTCTTATTAATATTCTCCTTACATAGGTAGTATCTCACAAAATTAAGAGCTCAAATCTCAAGCTTCAAGTATTAACTTTATTGTTAATGTAAGTTTATGATTTCATTAAACTGTGGGAGGCTATCACCCTGTCACCCTATTTGGAAAATATAAACCAACGAAGGAATACCAAGAGTTAATCAAGCAAATGCAACATGTCATAAACATGTTCACTGCACCCCTTTACACTTACTTGGTTGACCTGAACATTTCCTGGACATACATCTTGCCTTACTACACAATACCACTTTACTGGAAAGGACCATTCTTTTTGACAAAGCATCTCAATTTGGGTGTCTTATTTGTCAGTTTATTCTCAGTTCCACAGGTCTGTCTGCATAATCAAGTTTCCATGGAGCCCTGCACTGGAGAAAGAGGAAAGGCAAAACAAAACAAAATTCAGAACTGGCCAAGGGAGCCTGGAAACTGCACATTGCCATGGTTTGTGTGAGAGATTATTAAAAACCAAAAGCCAATGGCTACACTATAAAATGAAAAAAAAGGGGGGGGTAGTTGTTTTTTCCTCTTATATTGAAAAGCTAAAGTTCTGGTTATTTGAAAAGTTTTAATAATGTTAATTTATTAATCTATTGATTTATTTTAAACTTTTTGAAATAAAGATTTCTTTCCTGTTAGCACAGTAGGGACCTGGGCTAAAGGAAGTAGGAATTAAATAAACTCAGGTCTCTACTGTTTGCAGTTAGGTTGTCTGATGTGGTGAATAAAAAAGAGGACAATCAGTTAAATTTGAATTTTAGATGAGCAACAAATAATTTGTTAAATACAATATTGCGTGGGACATCTTATAATACTAAAAATAATTATTGTTAATCTGATATTAAAATTTAAGTGGTGCCTTAAAAAAAAAATCTGTCAATGGTATTTGTAGCAGAGCTTGATTAATGATATTTCATGATCAGAAACTTTATGGTTTGAAAGGTTTAAGTTTTTCTTTTTTTTAAATTAGGTGTTTTTTTTTTTTTTTTTTTTTTTTCCGGGGCCCCTAATTTCCTTAAGACTTTCTGTTACCTTTTTAGAGTAATGGGATGAATGATAATAGCTCCTTTGATTGGGCACCTGCCCAAATACAACCAGGTGCCTTCCATTTATTATCTTATTTAATCTTCACAGCAATCTGAGGAGGCAGATGATATTGTGCCCGTTTTACAGATTAGAAAACCAAGGTCCAGAGACAATTTTTCTTGAGCTAGACAACTAATAAGTGGGAGAACTAGGATTGAAAACCAGGTTTGTCAGAGTCCATAGTTGAGACTTCTCTTAGCTGCAATAGCTTATTAAACGCGAATGTTCACTAAAGTTACAAATGATGGAATCAGCTACTTAGAACTCATTAAACGACATCAGGGGTTTCCCTAGTGGTTCAGTGGTAAATTCGTGTGCAATTCAGGAGTCGAGAGTTCGATTCCTGGGTGGGGAAGATCCCCTGAAGAAGGAAATGGCAACCCACTCCAGTATCTTTGTCTGGAAAATCCCATGGACAGAGGAGCTGTCGGGCTACAAGTCTATGAGGTCACAAAAGGGTCACAGGACTTAGCAACTATACCACCACCAAAAAACATCATATCATCATATTGCTAATCATCTGTGTGTGTGCCTTTTTCTTGCTAATCTCAAGGGCAGTGGCAGTGTCTCATATACATTTTAGCATCTTCCCTTAGACAAGCAGTCATAATTTTATAATGTCACATTAAAGGAATGTCATAATATTTAAAATAATCAGAAGTTTGTCTTTTGTTTGAACCAAGTGTATTTTATTATTATATAAAATTTAGAGCATATTGTCCTAATAACCCTTACCTAGTTCTCATCCTATGACTGAGTTTGCCCATTGATGGTATATTCTGTGTTATTGCATTTCTGAAGTTTTACTTGCTGTACAAACTACTCAAAACTGCTCCCCGCCACAAAAAAAAAAAAAAGAAAAAAAAAGAAAGAAAGAAAAAAAATCAACCTTTTCCTTGCTAAATTACAAAATAGAAACAGTTACTGCTTCAATAACTTAGATGGATCAGGGCTGTTAAGTATTGAATTTAGGCTCTTGTTTCCCTGGAAATTCTTCAACCCCCAGTTTACCTTTGCCTGTGGTACACTGTATGATGTAAATATTATTCTACAATGACGCCCCTCCTCCTTGTCCTTTTATGGTCCTTTGATGTTACTAAGAAGGTCATTACATAGCTTCATTTATCTCTCTGAATGCACAGGTTTCATGGTCATTTAAATAATCACAGACTCATCAGTTATCCCCATACTTAAATAAGATCAATACAAACCAGAACAAGAGGCTTCACTCCTCTATTCACCAAGATTTCTCTTTTCCTTCTCCTTTCTTTCACTCTCCGTCTTCCCTCTACTTCTCTAGTCCCTTCCCTTCTTTCCCACCTTCAAACATGTCATATACAATACAACGGTTTTTTAATAGTTTTTTCTGTAACGACTCAAAACATCTATTCAGCTGTTATCCAAGACTCGGTGAAGTGTTGCCTTTATACAAATGACTAGAGGCAGCTGTAGCAATTTTGGTGTTTGCTAGAGAGAGAGGAAAAAAAAAAAACACAACAACAACCCTGCTGGTCTGGCCTTAGAAATTAGTTCAGCAATGAAACGGTTAATAGGATGAGTAAAGGCTATTTTAAAGTCTGGCTCCCCTCTCTGATACACTCTTGAAAATTCACCCTGTACTGCAGAAATCCTAAATTGCAGTGCCCTGCACCCCACTGAAACTCTTCAGTCTGCTGTAAGTAAGCCTCAGCATGGGCAAGATTGGGGGTGAACAGCTGGAGGAGGGGGCTCAAGCCCTGGGCCTTTGTGATGGAGGGGCGCAACACTGAGATCCTGTGGAGAAGGAACACAGAAACCCTCGAGGCCTAGAGAAATAGACCCAGACAAAAGCCCCGCTACATGGTTGCAAATCACCCCACTGCTGTTATTTTATTTACTGTGGTCTGCAGGAGGATTGTTTTCTCCTTGCAAAATTTTTAAGCTTCATGGGCTTTTCTCCTCCACAACAGCGGTCACTTATACCACAGTGCCACATAGAGACAGCCCTCACCTTCAGCTTTCTTAAGGAAAACGGGAAGGAAAAAAAAAAATCTTGTGTAGCCAGGATGCAGTGTTTCCTATCTTCCAGTTCTTTTCCAGGGATTGAAGTATGTGTATTTAGAATATTGACTTATACTGGTTTTATTAGTTTGGTTATGTTCCATGTTTTTCTGGCTTTACTTGATTATTTTTCTTGAAGATGACACCTACATTCATGCTTTTGGACATAAATTTATTTAGATGTGGAAGGGAAAGAAAAGGCAACACAGTTTGTATTGAATCAATTAGAGATACATAAATGAACATTTTCCCCAGTAAAATAAATTTTTTTATTCAGTTTCAAAATTGATAGAAATGTTATCCTATCACAATGGCAAGACAAATGCTGAGTTTGACTTTTTCTTTTCCCCCTCCGAGGGTTAGGAGAGGAGGTAGGCTGACAGAAACAGTTATTTTAAAATCTAAAGAGAAAGAACTGCCTCTGAGGGCAAGTCTATTTTGTACAGTGTTCTTTGGTTATTTGCAGGAGGGGGCTCTTGCCTCCTTGCAGAGCGAGGGTGAGAAGCCTGAGGAGGGAAAAGGAGTTTACTTCTCTGTATAGAAATATGTGGCTGACTTCGGTAAACATTTCTCCACAGTTGAGTCAGAGCTGCAAGCTATGCCTTAGGGTAACTGAGGAGGTGGGAGGGTCCCTTCACAGTAACCAGAGTAGCAGAAGTCTCTTCTGTTTAGGCAGTGGTAGTGTCATGACTAGGAAGTTGAAAGGTGAACATGGAATAAGTGTGCTCTATTTAAGAAAACTTTTTTTAAGTGAAATTTTCCTATGACAAATCCACGGAGATATTTGCAAGGTGTTTGGGCAGGTAATTAGCACCCAAACCAGGTTTCAGGAAATAGTTCTGGTCACCTCAAATGAAGAATATATAATGAGCTGAGGAGCTTGATTTTCAATGGATGATTTACGCAGGACAATAGCCCAAACAGAACTGGGTAAAGGGTTTACAAATGGTAACTTGAGAAGCAGAGGGCTCCCTTCCCAGCAGCTTAATTCTATCCCCTTCCCCTACTACTCTGTCCCTTCTCTTCAACCTCTCTCCCCTCTTCTTCCATCATTTCACAAAAATACATGACTAATACAACTTTCTATAAGAAGTTGAACACAGTCCTTAAACTTTTTTTTTTTTTTTTTGTCAAAGAAACATAGGTAGGGTGCCAAAAAAAAAAAAAAAATCAGTAAATTTGCCTGTTGGCATCTAGAACTAACTAGTTCTGGGTTATTTCAGGCTGAAACTTTTTTTGCTTACTTGCTGAGGCTCATTGTGAAGTCTTTCCTTATCAGAGTTTCTTGCACTGGATAACAAGCAATGCTGAAAAGATTAACCATTCTTTTCAAAGCCAATTCCAGAAGACATGGAGAACTGAAGATGACTATATAAAAAATAGCTCAACATTTCTTAACTGACAATGTTACATGATTTTGTTGATTTAGGAAAGGCTCCTTACCCATAGACAGTCTGATTTGCTCTGCTGCAAGCATTAATATTTCTAGTAAAATAATATTCTCTGTCATAGTAACTGTGGTAAGCAAAATAAACAATAATCGTAAACTGTCACCTACTGTAGTCTCTTTGTATATTGAGAGATGAATTTTACTTCATTGTAATCTAAAATGTTTTTGTGATTCCTGTTTTGCTTTTTTACGGTAAGTCCTTCCTATTCCCTAATTAGTTTGGGTTCACATTTAAAGCTAAGAGAAGGCAACTCAGATGTCATTTTACAGACAAGGAAATAGGTTCAGAAAGTTCAAATTACTACCCAAGGTCACCCAGTGTCAGAGCCCAAACTAAGATTTCTTAATTCCTAATTTTGATTGTTTTTCCCAGGGCTTTAGACTATCTTCCTATGTGGTTAATAACACATGATCGATGCCTTAAGAATACCAATTTCTACTGAGGCATGCTCTCTGTCATTAAGTGCTCCAGCAAACTGTTAATTAAGATTGTTTTGAGCTGTTTACCAATTTAAGTGATGTCAGATACTTCTCTTGGATTCTGTTTGCCTCTTGGGGATGACAGAAAATTCTGTTGATTCTGTTGCCTGTGGTTTGACCATCTGTTCTAAATCATGATTGTGGCTGCCATTTGGAAATCCATAATCTGATACTGTTACCAGAGCTGTACATTTAAAACACATTAAGCTCTTTTCAGGTCCTTTTTAAGCTCTCCTTAATTTTTATAGGATATGCACAGAGAATGCTAAATTTTGAAGCTGAAAGATGTAGACTGAAAGAATGAAGACGTTCCATCCTCGTTCTCTTCCCCAGCACCATGGAAGCTGTTTCAGTAGAAGAGGTCAGAAACTGAAGATAAAACACTTGAAGGTGCATCTGCTGATCAAGCACAAAGCGGTCAGGAAGTAGGATGAGGTTGTAGATATTTCCCTGCCGTCCTCACGAAGTCCCCCTCAAGCTACTTTGGATGTTCACCTAGGAAATGATCAACACTCTTCAGTATGCACAGGACTACAGAAGACTTTCAGAGGTATTCTGTCTTTTAAATGTTTACTGAAAAAATTAATTTGGATGTCACACTCCACATTTTCCAGCGTTAATTTTTAGTACCTTAATGTCCCTAATACCCTTTGTCATTCAGGCTATTATAATGCTAAGGGTTAAATATTTTGCTGAAATAATGAGTTAACACACAAAAAAACACATAGAATAGCACCTGGTCCATAGTAAAGTGAAAGTGAAGTCGCTCAGTCGTGTCTGACCCTTTGTGACCCCACGGACTGTAGCCTATCAGGCTCCTCTGTCCATGGGATTTTCTAGACAATAGTACTGGAGTGGATTGCCATTTCCTTCTCCAGGGTTTTCCCACTATTATTCATGTGTTGATATATCCTTCATCGAGTGCCCATTCCAGTCAATGGAGACACACTAGAGGTGAGGGTCATAGGTCCTGCCCTCAAGGAATTTATAGTGAAGGAAACAGATAGGTAAATTGGTGATAACGGGGATACCTGTGGAAATATGCAGAAGATGTGGTGGGAACAGTTAGGCGGGGCAAACTGATTTCCTGGGCCCCACCCCTCCTGGCATTAGGTGGTCTAGAAATCTGTATTTCCAAAAGCTCCTCAGGCAATTCCAAAGTAGCTCTGGCTGTGTGGGTTGCCTAATCTTTATTAGGCTGGAGGAAAATTCTGGGAAAGCCTTTCTGGAGAAGCTGATATTAGAGCTGATCTGGAAGAATGAAGGATATCCTAGGCTGAGGGAAAATTGCTCAAAGGAAGATATGAAAGAGTCTCTGCCATTCGGATACCTGCTGGTAGATGGGTCTGGTTGGAGTGAAAGTGTTAGTTGCTCAATTGTGTTCAATCGTTTGTGACCCCATGGACTGTAGCCTGCCAGGCTCCTCTGTCTGTGGAATTCTCCAGGCAAGAATACTGGAGTAGGTAGCCATTTTCTTCTCCAGATGATCTTCCTGACTTAGGGGTTGAACCCAGGTCTTGGGCACTGCAGGCAGATTCTTTACCATCTGAACCACCAGGGAAACCCAATTGGAGTGGAGCCCCTGCAGGAAAGGAGTATGTNTAGGTAGCCATTTTCTTCTCCAGATGATCTTCCTGACTTAGGGGTTGAACCCAGGTCTTGGGCACTGCAGGCAGATTCTTTACCATCTGAACCACCAGGGAAACCCAATTGGAGTGGAGCCCCTGCAGGAAAGGAGTATGTAGGTAGGATGAGCATATATATCATTACTCAAACCAGGACACTTTTGAGAGTGAAAGGAGCTATGATGGGGAACAGGAGATGATGTTTAAGCAAGAGATCTGAAGAGATCTGAGGGTCCTTCAGAGTGGAACTCTTTTAAGTATCACCTGGGGCAATGGCAGCCACTGAAGAATAGTGCTGACTGGTGACAAGATCAGGTTTACATTTTAAAGTTTTCTCAGCAGTCTTGGAAAGTTATTCTAAGTGAAATTTTAAAGAATGGTTCCTGTTTCTACAGTTTCTTTGAATATGTCATTTAGCTTTAATCTTTATAAGAATCCTAACGTAATGCTGAAAATGTTCTTAGTGATTAAAATCAATATAAGGATGGCAGTCTAAGGAATCCACAGGGTTAATAACTGTGGTCCNTGACTATATGGACGTTTGTCAGCAAAGTAACTTCTCTGCTTTTTAATATGCTGTCTAGTTTTGTCATAGCTTTTCTTCCAAGGAGCAAGCATCTTTTAATTTCATGGCTGCAGTCACCATCTGCAGTGATTTTGGAGCCCAAGAAAAGAAAGTCTGTCACTGTTTCCATCGAGTGAATTTGTGCCGTAGTATGAACATTCTTTGACATTGTCTTTCTTTGAGATTGGAATGAAAACCAATCTTTTCCAGTCCTGTGGCCACTGCTGAGTTTTCCAAATTTGCTGGCATGTTGAGCACAACACTTGAACAGCATCATCTTTTAGGATTTGAAATAGTTTAACTGGAATCCCATCACCTCTACTAGCTTTGTTCATAGTGATACTTCCTAAGGCCCACTTGACTTCACACTCCAGGATGTCTGGCTCTAGGTGGGTGATCACACTACTGTGGTTATCTGGGTCATGAAGATCTTTTTTGTATAGTTCTTCTGTGTGTTCTTGTCCACTCTTCTTATCTTCTACTTCTGTTAGGTCAATACCATTTCTGTCCTTTGTTGAGCCCATCTTTGCATGAAATGTTCCCTTGGTATCTTTACTTTTCTTGAAGAGATCTCTAATCTTTCACATTCTATTGTCTTCCTCTATTTCTTTGCTTTGATCACTTAGGAAAGCTTTCTTATCTCTCTTTGCTATTCTTTGGAACTCTGCATTCAGATGGCTATATCCTTCCTTTTCTCCTTTGCATTTAGCTTCTCTTCTTTTCTCAGCTATTTGTAAGGCCTCCTCTGACAACCATTTTGCCTTTTTTGCATTTCTTTTCATGGGGATGGTTTGGTCATTGCCTCCTGTACAATGTCACAAACCTCCGTCCATGGTTCTTCAGGCACTCTGTCTATCAGATCTAATAATCCCTTGAATCTACTTGTCACTTCCCCTGTATAATTGCAAGGGATTTGATTTAGGTCATATCTGAATGATCTAGTGGTTTTCCCTACTTTCTTCAATTTAAGTCTGAATTTCGCAGAAAGGAGTTCATGATCTGAGCTACAGTCAGCTCCTGGTCTTGTTTTTGCTGACTGTATAGAGCTTCTCCATCTTTGGCTGCAAAGAATATAATCAATCTGATTTTGGTCTTGACATCTAGTGGTGTCCATGTGTACAGTTGCCTCTTGTGTTGTTGGAAGAGGGTGTTTGCTATGAAATTCCATCACCTAGTTTGAATTCAGTCTTCTCCCTCCTAGCTCTGTGACCATGGGGAGGTTACTGACTATCTTTGGTATCCCCATCTAGGACATGAGACTATTCATCCCTATCTATTAATTAAGATCTAATAAGATTTCAATTAAAAAAGATAAAAAATCATTGAGATCTCACATTTAGTGGTGTTAATTCATTTTCCTTTCTTCCTTATTTGGTAAAGCACCCACAATTTTTAATAAATCTTTCTAAAGGGCAGTCAGTAGGAAAGTATTTTGTTCTGAGATTTGCATGGCTAAATCTTCAAAGTTTTCCAAATTTTAGGGTCAAAGGCAACAAGCTTTTGAATAATAATTGAAGTTTTGAATAATAATTCATTTGGCTGTAAATCCCTTAGCATTTGGAACTACCTCTCTCATATTTTTATATATGGCCATTCATTCAACATTTGTTATGTGCTAAGAACTGTTTTCAGGTGATTTATATTAATTCTTTCACTTGATTATCACACTGTTTCCATTTTAGAGTGAGAAAACTAAGGCTCAAGCTCTTAAACACTGTACAGCCTCCATGGAACCTGATGCATAGTAAATACTCAATAACTAAGTGATGGTCGAATGCATAAATTGACCCATTACACTTGTAGAGTTCTTTCAACTTACACATCCTGTTCACATACTGGATCTTGTTTTTTTCTTTTTTCAGGCAATCAGATCATTCTTCCCTTCTCTTCTGAAGTGGGAGGGACCTTATAGCTTTTAGACACAATTGAAGTGCCTTAAAATACTAATGGAGTATTCGTATTTTACATAGGAAGAAGGGTTTTCTAGTTCAGTCATTCTGATTGGCAAACACTTCCAAAAGGAGGAGGAAGAAATTGTCAGGAGCATGCCCAACACTAAATAGCCCAAATCTACTGCTTACTATTCTCTATTCCTTGCTAAGAGTAGAAAGACAAATGACAAGACAGAAGATGAAAGTCAGTTTTGATGTTCAAGTCAGCTTTGGTGTCCTTGTAATCTTGTCATAGATCATTTATATTAACTTAACATAATTACTTTAATAGTGATATGTATTATAAATAGACTAATCATCCTGAATGCAAACTGTAGAAATTAAACAAATTAAGTGTTTAGCTCAAAGGTTGTTTTTTTTTTTTTTTCCCCCCTCTCTCACTCTCTCTTCTTCTTCTTCTCCTTCTGTGTCTCTTCCTGAACACAGGCAGCCAGAGATTCAGGCCCCAGATTTCTCTCTGCAGAGTGTACTTTACCTTTTGGATGGGACTTTAAAGACTTTAAACAGCTTGAGACTTATAGTTTGCCACAGGAGCATGTAGCAAATTCCTGTTTCTACTTTTTGAACCAGGAGCTGGAGTGTAAGAGCCCCGCGCAGGAAGTCGCAGGTGGTGGGAAAGGGGAAACAAGGTCATTTTCAACCATGTACATTGAGGTTGTACCTTTAAAGTCAATTCTAAATTTAATTGAAAGCCGAGGGCAGAGAAGCCAAGATCGGAGCAATGTGGTGATTTATTCTGAAGCCTGTAAGAAGTCATGCGGCTGAATGTAGGATGAGCTGGAGCTTTAATAAAAATGGCACTGGGGAAGCCAGCGGGAAGAGGCACAAGAATGGAACTGGGTTAGATGAAGGATCTCCAGGCCTAAAAGGGAGCAGGGGTCTGAGAGAGCAGTGTTTGCCCAAACTCTGCTGTTTTTACCATGATGGATGCACGTAAGTAATCCGCATCAAAAGGAAAAGCCAAGATCAGACAGAAGCCACCAAGACTCTTTAGACAGTGAATTTTGCATGAAATCATTAAGGTGTCCAAACTGCAGAAAGGCTATGGAATGAATGGCAAGGAAAACTCATCTAGTATTATTCTTAGCTGAAATTTAGCTGAAGAAAAATGACATGTTCCTTTATTAAAACACTACGGGACTTGACAGCAAGGCTCCCACACATTTCTAGGGGTGTTATTGTCTACTAAATGATATTGGACCATTGCTACAGAAAATCCATAACATATTCTCAGAATCAAATCTTCTCTGTTGACAAATGCTTTAGGAACAAAAACAAACAAAAACAATAACAAATGCAAACCAAACAACAACAACAACAAAAAGAACAGGCTTGTTAGCAGATGTTGGAAAGATAATTGGACTAGAAATCCTCCATAATTCCTGGCTTCTAGTGGGTTCTAGGCTCTCTGATCTGAAGGAGGCACTGGTTGTAGGCACTCCAGTTGTAGGGACTATATGATCTATATTCTTGACTCTAATTTTTCTAGACTCTTTTCTTTAGATCAACTTCATATTTTATTCAGCATTGGTATTCATTTTAATCTTACTAAAAACATAGTACATGTTCATTGCAGAAAATTCAGAAAATGTAAAAGAGAATAAAAAAGAAAATAAACATCACTGTAATCTCACTGCCCAGAAATAACTACTGTTAACATTTTGGTCAATATCACTCTGATTAAGATAACACTCAAAGGACCAGGAAGGTCCTTCCTACTGAGAAATGATTGTCATAATCAGAATTTGGATGTGGTAGTGATGGCTCTTTTAAAAATCTTTAGATGAATGGTCACTAACTTTGAGTAAGTCTTTTGCTCCAAGAGCAAAATGTTCTAGCTCTCTGGCTTGTGATATCAAGATCCATGCCATCTCAGAGGAAACTATGTGCAAGGCTCTGTCTGAATTCTGTGAATCAGGAGTTTGTGACCACCAACTTTCAATCATCACCAAGTCTCCTAGAGGGGCTTAATTATTTGTGTGTGTGTGTGTGTGAGAGACAGAGAGAGACAGAGAGAGCTTTTTTGGTAATATTTGGATAAGGACAGGTTGCTCAGTGGTCAAGAATCCACCCGCCAATGCAGGAGATGTGGGTTTGATTCCTGGGTCCCGAAGATCCCCTAGAGGAGGAAATGGCAACCCATGCTGTATTCTTGCCNGTGTGTGTGAGAGAGACAGAGAGAGACAGAGAGAGCTTTTTTGGTAATATTTGGATAAGGACAGGTTGCTCAGTGGTCAAGAATCCACCCGCCAATGCAGGAGATGTGGGTTTGATTCCTGGGTCCCGAAGATCCCCTAGAGGAGGAAATGGCAACCCATGCTGTATTCTTGCCTGGAAATGCCATGGATAGAGGAGCCTGGTGGGCTAGTCTGTGGGGTCGCACAGAGTCTGACATGACTGAGCACGCATGCACAGACAGTAACAGAACCCTAAAAATAATTGATATGTTGGGGTACTGAAATTATGAACAACTTTCTTCTAACTGTTTTCCATATTCTTGTTATAATATCTGTGCAACTGGGAATTCCATGGTGGTCCAGTTGTTAGGACTCCATGTTCTCACTGCAGAGGAAGGCCTGGGTTTGATCTCTGGTTGGGGAAATAAAATCCCACAAGCAGCATGGAGCAGCCAAAAAAAAAAAAAAAAAATGTGCAGTCAGTGAAAATAGTAAGGAAAAAAGGTGACAGTGGAGAGGTGAGAAAGTATGATACCATGTGTGTTTGGAACACCTTGGACAAGTTACTTAGGCTCACTGAGCCTCAGTTTCCTGTTCTGTAAAATGGGAATAGTAAGACCTACTTTGCAGGGCTGCTAAAAAATTAGGAATAATGTATGTAAAGCAACAAGCATTGAATTGGCCACACAATAAGTATCCAATCCATGGTGGCTATCATTGTTATAACAGGGTCGATTTTCAAAAAACATTCTCCTTCAGCTCCCACTCTCAATGCATATGTGTTGAGTCGTTTCACTCATGTCCAACTCTTTGCCACACCATGGTCTGTAGACTGCCAGACTCCTCTGTCCATGAAATTCTCCAGACAAGAATACTGGAGTGAGTTGCTTTGTCCTCCTCTGGAGGATCTTCCAAACCCAGAGACTGAACCCATGTCTCTTCCATTTCTTGCATTGGTAGACAGGTTCTTTACTACTAGCACCACCTGGGAAGCCCCCCACTCTCATAGTTCATATGTAAAAATATAAGGAGATGTTGCTTAGAAGTTCCTGATACATAGCTGTTCCAGTTCTTGGGAAATTTTTCTAACTCAGTCCAGGAGAAAAACCAATACCTTAGTCTTCTAAGGGATTCAGTTTGCTGGTGATTCTGTTCGGAAAAACCACTTAAACATAGTCAAGACAATGTTTACCAGCAATAGGGAACTTGACTGTAAACCATCAGCCTGGAGAAAGACAAAAGAAATTCAAGAGTATGGGCCAGCTCATATCAGGAGAAAACAATACACACACAGTCAAAAGATTTCTGTCAGCACATCACGCTTCTGGTTGTTTATTCAAAAACAGACCTGGGCCATCTCTAGGGATGCAAAGCTGAGGGGCAATGTTCACTGTGATTGTTTNCAGCTCATATCAGGAGAAAACAATACACACACAATCAAAAGATTTCTGTCAGCACATCACGCTTCTGGTTGTTTATTCAAAAACATATCTCGGACACTAACCATGTATCATCCAGACCTGGGCCATCTCTAGGGATGCAAAGCTGAGGGGCAATGTTCACTGTGATTGTTTTCAGTTTTAATTTCCAGGTTGGGAGTTGGAGGTAGATGGGTTTGAATCTCAGTTTAGCAGTCCAAGTAACAACAGCTTACTGGCTGAGTGATGTTCTGCAAGCTGACCAATCTGCTGAAAATCAGTGTTTACACTGATACCTCGGATACCAGTGCTTTATAGACAAAAGAATGAGCTGAGAACATGAATTAAAGTGCTGGGGCCAGGCACTTAATAGGTCCTCAGAAAACAATGATAGTGGTTTTTGCTGGTAATGATGAAATGCAGGCTTCATCTTTGAGGCATGCTCAGCATAGCAGCAGGGAAAATGTATGTGAATAAAGTCCTGAATAAAAGTGGGCTTCCCAGCTGGCACTAGTGGTAAAGAACCTGCCTGCCAATGCAGGAGACATAAGAGATGCGGGTTCGAGCCCTGTGTTGGGAAGATCCCCTGGAGAAGGGAATGGCAACCCATTCCAGTATTCTTGCCTGGAGAATCCCATGGACTGAGGAACCTGGTGGGTTATAGTCCGTGGGGTCACAAGGAGTCAGACCTGACTAAGTGACTAACACACACAGTGCCTCAGTGTTAGGAAGGTATGTTAACAATGAAGCCGATGTGAAGAGGCTACAATCGGGGCGGGGTAGGGGGAGCTTCAAAGAGAAACGTGGGAGCCTCACTGTGAAAGATGTGTAGAAATTCTCCAAAAGGAAAGTGAAGCAGAGCAGTCCAGGCAGAGAATCACAAGGCAACCATAAGGGTACAAAGTTTGAGACTTGGGCAGGGTTGTCATTCTGTGTCTTGAACCTAGTGCTGCCACATAGCTAAGAATGATGGGAGAGGAGGAAGAGAGAGGGCTGAACTGCTCCAGGTGGGAAACCGCCCCAAAGCCATGGGTCTTAGTGTCTTGAACAAGAGGCAGATTTGATATGGAAGTTGTGCTGGACACCCTTCATCAGCCCCTCTAGAGTCACCCTCCAATCACTTCCATCTGCTCATGATGCAGGGGCTGACAGACTGTGGACCCATCAGCTAGCTTCCTTGCCCTCCAGCTTCCAGTAGGCTTCAGCCAAGGAGAGATGGGGAAGAAGTGAAAGGAAGAAGACTAAGACTGGGTCTTTATTGGAGTATTTATTGCCTTGATGGAAGATCTAGCACCTGTTAGGTGACTTTCTCACAGAGATCCGTGTGCCCTTCTTTTCCCGTGATGAAAGCACTGAGGTACGGAAACCATCTCTTACTGTTTATATAGTCCTTTCATGAGCTTTCCCTGAATTACCCAGTTTGAGGTACCAAATGTTTCCTGCCAGTCCCTTGACTGATACATATCTTGAATAAGTAATACAATCAATGTGTCTGTTGGGGAGGGTTACAGCAGCGAGCTGACGGCACTAATGCCGAAAGACATGAGATTCCAGAGCATACGATCTGTAAAAAGAACAATGGTTTGTCCGTTTTGTTGGGGTTGCTAGTCTGGAACCACAGGGAGACAAGACGTGACTTCTTAGAGAGTGTCCTCAGCCTTGCCTCTAAGTGAGCCACTCACAGCAGGCTTGAAGGGTGATGCTGTCCAAAGATGTTCCCCATCTCTATAGATGGACTGACTTCAAAAGGAAAGCCTTGAAATAAGCTGTCTTATGTCAAGATTTTTCTTATTAGGAGAGCTAAGGGGATCATAAGTGGGAGTGGTTGTTGGGAATTCTCTGGCAGTCCAGTGGTTAGGACCCCACGTTCTCACTCCCAAAGGTGTGGATTCAGTTGATTGGGGAACTGGGATCCCACAAGTCGTGTGCAGTGGTAGGAAAAGGAAAAAATAAGGTGGGAGTGATGGTGGGTAACTGATGTAGCAGACTTATGAAGAGAGCTCCCCTCTCCCCCTTTTGATCTGTTTTTCCTTTCTAAAGAATCAACAGAGTTTCTATTCCCCACCCCTGCCCCTCACCTTTCCCCAGGTCTGTAGGAACCATCTACTCTCTCTCCACCCACTCCTGCCCATCCCGTGCTCTGGGAAGAATGGGATGCAACCATTTAACTTTTACAGCTCTCCCCCAGGGGAGCTGAATTTTGAAACTCAGCTTTAATTATATAATGAAAGCATATGTTTCCTATTGCAAGGATTGCAGACAGCAGTGAGGAGGGAAGAGTTGGGGTGAGAATGTGTGAGGAGAGAGGACTGAGTGACTTCCAGGGAGCAGTAGTTACAGTGACGAGTAGAAGGCTATGCTCAGACCTCTGAGGCAGAGCTGGGAGCATCTCCTTCAATAATCAGTAAGTACTAAGAGCTAGGCATGCAGGCCACTGCTGGGCTTGGGGAAATTTTGAGTACATGTATATGAAAGTAGAGGAAAGAACTGGGGTTGGGTTTAGAAGAGAAGAGATGAATTCAGGTTGGTGGGACCTAGAGACAGTGTATGAGTTGAATCTCAAGATAGGCAGATGTGGAAGTAGCAAGGAATTTCTGGGTACTTCTTCCCCATCTTTGCCCCCTCCCTTGCCCTGGCCCCTCCGAGCACTGAACCAACTTCAGTGTATGTAGAGAACAGCTTCAAATATTTGATGATATAATATACTCAGAATATGCTTCAGGGTGTATGCTCTAAGACAAATCATATTTTGCATAGGCTACCTTCGTCACCTTAGTCACACCATCAGCAGATAAATACGTGCTTCTAATTACAGAATTAATACACAAATACTTTTTAAAATTTGGTCGAGCCAGGTCTTTAATTGCAACATGTGGGATCTAGTTTCCTGACCAGGGATCAAGCCTGGGGCCCCCGCGTTGGGAATGTAGTCTTAGCCACTGGACTACCAGGAAAGTCCCCACACATACTTTTTTTTATCATAAAAAAGTCCAAGCATTACAGACGTTTCCTTTGAAATTACCACACTCAAACCCATATTTACTTCTAGAAACATATTGTTCTGTGTGTGGGTCTATGGTTGCATAATGGTATCACACTGTGTGTTCATTCTATACCTTGCATTTATCACTCAATATATCCTGGAGCTTGTTGTGAGGTATTTCACAGAGAGCTACCCTCATTTTTTTTTTTAATCCTGCCTAGCATTTTTTTGTTTCTAGATACAGTTTTGAAAACACTTTTTATAACTCTTTTGTAAACTTTCCTTGTGGTAAAAAAAATATACCCCAGAAGCATTCAGGACCCTCCCCAAGAGAATCTATTGCCGTAGGAGGACTGGAAAGGGGGTTGGAGAAACGATTTTCAATCAATATTCCAGGTGATTTTATTACTTGGCAAGTCTGGAAACATTATTATGGTTTATTTTTCTGTTTCCTTATCAAAGGCTACTTAAGTAACTTGAATTTTTTATGTTACGATACTGCAAGGCACAGTCTTCCTAGTGAGGCTGATACTGAGGCTGTACATTCTTCCTAGTGAGGCTGATACTGAGAAATGCAATTGTTGGGTCACGCAGTGTGTGCATTTTAATATTATATGAGATACTGCCAAATTGCCTCATAATGTGGCTGTAGCAATGTACAGTCCCTCACTATCTCAGTATGTCTTCTTGTATTAAAAAAAAATGAATTACATCCAATCCGTCTTCATGTCTTAATATCAGTTTTTACCAGAACTCATCATCATAACCCATCTCTCTTAATATGTTTCATAGTAGTCTAGTAAAGGGAACTGAAGCTCACTCAGATACTCAAGCAAGAAATCTGACTCCTCTCACTTCTCACTCCCTAGCACTAATTGGTCACAAAGCTTATCAATTTTACCACTTTAATATCTGTACATTCCTGCATGTCTGCCATTACTACCTAATTCTTACTACCTAATTCATTTTTGTCTTGTTTTTTTTTTCATCTTAGACAATGACATAGACCCTTCATCCATCTCCTGGCTTTTCCTTCCACACCCCACCCACTAAAATTTATATATATTAACTGTATCAGCTTACTGATTACAACTCTTCAGTGGCTGCCAGTTGCCATGAAAACCAACTCCAGACTTAAGATTTTACAAAGATTTTGAAATCAACCACTTTTTGCCCATTTCTATCCCACTTGATAGAAATGTTATCTATGAAGAAACTGTTTGAAGGACATGCAATCTATCCATTCTAGCTATTCTAGATTTTATTCATTGAAAAACCATAAGCATTACTTGGCCAGTTCTATTGTGGTTCCTATAGAATTACTCCCTATGAGTTATTGTTTGCTCTGTGTATCCTTCTTTCAAGAAGCACTGCAAAAATTTCTCTCTCTATCCCGCAAATCTAGAACAATGCTTTATTTACAGAAATATTGTCATATATATATCTTGTCTATCTATATGAATGACACATAGAAATGCACACACATCAAATGAAAACCAATAGGAAAAATCCAAATGTAATCATCTACTCCAGGATGTCTTTTCTGGTTATTTTTATCTACTATACATTATGTAATCTCAGACCTACTACTCTTCCCTGTATGCTCTGAGCTGTATTATGTCTCATGCAATATTCTCTGCCTAGACTCCTTCCTCCACCTACTCTTGTTAAGCTGAAGAACTCTAATGCAGCCTGAAGACCAACTCAAAGTCATTCCCAGTAAGTTGAGGGGCTCTTTCCTGTGCTCCCATAGCATATCATATATCAGTTCTTAGAATTTCTCACATTGCTTTGCCACATGGCTCATGGAATCTTACTTCCTGGATCAGGGATTGAACCCTGGCCCTCAGCAGTGACAGCATGGAGTCCTAACCACTGGACTGCCAGGGAATTCCTTCCATGATGACTTTAAACTTAAGGTTTTCCTCATTTTTTTGAACCTGGGTTTCTGTTTATGATTAAATTGGTGCCAAATTGTGTTAAGTTTCATTGTACCTGACTAATAAGAAAAGATCACATAAGAAATACACTAGTACCAAGCTAAGACTGAAGAGTTCCCCAGCCAGCTAGGGAAGGATTCACAGAAAAGTAGGGAGAAATTGGGTCACCACCACCTAGCATCCAGTAGCCTGGTCGTGAAGACCCATAAGATCCTTCGATAGCATGTTCTCTCAAAGAGCTGGGATTCAGTTTCAGCACGTCACCTGTGTCACATTATGTTAATATTCATTTAGATTCTATTGGTTTTGTGATTTGGCTTTCATTTAAATTTATTTTTACTTTATTGTTGCTTAAGTTCTATGTATAGAGAGAATTAAACACCCAAACAATATTTAAATAACATCATAATAAAAATAGTCTAAAAAATAAAAATAATCTAAGTCAATGCTAGATCTACTTTTCTGTTTGATAGTTTGGGCTATGGGGAATGTAGGATCTTAGTTCCTCAGCTGAGGACTTCAGCAGTGAAAGTGTGAAGTCCTAACCACTGAATCACCATTGAAACGAACACTGATCTAAAGTTTTTCTTGAAACAACTGGGCCCTGGTGTGATTAGAACTCTGCTTTAAAGGGCAGAAAGACTCCGGCTCCTAGACTCCTACAATGACCACATGAAGGGTGGGAGCCTTGGCCATTTGACCAGGAGCTGACATTAACTGTCCATTGTAGGCAAAGGGCCTTAAAACCTCACTCAATCTTCATAACCACCAGTGTCCTGATTTTACAGATGAAACAAACTGGCTCAGGGAGGTTAAGGAATTTAAGCATGGTCAGATGTAGAGAAGTGCTACAACCCAAGATTTACGTAGAGCTATAAAAGTCAGTTCTACCTTTCCCATTTAAATTTTCAGTTTTTTGTTTTTATTCTTGTATCAAGGTTATACATGCCCATAGCTTAAAGAATAGAATGGTTCCATATGGTTTGTAAGGAAAAGCAATATTTTCCTACCTCCTAGACCCTTACTTCCCTCTCCCTACATACACTTTCATGTATCAGCTGTTGCTGTTTATATTTACCTCCACATTTCTATATAACATGCTTAATTGCTAGCTTCTTGCTTTTTCAGTTGTAGGTGCCAACTAACAACTTTTCACTCTAGTAGAAGATGAGGTTAAGCTTTATTTCTCTTTGCCCCCACTCCACTCACTCACATACCACCCTTCTCATCTCCCTCTTCTCCCGATTTAATTATGTTCTAATTTTTGTTTGGTCAGCACTAGGGTTTACACTACAGTGACTTTTCACAGCTGAGTCATCTCATAAACCATGATTTTTTTTTCTTGTGTAACTTTTGTTTTCCCTGAAAATTATCCTATCTTCCCATTTGCTTTACCTTCCTATGTGTTTTGCTTTGTTTTCTTTTCAGCTCAGTTCATTTCAGTCACTCGTGTCTGACTCTTTGTGACCCCAAGGACTGCAGCATGCCAGGCCTCCCTGTCCATCACAAACTCCCGGAGCTTACTCAGACTCATGTCTATCAAGTCGGTGATGCCATCCACCCATCTCATCTGTCGTTCCCTTCTCCTCCCACCTTCAATCTTTCCCAGCATCAGGGTCTTTTCCAATGAGCCAGTTCTTCACATCAGGTGGCCAAAGTGTTGGAGTTTCACTTCAACATCAGTCCTTCCAATTAATATTCAGGGCTGATTTCCTTTAGGATAGACTGGTTTTATCTTTTTGCAGTCCAAGGAACTCTCAAGAGTCTTCTCTAACACCACAGTTCAAAACCATTGGCCCTCAGTTTTCTTTATAGTCCAACTCTCACATCCATACATGACTACTGGAAATTGCTTTTTTAATATGCTGTCTAGATTGATCATAGCTTTTCTTCCAAGAAGCAAGCGTCTTTTAATTTCATGGCTACAGTCACCGTCTGCAGCGATTTTGGAGACCCCAAAAATAAAGTCTGTCACTGTTTTCCCATCTATTTGCCATGAAGTGATGAGACTAGTTGCCATGATCTTAGTTTTCTGAATGTTGAGTTTTAAGCCAACTTTTTCACTCTGCTCTTTTACTTTCATCAAGAGGCTCTTTAGTTCTTTGCTTCTGGCCACAAGGGTTGTGTCATCTGCGTATCTGAAGTTATTCATATTTCTCCTGGCAATCTTGATTCCAGCTTGTGCTTCATCCAGCCTGGCATTTTGCATGATATACTCTGCATATAAGTTAAACAAGCAGGGTGACAATATACAGCCTTGATGTACTCCTTTCCCGATTTGGAACCAGTCTGTTGTTCCATGTCCAGTTCTCTTGCTTCTTAACTGTTGTTTTCTTTTAATCAATTCAATCTTTGGTATTTGTCTTCCCTCAAGATGCACGGACATCACATGTTCTACCAATTTTATCTCCCTGCAGATTCTCCCCAGTGGCGTTATGATTTGCACCAACTTGGACTGGCTATCCTCATAGATTCCCATCATGAGCACCCTGCTGATTCCTGTCACCACTCCCATGGGTGAAATACTGCTTCCTGTATCCATGGCTTCCTCACGTTGGTTTACTGACCAAACTCTAGCTTCCTGAGAAAGTATGGAGAAGAGGTAACTGTTTTTGAAAACTTGTAATGCTGAAAGTTTTTTTTCTACTATCATACACAGTGAAGGTTTGGTTAGATATAAAATTCCACAGTAATAATAATTTTCCTTTAGAATTTTGAAGAATTTTCTCCATTGCTCTCTAGTTGCTGTCAAGAAATTGGAAGCTCTTTTATTGTGACATGGTTTTTTTTTCTCTTTAGAATCTTATAAGATGTTGTTGTTGTTGTTTTTTTTTACCTCAGTGATATTCCACTTTTCTCTAACGTGCTTTAGTGTTAGGAACTTCCCTGATGGTCCTTTGGCTAAGACATGGTGCTTCCACTGCAGAGGGCCCTGGGTTCCGTCCCTAGTTGGAGAACTAGGATCCTGCATGCCACATGGGGAGGTCAAAAAATACAGGGAAAAATAGCTTTAGTGGGGGATTGTTTTCATCCTTTTTGCTGGATAGTCAGTAGGTCCTTTTGAATCTGAAAACTCATGTTCTCTCTACTAGAAAAAAATTTGAAAATTATTTGATTGTAAGCTCCTACCTTCGATTAATATTTTATCTGTTCTTTCTGGAACTCCTATTCTTTGGATATTGTGTCTTTATTTTTTCTATTTTCTATTGATTTTATCTTTAGGTCCTTTTGCTTTATTTTCTGGAATAGCCTTAGCTTCCAATCCTACCTTTGTGTCTTTCACATTTTTGATTTCCAGTAATACTTTTTTGTTTGTTTGTTTTCTGGATGTTCATGAAAAAAATCTTATCCTGTTTCATAACTGCAATGTTTTATCTGATAGTATTAATTTTTCTTTTTTAGTTTTCTTCTCATTGTATAATCATTGTTTGATTCATATTTCTCTTTTCCACCCATTTGTTTTACATTATTTTAATATTAGAGGCTTTTCTAAGCAGCCTGTCAGTCTTGCCCACCTGCTCATATCTAAGCTGTCATGGGCTTGTAGATTGAAGTTCACTAGGAAGCCATGTCACTAAACCTTCCAGGTGGGGAAACTCTAGGATGAGTGTCTTTAGATTTTTTCCTTTGGGGTGGTCAGAGGAAATGCTTCCATCTTTTGGTTAGTGGGTGAAGGTGTGACAGGAGCTGAATATAGAAAGAGTACTGGCAGGACGTGTGTTGGTGTGGTGTGCCTGCAGGGTATCTCCAGATCTTCACCCTTTGACTCACTGCAGCTTTCTGTCTTCAGCTGTGTCTCGTCTCCCCAGCCCAGGGACCCTCTGTTTTACTCTCAGAGAATAAATCTTTAGCAAGGATGGCGAGGAGTTGTCACCCAGCTATGCAGGGTACAGAAATGAATCTGGAGGTCTCTAGGATAAACAAAATAGCTTAAAATTTTTTTAAACACTCTTTTCCTAATAAAAGACAAATATTTATTACAAGCAGAAAAATTGCAAAGGAGACTCAGGCAACAAAGAAGAAAATAAAACTCAACATCCAAAGCTAACCACTGCTAACTTTTTTGTATATTTCCTCCTAATCTTTTTACTTGTATATGCATTTATGTGTGTTTGCTTGTTTTATTTTTTTAAGCAAAATTCTGGTGATAAAATGAATATTTCTAATTGTTTTCTACTTATGAATATATCACAGGCGATATTTCAGGAATGGCTTTTAAAGAACATTATCAGTTTTCTGTTGGCAAATACCTCTTGGAATCTAATAGCAAACATGACTGAGTTTGTAAGCCAGCCCCTGAATTTAGAGGTCAAATCCTGCCCACATCCCCATATACACATTTTATCCTTTTAAGTTAGTTAGTGAGGAAAGGAAAATGTTCAGTGAAAAGAAGATGTCCTTAAACCCACCAAAGAGTTTTAGGAAATGCACTTGGTTACATCTTTTAACTCAGGCCTTTTCACTGGCAACACCAATAGTTGAAAGTGTCAGGAACTCACTGTGAGTGGTGGGGGGCGAAATTTGTTATCAAAAGGTAATCGGATGAAGCCTGGCTAACTCAATTCCATTGTTCTGTAGAATTAACTTCGGCAGGTCACATGCTATCAATACTTGCACTGACCTAAAGTCAAACAGGCTCAGAGCAGATTGGGTATAAAAGAAATGCACATTTCCTGATACAAGGGATGTGGCTGACAAGCTTTCACTTCTTAAAAAAAAAAAAAATTTTTTTTATTTATGGCTGCCACTGGGTCTTGTGTTGCTGAGGTTTTTTTATAGTTGCCCAAATTGGAAGTTATGCTCTAGTTTCTGGGCAGGGGCTCTAAAGCGTGGGCTTTGTTTCTCTGGGACATGTGGAATCTTCCTGGACTTGGGATGGAGCCCACGTTTCCTGCATTGGCAGGATGACTCCTAACCACTGGACCACCAGGGAAGCCCTTGACTTCTTTTCTGATTTGGTGAATCCCTCTTCTTTCCCTTACCCTTTCCCCCAGCCCTGCACATGTTCAAAAGAATTAAACCTTCTCCTGGTAATATGTCAGTAAGAAGAACTGACAGAATGCGGTCCACTGGAGAAGGGAATGGCCAGTCACTTCAGTATTCTTGCCTTGAGAACCCTATGAACAGTATGAAAAGGCAAAATGATAGGATACCAAAAGAGGAACTCCCCAGGTCATTAGGTGCCCAATATGCTACTGGAGATCAGTGGAGAAATAACTCCAGAAAGAATGAAGGGATGGAGCCAAAGCAAAAACAATACCCAGTTGTGGATGTGACTGGTGATAAAAGCAAGATCTGATGCTGTAAAGAGTAATATTGCATAGGAACCTGGAATGTCAGGTCCATGAATCAAGGCAAATTGGAAGTGGTCAAACAAGAGACGGCAATGGTGAACATCGGCATTCTAGGAATCAGCGAGCTAAAATGGACTGGAATGGGTGAATTTAACTTAGATGACCATTACATCTACTACTGTGGGCAGGAATCCCTCAGAAGAAATGGAGTAGCCATCATGGTCAACAGAAGAGTCCGAAATGCAGTACTTGGATGCAATCTCAAAAACGACAGAATGATCTCTGTTCGTCTCCAAGGCAAACCATTCAATATCACAGTTATCCAAGTCTATGCCCCAACCAGTAATGCTGAAGAAGCTGAAGTTGAATGGTTTNGCAATCTCAAAAACGACAGAATGATTTCTGTTCGTCTCCAAGGCAAACCATTCAATATCACAGTTATCCAAGTCTATGCCCCAACCAGTAATGCTGAAGAAGCTGAGCAACTTTCACTTTCTCACAAAGATATTCATTCAACCAATGCCCAATCCTATCACAGTTCATGAAAGGAATTTTCTCTTGATCCTCCTCTCACTTCAGCCACCTCCATCACTCTCCCTTCTGTTTCACAATGAAACTTCTAGAAATGAGTTACCCAGACTTATTGTCTCCATTTCATTACATCTCTCTCCCCTTTGCTGCTTTAGAATTTCAGCATCACCAAAGATCACCAATGACCTCCTGGCCACTGTGATTTGAAGCTAAGCATTGTTGACATATGAGGTTGGTAGATCAACGTTTGTAGCTATAAAAGATGATCTGTATCTTTTCAGGAAAGAAAAGAAAAAGATGTATCTGGGCCACCTCAAAGAAGAGACAGAAAAAAAACCACCAAGGAAGTAAGATGAGAACAGAAGAAGGGGCTGGAGGCCAGAGACAGCTCATCCTTGTTGGCCAAGGTGTGGGAGATGGGATTTTATTCTAAGTGCAATAGGGAGCCACTAAAGAGACCTAGTCTGTGAAGTGACATCATCCAATTTTTTTTTAACTTTTTATTTTATATTGGAATATATAGTCAATTAACAATGTTGTGGTGGTTTCAGGTGGACGGCAAAGGAACTCAGCATCCATTCTCCCCCAAACTCCTCTTCCATTCAGGCTGCCACATAGCATTGAGTGGAGCTCCCTGGGCTGTACAGTAGGGCCTTGTTGGTTATCCATTTCAATATAGCAGTTTGTACATGACATGATTCAATTTTCACCAACAAAAAATTATGGTGTTATGTAAAGAATGAATTGGAAATAGAAAAGAATCGATATAGGGCACCCCTTTAAGGGGCAGATGCTATGGTAGCTGACAGCAGCCTGGATTCATATCTGGCAGTGGTCTATTCAAGATCAGTTTGGAGGTAGAGTTGATGAGATTTGGTAAATTGGAAGCTGAGGATGAGAGAGAGAAATCAAGGCTTGTTCTTCAGTTTCTGGCTTAAATGGCTGGGTGAATGGTAGGTGACGCTGTTGCTGAGAAAGGATGCAAATATATTGGGGGAAATATTTAGTATTCAATTTTTGACTTGTTCATTTCAAGATTGGTGCTAACTGTCTATTCATGTGTGTGATTTGTCAAGAACCACGAGGCTCTGAGATTACCCCCTCCGGCAGAGTGATGTTCTTTAGATATATGAATATTGTATAACCACAAAGCACCTGGGTCAGGGAGAATTCTTTATTGATATTCACAACCAGTTCGATATTGTAGCATTTGTCATACACATACCCACAGGAACAAGGAGGGAGCTGATGGAATGTGAATGCAGATTACATCCTATAGACACAGAAGAAAGAAGGGTGGATTTTCTGTTTGTATACAGGACAAGGACAGTCATCCTCTTCTGCTCCTGAAAAGAGAAAAGCAATTTTTAAAAAACTGCTTTGAGATAAGATTGAAAAGTTCTTGAGTCTTCATCCTAATTTGGGAGAATGTAAATGCCTCTTTCTAAGAGCCAGAGAAACCCCAGGTGTCTCCAGCTTTTACTAAAGAGTCTCCAATTTCGGGGCTTCGTCCCTTTTGACATGTAAACACCTAGGGATAGAGTGCTCCAATGTCCCTGGTACTGTGGGACTTAACCTAGGAGCCTAGCCCTGGCCACAACCATTTGATCATGACCAGAATGAGAAGTTTTATCACCTCTTTGGATTAGGCAGTAATTAACTAGCTAGAGATTTAATATCTATGGTATATGAAAAGCAAAATAATTCTAGGGAAAGTGAAAGAAAACGTCTCCTATTTTTATATCATATATACTTTTGTGTCTCAGGAAGCTAGAGCTTTTCACAGAAGCACTGAGAAATCAAGGAGACAATTTCCCCACAGTACACCAGTTTGAAAATACAAGTCACTCAGTCATATCTGACTCTTTGCANCCTATTTTTATATCATATATACTTTTGTGTCTCAGGAAGCTAGAGCTTTTCACAGAAGCACTGAGAAATCAAGGAGACAATTTCCCCACAGTACACCAGTTTGAAAATACAAGTCACTCAGTCATATCTGACTCTTTGCAACCCCGTGGACTGTAACCTGCCAGGCTCCTCTGTCCATGGGATTCTCCAGGCAAGAATACTGGAGTGGGTTGCCATTCCCTTCTCCAGGGGATCTTCCTGACCCAGGGATCAAACCCTGGTCTCCTGCCTTGCAGGTGGATGGATTCTTTACCGTCTGAGCCACCAGAGAAGTCAGTTTGGCACTCAGTAAAAAAAAATCTAGTCCAGAGATATAAATACAAAATCCATTGGCAAAATAAAAGGAGAAGAGAGCCCCAGTGCTAACACTCCCACTCTCACTTCCCTTCATCCTCTGGGTCTCAGCCTCATCTTCCACTGCAGGGCCCCTGCCTCTCAATTCTTTGATACCTTTTTGCCCTTTCCCTACTAGAGGCATCCTGGGTCTCTCTTGTCTCCTGTATCACACGCAGGCCCTAGGGAACCTGGAGAAGTGCTTTACGAGACCCCTCCTCTGCTGAAACAGACCATCTGACCATGTTTTCTTGGATGTGGCACTTTCTGGCAGCAGGGATCTGAAGCCAGGAAACAGGAAATCAGCCCCAGAGCTCTGGGATTCCCCCAAATTAATCTGATTGATTTCAACAGTTGCACAGAGAGTGAGAATAGACAGTAAGTTTTCAGGGGAAAGGGAGGTACATACAAGGAAAAAAAAAATGTATATATATATATATAATTACAAAGAGATAGCAGGAGAAAGGTGAGGTGCAGAGCAGGGGTACCAAGGTCTCACAGTGGGGAGACTGGGAATGTGAGAAGGCAATCACTATTCAGGGAAGGAGGAGGGCCACTGGGATTCCAATTAAAACTGTACCCAAATCACTCTTTGGCCAGGGGCAGCCTTACCTGAGCATGGGATCCAAAAGACACTCCAAGGACTGGATCAGGTGACTCATACAGAGGACGACTCAACCAGGAATACAAAGGTCATGACAAGGGCACAAAAGAGAAGGACAGAATGTGCCCAGATGCCTAAATCAGAGGGTAAGGCTGGTGATGGAATTTGTCATCTGAAAGCTCAGTGTGGAAGGCTCTCTCCTGCAACCCACAATAGACCAATAACTTATTACCATAAATAATATATTTTTATGAAAAATAGCACACTTTTCAAATAAAAATATTAGTTAGGTGAGTGGTATCATTTTACATTTTTGCAACTCTCTTTAAGGTCTACCTTAATCAAAACTGGATTCTTCTAAAAAATTTTATTAACTATCTTTTCAATGTGCTTCTTCAATATTTTTTACATATCTTTACTGTATTATATTGAGAGCTGAGAGAACATTTTTAATAACATCAATCTATACCCTGTTAACAATTGCTTTCTGTTTTTAAAGCTTCTTTAAAAATTTTTTTCTTTCATCGAAATATGTTTGGTGTACAATATTATGTTAGTTTCAGGTACACTACATAGGGGTTTCATTTGCATACACTATGAAATGATCACCACCATAAGTCTAGTAACTTATTAACTATCCCCATTCAAAGTTATTACAATATTATTGACTTTATTTCTTATACCATATGTTATATCCCTTTGGCTTATTTATTTTATAGCTGGGTGTTTGTACCTCTTAATCCCCTTTACCTTTTGTTGAATCATAGGAAGAAAATCCAGCCCCACACAAATTTGGAGCCAAAAGCGGGGAGGACTTTCACAGTGTTTTGAGATATCTGTGGTTATTCACCTTTGATACTACACCAAAGCTCAACAAGTGATCGTTTCTTAAAGGTTTGCTGTAACCAGAGTCTGAAACCACATCAATGAGCTTTTCATACTCTGTTGTAGGAAGATGTTTCACACTACCTTGTGTTTCAAATAAATCTCCTATTCATGCCAGATTTTATAATATCATATACAACTGGGAAGTATTGGTTTACTGGATTTTACAGTGATCTTACAACTCAATCACCTGACTATTGTTCTTGAGACAACCATGGTACTTCAAGACGCGACAAAGTACTTTCTATGTGCTCCCCAATTTTTCACATAGACTTTTTCCCTTTTGGCTGCATTGGGTCTTAGTTGCATCATGCAGGATCTCTCATTGCAGTGCACAGACTCTCTATTGTGGAGCACAGGCTTAGTCGCTCCACAACATGTGGGATCTTAGCTCCCTAATCAGGAATCGAACCTGTGTCCCCTGCACTGCAAGGCAGAGTCTAAACCACTGGATCCATGTGAACACAGACTATCAAAAAGAAGTGTTCTCAAGGGTAGAAATTTAATACAGTTAATAATTTTAACTGTTTCATCAAGAACATTCTTAAATGAAACTGCTCTTTGTTTTTTTCATGTTGAGTAAGTGGTAGTAGAGAATGCCATACGTAATTCTAAGATTTGGGGACTTGATTTGTACTGAAGCACCAGCATTTTTACCTGCTTTATCTGTGCAAAAGCCAACATAGCAAAAAAAGGGCAAAGAACCCATCTTATTGTGAAAACAATTTTGACCTAGAAGTTCTCCTGACAGAGTTTCCAGGACTCTCCAAGGGGTTCACAACCTCACTTTGAATCTCTGGTCCAGAGGCTCAAATGACTGCTCCCCAAAAGACATTCTGTCAGTAGTGGAACAATTACTGCCCAGGTTTGCTATGGCCCTCCCCTAACTGGCAGACAGACCAGTGGTAGAATTAGTCTCAGGAGGCTGTCTTGGAGGCTCAAGCAAGACTGGAACCTCCAGCCTTCAACTCCAGAGTGTTCAAGGTCCTTCCTGGTTCTCTGGGAGATTCCCCATTGACTTTCCAGAGGGACATGAATGCTGTTCTTTTTTTTTTCCCCCAGAGATCAGTGATAATACTTCAGAAATGGATGAAGGGAAGAGACCTGAGGAGCCACCCAGCACACCACCAAGAATCACCCATGGCAAAGGTGAGGGATTGCAAGTCTCACAGTGTGTAATAGAGCTGTTTTACTCTGAGTCAGTGTTTCTCAGCCGTTTGTTCATTATCGCTGCTCCAGAGAGCCCATCTAGATATTTTTTTTCTAATCAGGAACCCTACCCCCCAGGGTATTTTAATAACACAGGTATATTATATATCCATTTCTGTATTGGATATATTTACTTATTCTTTATACATGAAAAGAGTTAAGTTTTTCACCCCAAGAACCAATTAAGGGGCAACCCACCACTGTTAAGGCTCCCCTGGTGGCTCAGACAGTAAAGAATCCACCTGCAATGCAGGAAACCCAGTTTTGATCCCGGGCTAGGGAAGATCCCCTGGAGAAGAGAATGGTTACCCACTCCAGTATTCTTGCTGGCCAGTTCCATGGACAGAGGAGCCTGACGGGCTACAGTCCATGGGGTCACAAAGAGTTGGACGTGACTGAGCAACTCTCACTTTCTTTCACTGCTGCTAAGAATTCACGCTCTGAGTATACTCATGGTACTTTATTACACTGCCAAGCCATACAGTTTTTCCTTAAGACTCCAATCCTCATATTTCTCTCATGATCTTTCTGGGAAGTGAAGAGCTAGTCATAAACACAAATGTAATACTATGCCTGAGCATGAGCCCCTGACTTTGCTGTGTGCATGTGCAGGACTAGAGAATCTTGGTGCCTAGAGCCCTCTTGAGGAGCCACCATTCTCCATTATAATAAAGTGAAAGTGAAGTAGCTCAGTCGTGTCCAACTCTTTGCAATCTCATGGACTGTAGCCTACCAGGCTCTTCCCTTCATGGGATTCTCCAGGCAAGAATACTGGAGTGGGTTGCCACTTCCTTCTCCAGGGGATCTTCCCGACCCAAGGATTGAACCCTGGTCTCCTGCATTGCAGGCAGATGCTTTAACCTCTGAGCCAGCAGGGAAGCCCATTATATTAAGGGATAGAAATAATACTGTTATAGCTTTACCAACTCAATTTTGATGGGAATGAGTACAAAGATTGCTTATTCAAAAGTTTCTTTCTATTACTTTCAAGATTCCATGGATGATGACAATAAACTCTCTTTGGGAAAATCTCCTGGGAAAAAGCATAAATGTAAAGAACTTATTTGGTCTCTGGTAGGGTAGATTTGATATTATTTTTAATGATTGTTATGTCCTTAGGACATCCAAGCCAGAAAAAGATGTGTGCTTTTTACAGGAGTAATTTAACTTTTTGCAACATTAAAAAAAAAAAGTACTATAAAAGCAATATGCTGTGGCCATTAAGACTAACTTGCTGTATGTGACAGAAAACCACCACTTACCCTCCCCCTCCAAATAGTGGGTGAGGTAAAAAGGCTTATTTCTCTCTCCTATACAGAAGTAGGTGGTTGGGGCTGGCACCATACATGACTCATTCTGGCTGTCACTCCATCATCCTTAGCATGTGGCATCCCCTTCCCTGGGCTCCAGCCCACAAGAAAGCAAAGTGGCGTGGTCGAGGCATACCTCCTCCACTGTAGGACTTTATCTGCAGGTTAAATTTAGTAATTCTGCTACCATTTCATTGCCAAGCAGCATGGATTTCAGCACAATCCATAGCAGACTGCTGTCTTGGAGACCCCTGTCCTGCAGAGAAATGCACTGTGCAGTTTAAGCCACCAAGATCTGGTTCAGCTTGTACTGAAGAGTAGCCCACCCTGTCCAGCCCCATGTAGAGTTCCTCATAAAGTCTGCCAACAGTATGCAAAGTTATTAATCAGGAAATGAAATATCTATTTAATCTGCTTCTGCCACAGTATTTTTGTACCTTACAAAAAGGTCTGCATTCATGTACATATATATATATACATTCTTTACATATATATGTATATACATTATATATATGTATATATATATACACACACACATGCTTATTCTGCATAGTCTATTCTATAAATACTTCTAAACATTTTTTTCATTGTATCAATGTTATCCATTATCTATTTTCCTTTTTTGAAGGGGAGGGGATATACAGCTCATTACTGCATGATCAACAATTTATTTCAATAATAATCTATTGACAGTAAGTTAGGATACTTCCCATTTTTATATAAAAATGGAAATCATATTGCATGTGTTGGTATCTTTACACAATTACCCAATAATTTCCTCTGAATTAATTTCTAAGTGTAAATTACGTGGTTAGAGTCTGCATATCTTAAGTTTCATATTTGTTACCAAACTATTCTCCAGAAAATACTGTTTTGATGTTGTTGTTCCCTTCAACAACACAAGCGTTCATTAACCACATCCTCATCAACCCAGGTATGATCGAAGTTTTTACAAGTTTGGGTATAATTCAAACCAAGCAATGAATTTTTTGGACTTTTGAAGGGTCTAAAGATGCTCCTTAAAAATTTTTTTTTATTTGTATTTCCTCTTTTAATTTATGCTTTAATTTAACCTATGTATTTTAAATTTATACTTTTTGTCCATTTTCTTAGTATACTATTCATTTTTTATTTTATCTATTAAGGACATTCATCCTCTAATGTTACATATATTGGAATTTCCCAGTTTTGTTTTAATATTGCATGGATACTTTTTGAAGTATGGGCATTTAAGTTTTTTAAATGGTTAAATCTGTTCAGCTTTCACCTTTATGATTTTTGGCCTTGAGTTTGGCTAAGATCATTTATATCTATGGCTTATAACAATCTCTCTATATATTTTCTTCTAATCTTGAAAAAACTGGTTATTAGAAAAAATGACATATTTTAATGTTAATAATTTGCGATCCTTTTTCATTTCCAAGTAGTTTCTTCACATTGGTTCATGGTTCTCTTTCCTCCCCAAAGTGATGGAAAGATAAAAAAGATTTTACTTAAAAATCTCAAACTTTCTAAATTCCATATATATGCATTAGTATACTGTATCGGTGTTTTTCTTTCTGGCTTACTTCAGTCTGTATAATAGACTCCAGTTTCATCCACCTCATTAGAACTGATTCAAATGTATTCTTTTTAATGGCTGAGTAATACTCCATTGTGTATATGTACAGCTTTCTTATCCATTCATCTGCTGATGGGC
>SJYV01018739.1:1133978-1187290 GCA_006410875.1 Neotragus pygmaeus | reverse complement strand
AAAGAAAGGGGAATACCAGACCACCTAACCTGCCTCCCAAGAAACCAATATGCAGGTCAGGAAGCAACAGTTAGAACTGGACATGGAACAACAGATGGTTTCCAAATAGGAAAAGGAGTACATCAAGGCTGTATATTGTCACCCTGCTTATTTAACCTATATGCAGAGTACATCATGAGAAACTCTGGACTGGAAGAAACACAAGGTGGAATCAAGATTGCCAGGAGAAATATCAATCACCTCAAATATGCAGATGACACCACCCTTATGACAGAAAGTGAAGAGGAACTAAAAAGCTGCTTGATGAAAGTGAAAGAGGAGAGTGAAAAAGTTGGCTTAAAGCTCAACATTCAGAAAACAAAGATCATGGCATCTGGTCCCATCACTTCATGGGAAATAAATGGGGAGAGTGGAAACTGTGTCAGACTTTATTTTTTGGGGCTCCAAAATCACTGCAGATGGTGATTGCAGTCATGAAATTAAAAGATACTTACTCCTTGGAAGAAAAGTTATGACCAGCCTAGATAGTATATTCAAAAGTAGAGACGTGACTTTGCCAACTAAGGTCCTTCTAGTCAAGGCTATGGTTTTTCCTGTGATCATGTATGGATGTGAGAGTTGGACTGTGAAGAAGGCTGAGCGCCAAAGAATTGGTGCTTTTGAACTGTGGTGTTGGAGAAGACTTTTGAGAGTCCCTTGGACCGCAAGGAGACCTAACCAGTCCATTCTGAAGGAGATCAGCCCTGGGATTTCTTTGGAAGGAATGATGCTGAAGCTGAAACTCCAGTACTTTGGCCACCTCATGCGAAGAGTTGACTCACTGGAAAAGAGTCTGATGCTGGGATGGATTGGGGATGGGAGGAGAAGGGGATGACCGTGGATGAGATGACTGGATGGCATCACTGACTCGATGAACGTGAGTCTGAGTGAACTCCGGCAGATGGTGATGGACAGAAAGGCCTGGCGTACTGCGATTGATGGGGTCGCAAAGAGTTGGACATGACTGAGCGACTGAACTGAACTGAACTGAAGAAGAACTAAAACAGACACTGCAGGTTAAATATCCTCTTGGGTGTTAATCATATGAAGCACCACTACCTATTTGGGTGATTCTGTGGGAGGAACTCACTTAGGAGGTATGGTGGGCTGGTTGGCAGGGCATTCAAACATTCTTTGTCAATGGGCCTTTTTATTGCCACAAGCTCAGCCCTCTCTCCATCTTGGGGTCAGGAAGGTGGAGCTGCCCACTGCCCTGGTCCCTTTTCCTGAACTGTGCATTGCATATGGCGGCACACCATGGCCTCCCTCAGCGACCACTCGCTCCACGCACGGAGGACCGTTTACATCCTGGCTGCTAGGCTATTTTCCCATTGTCTCTGTTGGGCCAACCACCTTCTTACCCTGGCATTTGAGTTTCCTCCTCCCGTGGGAGATTCCAAGCCTAATTGTGGGCAATTATCTCATCTCTGAAGGAAGGAATAAGTAGGAGGATATGAAGTAAAAGGGCTGCAGGTGACCAGAAGGGGAAGGATGAGGGATAACAGTGGCAGAAAGGCAATGGTACACAGCTTCCACCAGTTCACACAGAAAAGTTAAAACAATGTCAGTAACTTTTCATAAAGTTAAATGTATTTAATGATTTTACTCTGAGATTATGAACTCTCCATGGTGTATTAGAGTGTTCTTTCTTTTATGAGTTGATGGAATTGAAATAAAGAGTTGGTAAGTTGGTTCGTGATTTTATTATTATTATTTTATGAAATTGTATCTGTCTGGGAAATTCCAATGCCAGGCAGAGAGGTTAAGGACCCTTAATGGCTTTGGTGTCTAGGCTTAAACGCTATTTTGTGTCCTTGGACAAGTGACTTAACTTTCTGGGTTTCAGTTTTCTCATCTGAAAATAATAATCACTGCTTCACAGAGACTGGTGGTTTAGTTACTAGGTCATGTCTGACTCTTTGCAATCCCATGGACTGTAGCCTGCCAAACTCCTCTGTCCATGGGATTCTCCAGGCAAGAATTACTGGAGTGGGTTGCTGTTTCCTTCTCCAGGGGATCTTTCCCATCCAAGGACTGAACCTGGGAATCCTGCATTGCAGGCAGGATTTTTTTTATCAACTGAGGCATCAGGGAAACCCACAGAGGTTAAAGAAGACAATGAAAGACATGTGTTTAGCACAACATAGAGCTCAATAGTGCTAACTTTTATTTTTATTAATATTGGATAATGATAAAAGAAATTTACTTGTAGTTGGAGACTTGTTAAGATGAATAGGGCTCACTTAATATGTGAAGCAGATTTTAAGTATTGGTAATCTGGCAAATTTGGGGGAGGACTGGGTTGAATTTTCCCTAGGATAATTGGAAAAGCAATGGGCTTGGTGGCAGATTCGTGTTCACGTCCCACTTCTGTGATGTACTAGCAGAGAGACCTTGGGCAGTTGACATCAGAGTCTCATTGGTCCCTCATCTATCAATCAAATGGGGATAATAATGCTTACCCTTAACGGTTCTTGGAGGCCACCCTCTTCGATCATTACTAATAGTAATGGCCCAGCACGTAGGTAGTTCTTGGCATAATTAATCCTCATGACAGGCAGGTTCTTTAAGGCAGGTTCTATTATTACCCCCAGTTTAAATACTGTAAGAAAACTTAGAATAAGAAAGTCAAGTAACTTACCCAAGTCACCCAGGTGGTAGAGCCCAAAGTTGAACCCATACTGGTTTCCAAGGCCAATTACTCAGCAACACTAAGGATAAAAGTGCCATATGGAGATGTTTCCAGTATGCTCACAAGGGAATTAGATCTGGGAGGAAATGCAAATCAAAAAGTTAAAGGTATGAATTTGGAGAAACATGTATTTTTTTCCTACTGTGTATTTTCTTTGCTTATATTTCGAGGGGACCATAATTTGCATTTGTTAAATTTTTATATATACACATTGTAAACATTTATTAAGTTAGTTTGCTGAATCAGAATCCAATTTGGGATTAACATATTAAAGTTAACTCCTAAAATAAAGCCTAAGGCACTATCTCTGCCCTCAGGGTGGATAGTTACTAGGAGAGGGAGATAAGCAATGTAAGGAGACAAACTTTGGAGGTGTGTTTGAATGCCCAGAGTTGTAGCACTAGACTGGTGGTAAAGAGAGGTGGGGATGGGGGCATTTTGAAAGAACTGTTGCCAGAAGAGAGTATTGAAAGCTGATATGAACTAGCCTCATGAAGTTGAGACGGTGAGATAAAGAAGAACCTTCCAGATTGGAGGTTGCAAACTAGCAGTTTGATTTTGGTTAGCAGATGTGTTTTGATTATTCACAATTTAATTATTTGCCAACATTTAGAAACTGGAAAATTTCACATAATTGCAAAGATTTCTGGGTTCTTTTGAAAAATGGGATGATCTGGAGACCCTGGGCCCACATTCTGGCCAGAAAATTGTTGGACCTGGCTAAAGGCAACCCTATGAGAAGGACAGCTCACTAGTATTGTACCTAGAAACCTAGTTCTCTATTCCTCTCGCAGAAGGCCAGAGAAGCAAAGAAACAGGATGTTTGTACTGACAGCTATTTGCAGTTGCTTAGATGTAAAGTTTCTGACACAGAGCTTCTGAAGAGGGGCTAAGTAAACTGATTAACAATCTTTATGGATTTATAGATGTCCATGACAACAGAATAATCGTGAGGAACACTGTAGTAAGAACTGTTTTCTCTCTTTTTTTCTTGGATACATTTTCCAGCTTAGATGAGGGGCAGTTTTTTTTTTTTTTTTTTTAACCTTAGCTTATCTAAGGCCTAAATGTGAAATTTGCCTACTTCAAAACAGTTATCCTCATGCTTTGCTGCTTTTAAAAATACCTAGGCCAATTATATAGAATCCAGGCATCGGAATAGTTTTTAATACTTTCCAGGTAGCTCTGCTGAGCAGCTACTTTTGAGAATCAGAGTGTCTGCCTTTTCCTCTCATTTAGTCTCTTTGAACCCCTGGCTCACCTCCAGGGAGAGGTGGGTCAGTGACATTGCTGTCTTTCAGAACATCCATTTCCAGGCAGCAGGGAAGAAGCTCCAGCTCAATGTCTAAGTGTGTTTGTCCCTTGGATTCAGAGGAAAGCCGAGCTCTCAACCCTGGGGAGAAACAACTTCTCTACAGGCTGAAGAGACTTGCTGCTTTTTGGCACCTGAAGAATTTTAACCTGAGGGTTCTGACAATTTAAATAATTGGTATGCTATAACTATTCTGGCTGACAGAAGTGTGGTTTAATGCTGATGAGTCTGAGTTGTAAAAACATGTAACAAACAGGCTTCAGGCTAAAGATATCTGGATTAAAAAAAAAAGGAAAAGAGAGCGAGGAGGGGGAAAGGAGGGAGGGAGGAAGTAAAAACTAGCAAGTAAGCTAGTTTCCTCATTTTATTCCACTGACTTAACATTTTAATCAGGTTTCTTCCTTCAGGATAGCAATTTAGTGACCTTGGCCATGTTTCCGGATGTTCTGGTTCTTTGGGATGACTGACTTATATAACAGCTAGTGTGCTCAGTAACTTGTTTCAGCATAAACGAAAACAATTTTTCATAGCAGTACTTCCCTGAAAAGGAATTGTTGAGAAATATCCCCAACTATCTAAACTCAATCTGTACTTTTGACCAAAGCACTGAATTCTCTGGTCCCCAAGAGGAAATATCAGTGAAGATTGTGGCCTCTGCCTGCATATAGTAATTTATTGTAACAGTACTCTTTGGCCAACATACAAGTGGATCATTGACTAAAAATGATGAAGGGTGAAGACTTTCTGCACTTTTTTTCTGATGGTGAAGCTGAAGCTCCAATACTCGGCCACCTCATGTGAACAGCTGACTAATTTGAAAAGACCCTGAAGCTGGGAAAGATTGAAGGCAGGAGAAGGGGATGACAGAGGACTAGATGGTTGGATGGCACCACCACCTCAGTGTATATGAGTTTGAGCAAGCTTCAGAAGATGATGAAGGACAGGGAAGCCTGCTGTGGTTAGGTAGTCCACAGGGCCGCAGAGTCAGACACGACTGAGCAAATGAACAACGACAATCATCTCATGTCTTGGAGCTAAAGTATCTTTCTGTGAGTTTAAAATGAAAAATATATGCATTAAACATTTAGCAGTTCTAATTTCTTTGCTAAGACAGAATATTTAGATGCAACCTTTATTTGTAGGACAGATCACACACACACTTGTCTGATCCTTGAAGAAAATGACTCAGGATAATGGCTTACATTGGGAAAACTTGGCAGTCACCAGTTGACTGCAGAACTTTTAGAGCTAATCAGAAATGTTGAACTGTCTTCAGCTTTAAAAATGATTTTGCTTTAACATAGGTTAGCTGAAGCAAAAAATAATACAGTAGGAGCTGTTCGTCTATCAGAGTGACTGACAGACTGAAATTCTCTAGAAAAATAGATTATTTTCCCTCAAAGAAAGTAAAGTTTTGGTTTTCAAAGTCAATCAGAAAACTAACAATTTGGACAGGAGAGGAATCAGCTTCTCTTTTTGAGACAGTATATTTCTAATGATTTTTATGGAGACTATAATAAGGATCAGGAAACAAAAGCTTGATATGGACATGTTTTTAGCTAGCAGATTGAAAAGAAATAATGGCATGAATAAAGTTTTTTTTAATACTGACAAAGTTCTCATTCTTTTATATTGTCTGAAATAAAATTGATAAATGAAAAAAAAAAACTGTAACAGCTAAGTTCTCTAATACTAGCTATGTTTTTTCATGGGTAAACTTTATTATAGATACTTTCCTGTGTATTTTTTCTAAATTTGGGGGAAGATTCAAATTTATATAGCAATCTCCTGAATACTAGTATATTTGATATATGTATATAGTATCAAAAATTAAATTTTAACAATAGGAAACCTTCCTAATATTCAGATGTCAACACAAAATTTAAAATGTGATGGCAACACTGTGTTTAAGACTACAGGAACAAACACACTTAAGACACTTTAAACACTGTATATTTGTAGAAATACCAGTGTTTTTCGATAAGGAAAGAAAAAACTCCCTTCCATATCTGCCTGCCTCATAGTCTTTAATTCCCTTTCTATAAAAAGGCATTTATGGGCTTGAATCAAAAATAGGTCAGCGTGTGGAAAGAAAGTTTCAAATGCAAACAGCACTGTTTCTCATTCTTCCTCTAAGTGTGGCATCTCACCTGGATGATCTCTGAAACACCAGCATCCTTTTTGTGTAGTTTCTATAGTATATTTCCTTAAAGTCCTTGGGATACCTCTGCCTTCTCCCCTATCCCTAAAAGGAACGGACTTTCCTAAGCAGTGGTGGCATTTCCCCCACTTGCAATGTTCTTGTCCTATCAAGCTTTAAGCCCTCCCTTCCCTTCTCCAGCTGCTAACTCCAGGCCCATTTCAGGTGTCATGGACTCCTTCTCAGGGTGCCCTCCCTGACCACCCTTCCCCAGACCAAGATGGGGTCAGTACTTCCTCCCCTGGTTTCCCAGCACCTACGTCTGGTTGGTGTTCCAGTCTGCACTCCTGTTAATTCTTCTTTCCTGGCCTTTCTCTCTAGACTGTCCATGAAAGCTCTTTTGTTCACTGCTGTGTTCACAGTGCCCCAAACAGTGCTTGGCAATAGTAGTGTTCAATTAACATTAGCAGAATGAATAAATAAATGACGGTTTAAAATAGAATTCTCAAATGATAGAAGTACAGCAGAGCCAGAGATCAAGAAAACCTTGGTGGAATCTGATTAGCAGGTTGGTTAGCAGTGCTGATTGACCACACAGCTCTCTTTCCCGGGAAATGAGACAGTAGACATCAGTGGTCGGCACGTATAGCTTTGGAAGCGACTTCCTTTAAATCTGTCTCTCCCTTTTATCTCCATTAAAGAGCCTCGCTGGATCTATAATAGACAAGAATATAAAAGCATCATTCTCTTTCTCATCCCATCCTGTTTACTCAGCAACCCCAGCCCCCGCCTTTGCCTCAGCCCACATGTTCTCTATTAATAAGCGTTAGGAGAGGCCAACCTCACCCAGCACAGTTTTCCCCCTTTCTTTTTTCTGCAGGGAGACCTCAGCCAACTGCCAGAACTCATGAGTGAAAGGCCTCGTCGGCTCTTGGGAGCTTTGAGGGGAGGGTGAAGACAAAGGTGACGTCTGGGCCTCCAGTGACTCTGAGACCCAAGTGGCCTCAAGTGTTTTCAATCCAGTGAGCAGGTCTCTTAGAATTTGGTGATAAGCCATGGCTTTCATTTGGGGGAAATTTAGAGGCACATTTTAAGGAGTAAACATATTAACTATAACTAGAAATAGGGCCAAATTCTGTGCCTTCGGAAAAATCAGTAAAGCAGACACACCCTTGTGCCTTCTAAGTGAATTAATGTACTGTGTTCTGTTGGAGAGCCATTTCTCTCTTCATCTTTAATTTCTGCCCTGAGGAGTCATCTGTACTTGGAGGGTATGTGTTCAGGATGAAACGCACTGTGGACGGAGGACTTTCATGCCCAGCTCTCGATGAATGACTCTTTCATACTTGAGGTGGGGGCTCCCTCTGATTTTCTTACCAGCCAGAACTTAGCTGGGCCTAGACATTTCTAGTGGCAGAAAGGTTCACACAAATGTAAAAACAAAAGGCAATGACTGAATTTCCTACTTTTTGTTGTTGATTTTGTGGTTGTTTTTAACCTGTATTATATTAACCCATAATGCAATATTATTCTCCTCAGGGATCTCATGATTATCCTTGATAAAAATAGATGAAAACTTCAAGTTATTTTAGGGCTTCTGGGGAAGAGATGGTGCATAAATTCTTTTTTCAGTAGAGTCCTAGACTCCAGGAAGAGTTAATACCTTCAAAAGGTGAATGGTATACTTCCTTCTTACCAAAGGCTGAGGCCCAATGCTTGATTTAGAAAAAACAATTCATTAAGTAGTTGGAGTCATGCTGTCCATCAATATGATTGGCAGTCAACTATACCAATCAATGGACTTATTTACATTTGAATCTCTTCCTCGTTTTGTATAGTTTTTTGGAAGCTCCTTTTCTTTTAAGATTTTACTTTATTATTTTCTGTTTATACGCTATATATGCCTATTGTGGAAAAAAAATTGGAAAGTATAAAAAAGCATACTGAAGGGAAAAAAACCCACAATGTTACCACCCAGAGACAAACAGACCATTAACATAATGGCCTGTTTCCTTGGAGAATTTCTTCAAGCCTACTTTTTTGATTCCTGCCTGCCCCTGCTTGGGAAATGCTTTCCCTAGTAGTTTTGCCAACAAAAGAGAATCCTTGTTGTGCCCTGTCTGAATGTGAATAAAACTGTCCAGCTGTTGGTTCTCATGTGGCACATAGTAGGCACACAGAGAACATTTACCAATATAGCTGATTATTTCCAGAGTCCCAGTGAACTAATTCTTCAGCTGGACCATGTGAGATGAAATTGAATGCCCGTTAGAAAGAACATGCTATAGAAATGTTAATAGGTATGTGTTTTAATAGTTGCTCAGCAGTTGGGATGAAGAAATGAAATTAAAGAAGAGGAAACATTATTGAGCTCTTTTTCACCAGAGCATTTGTAAAGGGTAAACTCTGGGAAGCCATGGGACTCCAGACTATCCTGAAATCCAAGCCTTTGCATTTGGTTTCCACATTATATGTCACCTAAACCTACTCAAAGTCTCCATTAAGGACTGAGAAAATAGCCCTTATTTTATACAGAATAAAATTTGGGGTTCTGAATTTCTAATTCATGCCTCTTATTTAAGTTCCCACACAAAACCTAGCATTCAGTGTTTGCAGCACCTCCACTGTGTTTCAGTATATCCTTTTCAGATCATTCACCAGACAGCATCCTACAGCTTTCATTCATAAAGTCCAATTATAAGACAAGAAATGTCAGGAATATACACTTTGAGAGTGGGAGGCAAACAGAACAGTACATTGTGACTTTGTAAGAACAGCCTTGCATTTCCTCTGGGCTTGTTTTCAGTTCCTTTGTCAGCTGATTACATGGTCTTTTATAATTTCTCATCTACAGAATGGAGCTATTTGCTTGTGGATTATTTGAAAGACACAGGCTTATGCAAAAGAAAAACGAAGTCATCGTGAGGAAGAATGATATTTCTGGGTAGATGTTTTTGCTTTTCTGTTTCTTTTTTAACATAATTATGAGAATATAATTTGTAATAGTGACTCTTTAGGTATAAGAAACAAGTAAATATTCTATTAATTCAATCAATGCATATGTAATGCTATCTAGGCATTCATTATTTTTGTAATTGTGTTTATCAATAATTTCATTTATTTTCATATAAAGAATGTTATCTTAGATGTAGCTTATTTTCAAAATACACAAAATTTCAAAGTATATAGGTTATGCTTTTTGATTCCTACAAAAATCTTTTTAATTTAGATAGTACTTTATAGATTACAAAGTGTTTTCACTATATATTATGTTACTTAATTCTCATGACACTCCTGAAATTTAAACTGGTCAAAGTGCTTTGGATTTTAAACCCTCATCTGTGGCTTTACTCTTCTGTCCATCACCATAGATAAGTTTCCTTTTTATCTCTGTCTTATATCCCTTTACTTGCTAACATTTGAGACAGCTCAGGGCTGCCTCTTCTATGAGAACTTTCTCCAATAAATTAAATCGAAGTGACTTTATCTCTTCACTGTGTCCCTTCACTACTCTATACACTTAATTTTCATTGGAAAAAAATTTTAATTGGTTCTTTACAAAAATTCACATCAGATATGACTACATTCTTGTAAAATTATAAAAATCTCAAGGCCCTATGAGTCAATATCATTACATAAAACGTTAAAAACAAATTTTAAAAAATTGTACCTTCTCATGTCAGTATATATAGGTCTTCTGAATTCTTTTGAAATACTGTATAGTATTTCATAGTATGAGTGTTCTATATCAGCACCGTTAATAGAGTTTTCTGTGTTGATGGAAATATTCTGTATCTGCCCTATCCAATATGGTCATCATTAGTTCCATGTGGCAACTGAGCCCTTAAAATATGGCTAGTGAAACTGAGGTTCTGAAATTTAAATTTTATTTAGTTTAAATTCAAATAGTCACGTGTGGTTGGTGGTTGCCGTATTTGACAGCGCAGATTTCTACTTTATATTAAAATTGTTTGCTAGTCTCTTAGATTGTTTCCAGTTTCCCCTTAAAACAAAGTGTTGTCAACCAAGTAAAACTTTAGAACAAAAAGAAACTACTTTTGGTATATTACATGTATTAATTCTTGAGAAGTTTGCATTCATTTTAATGCAGGCTTCTTTGAGGTTCTACAAGAAATTATTGCACGAAGTAGGCAATATTAAAGACATTTTCTATATGAGAGAATGCTTTAAAATGTGCAGCAAATAAAAATATTTATGTCAGTTATTACTATAATAGTAAAATATTGGTATTGATCCTGTATCTAACAATGACAAACTGGCATCAATATTTTATGATCCCCTATATATAATGATGGCCAAGGCAGTCATTAGAAATGATAACAAGGGATTCCTCGGATGTCCAGTGGATAGGAATCGACACTTTCACCGCCATGACCCCAGTTCGATCCTTGGCTTGGGGACTAAGATCCTCAAGCTGTGTAATAGGACCAAAAAAAGAAATGATGATGAAAATGTTGTAATTTATTGTGATAAAATAAGTCTGTATTTTCAAGTGAAAAAAAGGTTACCAAATAATATGTATGATATGGTTCCCTTTTCATACATGTATTAATACATGCATGTGTTTGAGAACATGGTCTTTGAGGACTGATCTGGGTTTGAATTCAGGCTGTGTCACATATCATTATGTGACTTTGGACAAGTCTCTCCTTCTCTGAAGTTTGTTTTCCTCATTGCTAAAATGGAAAGCTAATATTTTTATCTTATGTTGAGTAGCATATGTAAAGCACTTAGTACATATGTAGTATTTAATAAATGGTAGTTGTTTTTCTAATACTAGTATGTATTGGCATAGAAAGAAATCAGAAATGATGTAACAAAATGATTTTCCAAAATGTTGAAAGTGCTCTTTTCTCAGTTTTAAAGTTATGGCTGATACTGTTTTCATTTAATTAATTGGATGGAGCATTGATTTCTTGAATATGAAAAAGTCCATTAAAATTATGTATATATGAGACAAAAAATGAATAAATTCTATATATAATATCAAAATATGGTAAGATAAATTATGGGGCAGTATAGTTAATGTAATCCCATTTGTGTTTGAAAAAAATTTTTTTAAGAAATATAAAGTGACTATGGATGACCTAGCAAGGATAAAGCAGAAAAATCTTTTAACTTTTACTTTATGATTTTGATTCTAAGTTTTCACATGATTTTATTTAAAAATTTTTATTAATTGTTAAAATAACAAGTGTTCCAAGAGCTTTCAACAAAAAGAAAGATAAAAAGAGAGAGGGAAAAAAACCCTGCTTTTCATTCAAGTCTACCTTTGCTAGTTTGAAGAAACATGCCTTTCAAAGGCGTAAAAAGGACTTTGAAATTACTTCAATATTAGTAATTTTCCAATTCAGATGAAAACTGTGAAANAGATAAAAAGAGAGAGGGAAAAAAACCCTGCTTTTCATTCAAGTCTACCTTTGCTAGTTTGAAGAAACATGCCTTTCAAAGGCGTAAAAAGGACTTTGAAATTACTTCAATATTAGTAATTTTCCAATTCAGATGAAAACTGTGAAAATTCTGCCACTATATCATACTTGAGTAACGTTTTACTTTTTCTGCTAAAATAGTACTAATATTTATTGAACATTTATAAGATAGAAATGAGAAAGATGAGAGAGGTAATTTTATTTATAAAGAGAACTAATCTTTCATCACTTTCTTATTTTAAAAAAACTTACAGAAAAAAAGAACAGCTATGGCACTTCATATGTATCTTTTTGGCCTCTTCCCATAATTTTCTGCCTTTTTCTTTTAATATGACATTCTACAGACTAGACCAAATAGACTTAAAAAAAAAAAACAAAACCTATGGAGTTCCCTACCGGCCTAATGGTTAGAATCCTGGGCTTTCACTGCCAAGGTCTGGGTTCAATCCCTGGCTGGGGAACTGAGATCTCACAAGCTGTGAGAAGTGGGCAAAACAAAACAATACTCATATTTTTCTTAATACAGGAAATAGGTGTTCACTGTAGAAGAGAAAAATAAAATGCTTATAAGGGCACTCCAGATGCAATCGTTGTTATTCTTAACATACTGATATGAAATCACATTGGTATTTTCACATGTATACTGTGTTCTTTTATACATCATCCTTAATGGCCGCATGGTATTATCTTTCATGAATTTATAAGGATTTACATAACTAATCCCCCTTTGCTAAACATCTAGGCCATTTCTGGCTTTTTGTCTTTATGGTAAACATTCTTATATTATAGTTGGGTATTCATATTCAACTATAACTATTTCCCTGGAATAAATTCCTAATAATGTAACTGCTGAGTCAAAGTTCAAACAAAAATTAAGATTTTAATATGTCTTAATAAATAATTGTTAAAAAGAATCAGTGAACGATTGTGAGCTTGTGGCAAGAAGATGTGTGGAGGAGACATCTGCAGTCAAGGCTCAGAAGCTGAGTTGGTGGATGGCATAATTAGAGACATTCTTAATCCATTTTTGGGTCAGGAGAGTAAAAAGGGTAGAGGAATCTCCACATTCTTACAAATACAGTGCACTAACTATTCAAGAAAGGAGGCTTAACCTTCTTATTACAGCCAGTTCCTGGTGCTGCCCTACAGTGTATCTTGTAAAAGAATATTTAAAATACAGAAAAAGAGCAAGTCTCTATCCAGCCTCTCTCCTACAATTGTGACTATTCAGAATCTACTCATGTTTCAAGGAGTAATTTAAGTCTTACCTTCTTCGTGAAGCATCCCTGACTCTCAAGTATTTCTTCCTTTATTAATGCATAGCATTTCTCATCCTCATTCCTATATTCAAGAATCATTTTTGAAAAGACTTTGCACCAACACTCTGCTTATCACTCTTATTTTCACAGATATCATGTGAGATGTTTATTATTTTTCTCAATTTGTAGATGGGGCCCTGAAGCTGGGATAGACCCAGCAACCTTCCACTGCACTACAAAGAAGAGGCTAACTCAGAATGAACCCAAGGTCCTTCCCTGTCTTGAAATTTTGAAGTCTACTAACATTTTTTCAAAGAGGTAGGAAACAGCAGATGGGGAAGCAGATACAAAAGTAGAGGGAGAGTGAATGTGAAAAGAAAAAGCAGTGGTTTAGGGCATTGCTGGGAGGGGTTAGGGTGTCTGGCACAGAGGGTCATGGATGAAGTGGCAGGAGATGCTATTGGGAAGGAGAGTTGGGGCTGGCATCTTACTGCACGCTGAAGCACATAGTATGGCTCCGGAAACAGTGAAATTCAATAAAGGGAGCTGCATCTTACAGTATATTGAAGATTCAAGCTGCTGTTGTTAAAAGATTTGTCTTCCTCATTAGACTGTGAGCACTACAAGGTTAGTGATTTTTTTCCACATTTTAGGGTCCTGCACAGTACCTGGCATATGGTAATGGTATATAAACCTTTCGTGAAGAAATAAATTAATTCATAAACGTTTTCTTGGGAACCAGCAGAGACAAAACAAACCAAAAACAAAGCAAAACACTGCTTTTAGAATCTGAAGACCTCGTTTCAAGTATCTTCTCTCTAGCTTACAGGTGGTGTGACTTTCCTTAAGTTATATAACCTCTTTGAATAGTTTACTCATCTGATGATAATACTCACCTCAAAGTGTTATTGTGAGGATTAAATCAGAACATACTTTTGAATTAATTCACAGTACTTGACAAAATTGTGAGCATCCGTAAATGTCAGTTTTCTGCTTCCAGCTTCCTGCTATCCAGAATTGAATTGTGTACTAGGAGAGCTTATAGTCATATTTAAAGAATAGTCTCCATTTCTATTCAATATTCAGTGCTATTGTCAGACTGTGAGTCTTGATTTAATATTTTTAAAAAGGTGACTACTGGTTTTTTTTTTGTTTCAGTAGATTTTTAAAAATTAATTAATTAATTTTAATTTGAGGCTATTTACTTTACAATATTATAGTGGTTTTTGCCATATATTGACATGAATCAGCCATGGAGTGTACATATGTTCCCCATCCTGAACCCCCCTTCCACCTCCCTCCCCATCCCATCCCTCAGGGTCATTGATTTAATATTTAAAAAAAGGTGACTACTGTTTAAAGCATGAATGATTAAGTACCACATACAGGTTCTCAGTAAACAGATGAATGAATGAATGATTTGAATCCTCAGAGTTTTGTCATAGTATCTACAGCATTCTCAGGATGCTAGATGTATAAATACATCTGTCACTAGTTGATTATGTTGTTTTTAGCTGATTTGAGAGACCTCACTCAAAATCATTAAGTTCCTTTTGTTTTGATTCTCTCTGTACCACACAAAGTTCTGATGGCCAATTTCCAAGCTATCTTGATGTCTCGAATAAGAGGACCTTGGAATCAATGAATAGGAATTACATCTATTTAAAAATAGCTTATTGGGCTTCCCTGGTGGCTCAGAGGGTAAAGCATCTGCCGGCAATGCAGGATACCTGGGTTCTATCTCTGGGTCAGGAAGATCCCCTGGAGAAGGAAACAACAACCCACTCCAGTATTCTGGCCTGGAGAATCCCATGGACAGAGGAGTCTGGTGGGCTACAGTCCACAGGATCACAAAGAGTCGGACACGACTGAGCGACTTCGCTTATTGTTATCTGGACTAAATCTCTGTTTCTTTTTTTCCTTTTTGAAAACAGGTTTACTGAGGTAAATTCATATACCATACATTTCATCCATTTTAAAGTATATGTCTCAGGGAGTTCCCTGGTGGTTTAGTGGTTAGGACTTGGTGCTTTCCCTGCCATGGCCTGGGTTTAATCCCTGGTCAGGGAAATGAGATCCTACAAGCCCAGCAGTGTGTGGGCAAAAACAATATAAATAAAATAGTTAAATAAAGTATACAAAATTGTAAAGATCAAGAGTTTCAACAATTTGTAATATATTCACATAGCTGTACCACTATCACCATAATTTAATTTTTACATCTTTTTCTAATCTCCAAAAGAAACCATTTACCTGTTAGCAGTCATTGGCCATCCCCCACTCACTTCCTCAGACCAGGCAAATACTAACCTACTTTCTGTCTACAGTTCTATCTATTCTGGATATTTTATAGTTATAAAATCATAATGTATATATATATTTTAAGACTAATTTCTTTCCATGAGCATAGTGTTTTCAAAGTTCATCCATGCTGTAGCATATATCGGTTCTGACTGCTTTTTTATAGATGAAAATACTGCATTGTGTGGATATGTCACGTTACATTTACCCATTCATCAATTGATAAACATTTTGGATTATTTCCACTTTTGCCTGTTATAAAAGACACCTCCATTTCCACCAGACACTGTTTAAAACTGCTCCACACCTTCCCATTGATTTTTAAGATAATATTCAAAACATTATATATAGTTTTCAATACTCAGCAAGTTTTGGTCCCAGTGATTGCTCAGTTCGATCTTGAACTCTATTTGTTCCATTTATATCATCTTCAATATTGCCGCCTCAAGGTTTTTGCATGTGTTCTCTCTTCCTGGAGACCACCACCTCTTTATCCACCCACCTCTTCCCTCTCCTGCTTAGTTAATTCCAAATTCTTATCTGAATACAAATGTTTTCTCAGAAAAAAGTGTTCTGAAATTGATTTCCTTGTCTCCTTGTCCACTCCACCCCTCATCTGGGGTAGATTCTCTGTTTTATTTTCTTAGCTCTTGATTCCTTTTTCTCAAAACACTTGTCTCAGTTTATAACTATGCATATATTTTTATGATTGCTTAATCAATGTTTATTTCTCCAGGTAAGTATGTGTTGAAATTGGTTTTGCCCCTATTGCATGTCTAACAATAAACACAGCACCCAGCCATTAGTAGAAAAGAAATCAATCTTGGCTGACAATACGAATAAAGACCACCAGAATTTTGGTTTGGATAACTGATGGATCATGAGGCCATTAATTAAGCTAAGGAATGCAAGATGAGGAATATTCTTGAATAGGACCAGAAAAAGGGGAGAAGTTAAGTACTAAGAAAGTTGCACTTGAGGAAGTCCCAATGAGGAAGGCTAGCAGACAGTTGGACTAAGACTTTCAGAGAAGGCAGGACTGACTTTAGAGAGGTGGAAAGAGATGTGGGATAGAAGCAGTTCAAAGGATCTTGGGAGTGGCTGAACTCACCTTGGAAGAACATTTAAAAGGAAAAAGGAAAGAGGGCAGAAGACTAAACTCTAGAGACACATATATTGAGAAATAGGCAAAAGAAGACAGAATAAACTTTGAAATGAAATAGCAAAGATATGGGAGAAGAATCTTGTCAAATGCTCAGAGGAAAGCTCTCAGTTTGATCATTTGGGTTAAGTGATTATCATTACATTTTTCCATTTTAAGGGATTTTTGAGCATCCCGTTTCCCAGTTTTTCACCTAATGATGTTAACATCCATTTATGATTCTTCAGCGAATCAATTATTTCAGTCTGGATTGCTGAGTAGTGAGTAATGTTTTTGTTTCTTTGTGCACATGTACTAAGTTACTTCTGTCCAACTCTTTGTGACCCCGTAAACTGTAGCCCATCAGGCTCCTCTGTCCATGGATTTCTCAGGCAAGACTACTAGAATGGGTTGTCATTTCCACCTCCAGCTGATCCTTCTGACCCAGCGATCGAGCCCACATCTCTTATGCCTCTTGCATTGGCAGGCAGGTTCTTTACCACTAGTGCCACCTGGGAAGGCCCTTGAGCCCTCACCAGACCTCAGGTATGGCTCCACAGTTGTGTTACCACATTTAATCCAAGGCCTCATTCACAGCAGGGACTCAAAAAATAGAAAAGAAAAAATGTACTGAGTGAATGAAGGATTGAAAGATCTCCAGAAGTAGGCTTCTGTAACTGGCAAATGGGAGAGCCTGGGTGAACTGGCCAGGGCAGGCTTCCCAGAGGGACTGGATTTTACCAGGAAGGCACAGGAGAGCCCTTGGGGCCTTCAAGCAGGAAATCAGGCTTCTGCTGGGTTTTTGATTCAGCAAGATCTCGTTTAATCCTCTTAAAAACCTGATGAGATAATTATTCCTATCTCTGTTTTACTGATAAGGAAAATGGCCTCAGAGAAATTAAGCAAACTATTCAAGGATACTAGGAAGTAAGTGAACTTGACTTAAACTGAAGAAAGTAAGGAAAACCACTAGACCATTCAGGTATGAACAAAATAAAATCCCTTATGATTATACAGTGGAAGTGAGAAATAGATTTAAGGGACTAAATCTGAGAAACAGAGAGCCTGATGAACTATGGACAGAGGTTCATGACATTGTATAGGAGACAGGGATCAAGACCATCCCCAAGAAAAAGAAATGCAAAAAAGCANGGCTGGCACCGCGTACTCTGTACACATTATCCTACTCACCGCACGCTGTCCTTACAGAATACTCTGCTGGTGCTGCAGCCGCTGAGGCTCAGAGGGGTCATTCACTCTGACCAAGGCCTGGTGGTAAGTGACAGAGCCATGCCTTAAGTCATTTCCTCCAAAACCTACGTGCACTCTCTCCACTACGCAACACTGCCTCTTATCTTGAAAACTCATAATCATAAGTGGTAGTAATAGTAATAGTAAGAGTTTTCTACATGCTAGGATTAAATCTAGGGTTCTAACCGCATCTATAATTCGGGGGCTGTATCTAGACCTATGTATATACCTAGGTTGTGGTCGTTTAGTTGCTAAGTTGTGCAACCTCAGGGACTGTAGCCCACCAGGCTCCTCTGTCCATGGGATTTCCCAGGCAAGAATACTGGAATGGGTTGTCGTTTCCTTCTCCAGGGGATCTTCCCAACCCAGAGATCAAATCCACACTTCCTGCTCTAGCAGGCAGATTCTGTTACCACTGAGCCACCAGGGAAACCCTTACACTCAGATGTGAGTGTGTGCTATGTCACTTCAGTCATGTCCGACTCTGTGTGACCCCATGGACTGTGGCCCGCCAAGCTCCTCTGTCCATTCAGACCTATAAAAAGCCACTTAATATTAGGTAGATACTATTATTATCCTCTTTAAATATGATACAACTAAGGTACAATAAGGTTAAATAATTTTCTCAAGGGCACAAGCCACAAAAGATAGAAGTCATTTAATGACAATCCTTTGCTAAAAATTACTTGACTTGGCAAAACCAGCCAGAAAAAAAAGATAAGAGAATTTTGCTAACCTTGCTTTCAACCTCAATACTCAGTGCAACTAAGACTGTAAAATACTGGCTCTTTCCCTCNTTTTTTTTTTTTTTTAATATCACCAACTCTTGATAGGCCCATTTCCCCCACCCCCAACCTTTGCTGTCTTACCTAGTCTAAGCAAGCATCACCTCTGCCATGGAATCACCTCTTCATCTGTTTCCTGATCTCTTTCTCCTCTTTGCATGCTCAGTCACTTGGTTGTGTCCTACTCTTTGTGACCCAATGGACCATAGCTTGCAAGGCTCCTCCATCCATGGAATTCTCCAGGCAAGAATACTGGAGTGGGTTGCCATTCCCTTCTCCAGGGGATCTTCCTGACCCAGGGATCAAACCCATGTCTCTTACGTCTCCTGCATTGTCAGGTGGATTCTTTACCACTAGCACCACCTGGGATGTATGGATGTGAGAACTAGACCATAAAGAAAGTTGAACACTGAAGAATTGATGCTTTTGAACTGTGGTGTTGGAGAAGACTCTTGAGAGTCCCTTGGACTTCAAGGAGATCAAACAAGTCAATCTTAAAGGAAATCAGTCCTGAATATTCATTAGAAGGATGGATGCTGAAGCTGAAGCTCCAATACTTTGGCCACTTGATGCAAAGAACGGACTCATTTGAAAAGACCCCAGTGCTGGGAAAGATTGAAGGCAGGAGGAGAAGGGGACGATAGAGGATGAGATGGTTGGATAGCATTACTGACTTGATGGACATGAATTTGAGTAAGCTCCAGGAGTTAGTGATGGACAAGGAGGCCTGACATGCTGCAATTCATGGGGTCTCAAAGAGTTGGACACGACTGATCAACTGAACTGAACAGAACCACAATGGAAAGTCCCTGCTCATCTTTAATGCAATCTTTGTAGAACTAGAGTAAGTTTCTTAAGATTTCATTCTGCCCAAGGCAACCCCCATGCTTAAAACTCTTCAAAGACTTTTAGCCCAGAGTAAAATCTAAACTCCTTACTACACCCTCGTGAGGTCCTACATACTGGGGCCCATTTTTCCAACTTCATTTCATATGACTCAACTATGCTTGTTATGTAAAAAATCAGTGTCCTCTTTGTTCCTTGAACAGGCTGGGCCCTTTCCTTCTCTGCTCTTCTTGTCTTCAGATCTCAGTTCAAGGGTTATTTTTTCAGAGATGTTCCTGATGTGCCTCCCCAGGCAGGCTCTAATCTCATCAGTCTGTTTAGATTCTTCATACCAATAATCTCAGTGATCCTTTCTAATTATCTTACTTGTTTATTTGTTTTTGTTTATCACCCTATTTGTTTGTTTTCTGTCCCCTACATTGTAAAAAGCTCCATGATGGCTGTGACCTTGTCTGTCTTAGTCATCATTAAATCTTGACAGCTTGGCACATGGTGGTCCACAAGGAATGAATAAAAAAATGTCTTAACCTATAATAAGGACATAAACAACTGTCTCCTGTAGGTGGGGTACTATACTAGTTGCTGGCATAATTAAGATTCATAAGGAAATTGTGGGACTGGACTGGCACTCCAGTGGTAAGGATTTCACACTTACACTTTGGGGGCATGGGTTTGATCCCTGGTCTGGGGAACTAAGATTCTGCATGCCATGTGGCACAGCAAAAAAAAAAAGAAAAAAATTCATAAGGAATCTTGGTTTTGAAAGGGAAAGCAGAAACAAAACAGGTAAACTAATAGCTATGTGAAATATTTACATAAATATAAATATAAAGTGAGAAGAAAGATTTACATATAGGAGTAATAATATCTGGTAGAAGAAGAGCAATGTTAGAGAAAATCCATAGAGATAGTGATGTGAGACGAGCTTTGAAGGATGAAAGTTCCAGATGGACATGGAAGAGGAGGACTGGGGAACAGTGTGAACCAAGGCATGGAGTTGAGGTGTAACAAGGGTTCTGAGGAATAGGAAGGAGCCTGGAGTGGTTGGGGCTTAGGGTTGCTTAGGAGGGTATTTGGAGATGAGGCCAGAAGTGTAATTCGGAGTCAGTTAATGACAGCGTTGGAGATTCAGCAAAGTTTGGAATGTGTTGTATATGACAACAAGGCACTCCTCTGTAAGCTGCTTCAGTCATATCCAGCTCTGTGCGAACCTATGGAATGCAGCCTGCCAGGCTCCTCTGTCCATGGGATTCTCCAGGTGAGCATGCTGGAGCGGGTTGCCACGCCCTCCTCCAGGGGATCTTCCTGACCCAGTGTTCGAACCTGTGTCTGTTAAACCTAACCTGCATTGGCAAGTGGGTTATTTACCACTAGTGTCGCCTGGGAAGCCCTGTAAGCAGAGGAATGCATCTTATTTCATTAAGGTCCCTCTAACAACAATATGATGTGAACCAAACCTGGAAACAGGAGGCTCAGTTTGAAGGAGACCTAATGTGGCCCAAGGTAGGGTGAGGAGGTATGAGGTGCATTTCAGGGATAAAATCCACAGGACTTTGTCCAGTTGGATATGTTTAAAGGGGGAAAAAAATAAAGAACTATCTGTACATTTTATCTAGGGTAGACAGTGGTGTTGTTAGGCAAGAAGGTAGGTATGGTTAAAGTCCAATATTCATTGTCCCCTTGCTTTTATAGACATGAGTTTTTACCTCTTGGGACAAAGTGAATTGTCTATTCATATAGCTAATGAAAGAATGAAGGCAGGAGGAAAAGAGGGTGTTGGAGGATGAGATGTTCTGATGGCACCGTCAATGCAATGGACATGGACTTGGGCAAATTCTGGGAGGTGGTGAGGGACAGAGAGGTCTGGCGTGCCGCAGTCCATGGGGTTGCAAAGAGTTGGATATGACTTGGCAACTGAACAACAACAACAACATAGTTGATGAAACAGCAAAGCGTGGAGCCCAGGACACCTGAATTCTGTCTGGTGCTCTTTATATATCAGTTCTTCTCTATCAATCTGTGGGAATTCAGATCTTCTTAAATTTTTTTTCTAACCCTTGGCTAATTTATACTTTTATAAAATGAAAGTGAATTCTGAGAAAAATGATATTTAAAAGGACAAACCTAATTTTTAAGTTATTAGGTACCAAACTACACTTTAGATGAGTAGCTTCAGTTGTGTCTAACTTTTTGTCAGATACAACTCCATGGACTGTAGCCCACCAGCCTCCTCTCTCCATGGAATTTTCCAGGCAAGAATACTGGTGTGGGTTGCCATTTCCTTCTCCAGGGGATCTTCCCAACCCAGAGGCTGAACCTGCATCTCCTTTGTCTCCTGCATTGGCAGACAGGTAAAGAACCACCAGTGCCACTTGCATCTAGATAAACTACCCTGTTGAACTGCTATAAATGTTTCTAAAGACTTACTCCCAATTTTTATACTTATGGCTAACCCACAGATCAATCAGATGGCATATAAGCACTTGTCCCCAGACCGAATTTGAGCTCTCTGGTCCACACAGGTCTGAAGAAGCAGTGGGATCCGAGTTTGCAAGAGTGATAAGACTAAACAAAGCTGAGATGAGATCTGCTGGGCTACCACAGAGAAAGATACCACTTCTCCAGTTTGCCAATTACTATTCTCTAGTAAAAGTGTTCTTTGCACTGCTCCCTCTGGTGCAAGGAAGGTCTTACTGTTACAACTTCACTGAAAGTGCCACGCCGCAGCCCCTCCCCCCCCACCAAAAGGATTTTCCTCCTAAAGAAATCATTTCCAGTAAACCCGTCAGAAGAGTTAGTAGCCATTCTGAATTTTAGTCCCTAGGTCATTGGACACGTTCCATATGTGGGCTGGCAGTTTGGCAGGCTTCTCAGTTCACTACTCCTGCCTGCCAAGGGAAAGAAAGGCATGACTCTTTGCTTGCTCATTCTATTCCTCTGCAAGGAAAAAAAAAAAAAAAAACACCTCAAACACTGCTTGCTGTATTAACATTGCAGGGAAAGAGCTAATATTCACTTACACAATCCAACGTACACTTGCACAATCTACTGAAGGAAACGGCAGAGTGACATTTGCACCTAATCCTTCCATGGAGCTGTGACTAAGACTNAAAAAAAAAAAAAAAAACCACCTCAAACACTGCTTGCTGTATTAACATTGCAGGGAAAGAGCTAATATTCACTTACACAATCCAACGTACACTTGCACAATCTACTGAAGGAAACGGCAGAGTGACATTTGCACCTAATCCTTCCATGGAGCTGTGACTAAGACTGCAAACAGCAGAGGGAAAGCACAGAGCTGCTTGGTGCATGCGGGCAAATGAGTTATTTGATAGGTAAGGGGCTCCTGCTGTAAGAGGAACGGATTTTTTTTTTTTAAGGGAGTTTTGCTTCTGAAATCCTCAAACAGAAACACAAGAAACAACCCAATTGGTGACAGTGTTGCGACAAGAGGAAAAAAGTTCAGTGATCTAAGGGAGGTGGAGGGTGTGGGAGGAGGGAGAAGTTAGGGGGCAGAAAGTCACAAGGGCTTTGAGACCATGTGGACTCGGTAGTATTGGGTCCTGTTTATTTTACACAAGTGACTCTGAGGTCCCTCTGCTGGCACCCTGTCACAGCGTATATGTGGCGTTTCCTTGTTCCTTATTCAGATGGTACAGTAGGAGGGCAGTGGCCTGTGTGTAACTGCTCTGGGCTCTGTGAGGAGTAGATGTGAGGTGCGAGCACACCAACCACACTGGTGTCCTGATTCTGCTTTGGGCCGTTTTAAGTTGGAATCGTCACAGTTTTCTTTTTGCTAGTCTCTTGAATGTTTATGTGTTTGGATGGTGGAATGATAGTATTCTGGGGGCAAGCACGGAGATTTTGACTTTCTTGGTATTTACCATCACTGTCTGTGTGAATTCTAGTATTTGAGTATTTCTTGTATAAACCCAAGCTAGCTGTCATTCACCAGCTATTGTGATAGGAAGAAACCTCCAAGGGACTCCTCTTGTTTACTTGTCTCCTTTACCATCCCAGGTTCACCTGAATGGAAGCATCACGGCCATTTCCCTGTCCCATTCTACTCCTCCAAATGCAAGTGCTCTCAAATGAACCCCTCCCACTTCTTCCCTCACCTTACCTACCGGATTATCCAAGACAGAAACTTAAGAGACACTATGGACTACTTCTGCAGATGGTGACTGCAGCCATGAAATTAAAAGACGCTTACTTCTTGGAAGGAAAGTTACGACCAACCTAGATGACATATTCAAAAGCAGAGATATTACTTTACCAACAAAGGTCCGTCTAGTCAAGGCTATGGTTTTTCCAGTGGTCATGTATGAATATGAGAGTTGGACTGTGAAGAAGGCTGAGCGCTGAAGAATTGATGGTTTTGAACTGTGGTGTTGGAGAAGACTCTTGAGAGTCCCTTGGACTGCAAGGAGAGCCAACCGGTCCATTCTGAAGGAGATCAGCCCTGGGTGTTCATTGGAAGGACTGATGCTGAAGCTGAAACTCCAGTACTTTGGCCACCTCATGTGAAGAATTGACTCATTGAAAAAAACTCTGATGCTGGGAGGGATTGGGGGCAGGAGGAGATGGGGACGATTGAGGATGAGATGGATGGATGGCATCACCAATTCAATGGACATGAGTTTGAGTGAACTCCAGGAGTTGGTGATGGACAGGGAGGCCTGGCGTGCTGTGATTCATGGGGTCTCAAAGAGTCGGACATGACTGAGCGACTGAACTGAAGTGAACTGATGGACTACTTCCTTTTTCTTCATTTCTGCCTCCATCCCCATGTTCGGTCGATCACAGTCTTATCAGGTTTATCCTTCCTACACTTCTGACTGCCACTGCCTGCTTCTTTCCTCCCTTATCTCTTGCCTGGATGGTTACGCTTCCTGCCCACCTCCCAACCCACACCCTTGTCCTATTACCTCTGTTCTTATCCCCCTCAGGTCTTTTATTTTCACTGTCGCTAGGAAATCTATCTAGAGCACCAACTCTGATCATATTGCTCTTGGGATTAAAAGCTCTCCAATGGCTTCTCACGGTTAAGAGAGTAAAGTCCGTGCTTTCAGCATGATAAACACACCTTTCTTTGACCTGTTTTCTATCCACCTTCATAGGGTCTTCTCTTTAAGAGAATATTTGTTCATACTTAGTGACATAGGGGACCTGAAATCACCTGTGCATCCTGCTCCTTTCCTGGTCCCTTCTCACTGTGCCCAGCTCAGGTGACACTCCCTTGACATACCAAGGGATTGCTGAGGGATTTTTGTGTTTCTCCATCACTTTTTTTTTTTTTTTTCTGAGCAATTTGTAGGATCTTAGTTCCCCAACCAGGGATTGAACCCAGTGTGCTGTGTGCTCAGTAGCTTCTGCCCTACTCTTGGTGACCCTATGGACTCCAGGTTCTTCTGTCTATGGGATTTTCCAGGCAAGAACACTGGAGTGGGTTGCCATGTCCTCCTCCAAGGGATCATCCCGATCCAGATATCCGACTCTTGTCTCCTGTGTCTTCTGAACTGCAGGTGGATTCTTTACTGCTGGCCACTTGGGAAGACCACTAACACTGGACTACCAGGTAATTTCCTCTCTATAACATTTTATAGATTATTTTTACACTGTTCTGTCTCCTCTCCTAGGCTGTGAAGTCCTTCAGGGCAGGAATTGTGTTTTCTTCAGCTGAGTGTTCTTAGAGCATTGTGTGTGTTTGACTCTTTGTGACCCTGTAGACTGTAGACCACCAAGCTCCTCTGTCCATGGAATTTTTTGGTTAAGAATACTGGAGTGGGTTGCCATTTCCTCCTCCAGAGGATCTTCCCAACCCAGGGATCAAACCCTCATCTCTTAGGTCTCCCGCACTAACAGGCAGATTCTTTACCACTGCACCATCTGGGAAGCCCTCTTAGAGCATTGTATAAATACCTGCTAGACACGCAACTAGTATTCACTGAAGCGAAGGGAGTACACATCCCTCAGTTTTTCCTTGTCTCCTTATTTTACATTTATCCCTGTGTATGAACCAAGTGGTTGGATAGCATCACCGAATCAATGGACAGGAGTCTGAACAAATTCTGGAAGCTAGGGAAGGCCAGGTAAGCCTGGCATGCTGCAGTCCATGGGGTCACAAAGAGTCAGACACAACTTAGTGACAGAACATGAGCCAAGAAAACCTAGACTTGTTTTCATCTACTAAAAGATCCTTTTTTTTTTTTTTTTTTTGGTAAGAACTGATGGTAAAGAAGGGAAGCAGTAGCAGTGAAACTAACGTGTGTTGAGTGGTGTGTGTGTGTGTGCCTGAGCGAGAGAGAAGAAATGCCAACAGAAGGAGATTCCAAAGAGTCTTTTGCCCTTAACAAACTTAGATATCACCAGAGCCTTTAACTATTCTGCTTTGTTATTTTTTATTTATTAAAACAAATAATAATTATATAAATTTTAAGAATACTTTTCCCTTTATTATCTCATTTGAGCTTTGCAATACTTTTGTAATGTCAGTCTCCTCATTTTAGAGATGAGGAAACAGAAAGATTGAATGATTTGCCCTCAGCTAGTTGGCTGAGTATTCTAACACGGTCACTTCAGTAATGTCCAAAGCTGCGACTCCATGGACTCTAGCCTGCCAGCTCCTCTGTCCATGGGATTCTCCAGGCAAGAATACTGGAGTGTCCATTTCCCTCTCCAGGGGATATTCCCAATCCAGGGATCAAACCTGCATCTCTTATGTCTCCTGCATTGTCAGGTGGGTTCTTCACCACTGGTGCCACCTGGGAAGTCCCTTCTAATGCAAGCTCTAGTGCTTTTACTGATGCTGACCCCTCTTATAATTGGGGGCAGGGGTGATAGACTTCTGCCACTTGGTATGTACAGAAGTCACAGGGAGTGAGAGTGAGTAAATATTTTTGTCTTTTTTTTTGGTGGGGGAGATTTGTATTAACAAGGGGAAGCCTTGACAGCATGCATTAATAGACTGTCTAGCGCAGCGTATGGCACACAGTAACTGTCTAGCAAATTGCCTCTCTTTATCATTTCTAGAGCAATCTTGATAACATTTATAAAAATATCTTGCTGAGATTTTGATAGGAATTGTGTTAAGCCTGTAAATCAATTTGAGGAGAATAAATACCTTTACTGTGTTGAGTCTTCTCACTTCATCAGCACCATATGTCTCTTCATTTATTTAGAGCATCTTCAGTTTGTTTTATCAGTGTTTTGTAATCCTCATTATAAGAGTCTTATACATATTTTGTTAGATGGATATATAATTTTTTTTTTCAGTGTCCATGTGTCTGTTGCTAGAATTGAAAAACACCATTTTTGTAGTTTATCTTGTATCTTGTGATCTTGCTGAACTTAGTTATTAGTTCTAGGAGGGTTTTGGAGTGGGTTTTTTTGTTTTGTATTTTCAATGAAGAAGGTTGACTCTCTTCAGAGATGGTTTTACCTTTTCCTTTATTATCTCTATACCTTATATTTACATTTCTTGACTCTTTGCTCTGGCTAAAACTTCCAGCACTATGTTTAATAAGAGTGGTAAGAATAAGCATCCTTCTCTTATTCCCCATCTCATAAGAAAAGCATTTAGTCTTTCTCCAGTAAGTATAACATTACCTTTGTAGATGTTCTTCCTTAAGTGAAGGATGCTCCCCTCTAATCTTCTTCTGAAAGGTTTTTTTTTTTTTTAATAAAAAATGAATGTTGAATTTTGTCAAATTATTCCATACCCATTGGTATAATCTGTGATTATTGAATTTTGTTCTCTCAAAATAAGTATTCTGGGAATTCTGGTGGTCCAATTGTTAGGACTCAGTGATTTCATTGCCAGGGCTAAGATTTGATTCCTCGTGGAGGAACTAGATACCACAAAAAGATTAGTATTCTTTCCCCAAACTGTATGTCTCCTCTCAGCATCTTCTACCCAAACAATTCAAGGTTGCATCAAAGGCTTTAGCACGTTCTGAAATCAGATCTGCTTTCAGACCCAGGCTGATATCAACAAGGAATGGGGTCCCTGTATTACTCATGTGTAAACTGTGTACAGAAATTTTTCCTTAAGTCATGTTGTTTTGGCTTCTTTTGCACCTCTGTTACTGTGGGTCACCTGGAGAAAATCCTTTGCTCCATGACAAAGGAGTCAATTGCATATCTTTTCTATTTTTGTCTATAGTGCCTACATTTATTTATTTGAACAATTTCCTGTCTTCTACAATAGACAGATTTTCAGTTCTCAATAAGAAACAAGGCCAAAAGAAAAATGAACAATTTCTGAGGTCCTACTTTGTGACAAGTTCAGTTCAGTTCAGTCTCTCAGCCATGTCCGACTCTTTGCGACCCCATGAATCGCAGCATGCCAGGCCTCCCTGTTCATCACCATCTCCCAGAGTTCACTCAGACTCAACGTCCATCGAGTCCGTGATGCCATCCAGCCATCTCATCCTCAGTCGTCCCCTTCTCCTCCTGCCCCAAATCCCTCCCAGCATCAGAGTCTTTTCCAATGAGTCAACTCTTCGCACGAGGTGGCCAAAGTACTGGAGTTTCAGCTTTAGCATCAGTCCTTCCAAAGAAATCCCAGGGTTGATCTCCTTCAGAATGGAGTGGTTGGATCTCCTTGAAGTCCAAGGGACTCTCAAGAGTCTTCTCCAACACCNCTCTCACATCCATACATGACCACAGGAAAAACCATAGCCTTGACTAGATGGACTTTTGTTAGCAAAGTAACGTCTCTGCTTTTCAATATACTATCTAGGTTGGTCATAACTAACCTCTGTTAGTGGGCCCATAATCCACAGTGCCTTTGCTGACAACGGCCTAGGGGTGGGGGCCAGGCAAGGCAGGCAGAATTTGGTGCAGCCTCACCTGAGACTTGAGTCTCGCCTGGGCCCTGTGTGTCTGGCACCCTCATGGCTGAGTGGAATCAGAGGGCAGCACGTGATCACAGACAGAGGTTTGTTTTGGAGATAAGGTAGAGTTGGGTTGGGGGAACTGAGGAAGGTTGTATTTAAGAAGCAGCCTAGGACTTTTCTGCTGGCTCTATTGGTAAAGAATCTGCCTGCAATGCAGGAGATGTGGGTTTGATCCCTGGGTCGGGAAGATCCCCTGGAGGAGGAAATGGCAACCCACTCCAGTATTCTTGCCTGGAGAATTCCAGAGACAGTGGAGCCTGGTGGGCTGCAGTCCATGAGGTTGCAACAGTCAGGATAGGGTTTAGCCAATCACCACCTGAAGGGTCAGCCTGTCTGTCTCCTCCCCACAGCCTCAGAGGAGAAGAAACCAGGCTGGTCGTGGGAATCCTACCTTGAGGAGCAGAAGGCCATCGCTGCCCCCATCAGCCTCTTCCAGGACGTGAGTTGGATACTTCTGTGTTAGAAAGAGCTTGTCTCCCAGTCTAGGGACTCACCTCCAAAGTCAGGCCTTCGGCTGCTTTCTGTGTCTGACATCCCTCAAAGGACTGGCAGGATGGAAGGGGGACAGACTGATTAGGGACCTAGAGTAGAAAAGGGCTTACTATAAGGGACTTCCTGGGTGGGAAGAAATAGGAGGTGGGACCCAGGCTTACCCATTACTGGGCCTGCAGACTTTTGAATTCTGTTGCCTTTTACTTAATTCTACACACTGACTGGGGTAAGACAGAGCCCTGAAGTCCACTTTTCAAGGGACCTGGAGGCTAGTCTATCCTGCTTTGGATCAAAGTTCCCCAAATAAGTTACCTCTTTGGTAGTGCTAAGCAGGTGGGCCCCTGTGGTAGTTTTTCGCCCCCAGCCCACTAGGCTAGAATAATGCCAGAGGGGAGCTGGGTCCTCTCCCATCTGTGCGTTAACAGTACCAGACAGTCACTCATAACAAGAATGGCTTCAGACCGGGCATGAAGTTGGAAGGCATCGACCCTCAGCACCCGAGCATGTACTTCATCCTCACTGTGACCGAGGTGAGCTGAGGCTGGCACCCCCATCCTTATGACTCCCCTCGGATGGACTGAAGAAGTCAGCCAAGGGCACAGAGGGCCTGGATTCAGACAGCACCCAACCTAATAGGGGGTTGAGGCAGAATATGCAGAAAACTAAAATGTGAACAAAAAGCAGGAGAAGGGTTGAGATGGTGAGGTTACTGAGGAGCAGCACTCCCAAGGGCAGGGATGGTGGCATAGGTCCAACAAGGTCCTTATCCTCTTAGGAGCTCACAGTTGTGTGGGCATCAGCCAGATAAACAGTGATACCCCTCAGGGGTGATGACAGTTGTATGCAAGGGGCACTGAAGGGGCAGGAATGGCTTCAGAGGGGAAGAGCCTCCATTGCTGAGTCTCGAGAGGTGAGTACGATGTCCCAGGCACAAGAGGCAAAGTGAGGAAAAGGCACTGGGCCATGGAACAACACGGTCAAGGGCGCCGTGTTCAAGGAACTGCCATTAGCAGGCTGAGGTCTGAGCAGTGAGNAAGTCAGATTCAAATCACAACAAAACATCTCTCATTAGGAAAAAAATTAAAAAAAACAAAACAAAAAAATCTACTACAAAACACATTGTAAAATTTTTTTCAAATGTTAGACTTAGAAAATAAGGTATAATTAACATATAACATTAAAGATATTTTGTCATTTTTGTGTCCTAAATTAATAGCAAAAAAAAATCATTGACTTTGATTTGATCCACCTTTGAAAGACATAGAAGTTGGAGTCTTGTAAAATGAGCCCTAAGACTGAATCAGGCAGAAAGTCACTGAAATTCACTGCTGGTTTCTGGACATTCTAGCTGTGTGAACCTGGACTTGTCATATAATGTTTTCTAGACTCGAGATCTCACATCTTTAAGGCACAGATAGATAATACCTACTCCAAGGTGAGGATTATACAAGATAGGGAATGTAGACACATATTAAATGTTGGATAATTTTGAATCAAACACTTTCATTGTTCTGGCTTTTCCCCAGGGTTTTATTTTACTTAATTTGGTTTGTTTACTTGTTTAAAAAAAAAAAAGTTAAGAGGATGAGTAGAGAGATGAAGTGAAGATGGGAAAGAAATGAGGTACTTTCACATTATCAGGGGGATTATGGTTTATAATCTATAAAACCAAAGTTTTAGCTTTAGGACAGCAAAGTGGATGCTGCTCAAGTGTGAAGCTCAATGATGCTTCATGTCCTGGCAATGGGATTGACTTCCCAAGGATTTATAGACTCAACAAATTAAAACCGCTGTTACCACTAATGAAATTTCTAACCAACGTATCTTACGTGGTAACATGAGGCCTTTATGCTTGGAACAACTGAATGGGCTACAAACTGAAGTAAATTAGTCGACATAGAGCAATTCTGGATGAACCAAATTGACCTAGGAAAATGCCAACTCATCTTGGAAGTGGGTTTGTTTGTTCTTTTCCCTTTAGTCTAATTAGACATTACACTGTCTAATGACATCTCTGGTTATGCTGCTCCCCAGATTAGTGCTTCCCTGAATGATAAGCAACACTAAAAAGTACTGAAAGGCCACCTGTCGGAAGCCATTCTGCAAATTCCTGCCTCCAGAAAGTGGAGGCTTCTCAAGGATGCCAAGTCATAGCAAAGACACTTGGGGGCCTGCCTACAGATCTTTAGGTAACTTGAGAGCACATCTTCCCAAAGGCCTTAGAAGAGGCCACCAACCTCCCATATTCTATGGCCATTTGGGCTCAGGTAAGCATGGCCCTGAGTGAAATTTACACCTTCTCCATCCTGAGGCTGGGATGACTTGTGTGCTGGAAATTCACATCCATAGCAATGCCCTGTGTGGGACCTGATCTCTCCATTCCAGACTATGGAGGGAAACCAAAGAAGGGAGAGGCAGGGGTGTCAGTGCATTTATTTGCATTTGCCATTTTTATTTGCCTCAGGGACATTAGACTGCAGGGCTCCTTAAGCATGGACTGTTTGCTAAAGTCTGGTGTTGGCTTTTGTGGACTGGTCTAGCCAAGAGTTGTTTTAGCCCAAATGGGGAGATGGGGGTGGGGCNTGCTTTTCTCTAGTTGTGGCAAGCTGGGGCTGCTCTCTAGTTGAGGTGTGCACGCTTCTCACCGAGGTGGCTTCCCTTGCTGTGGAGCACAGGCTCTAGGGCATGCGGTCTGCAGTAGTTGCGGCTCCCGGGCTCTAGAGCACAGGCTCAATAGTTGCGGTGCATGGGCTTAGTTGCTCTGCGGCATGTGGGATCTTCCCAGATCAGGGATCAAACCTGTGTCTCTTGCATTGGCAGGCAGATTCTTTGCCACTGAGCTACCAGGGAAGCCCTTGTTCATACTTAAAAATAATAATTGGGCCGTGTGATTCTATTATCTTTTTTAACTTTGGTATTGGGGTATAGCTGATTAACAATGTTGTGAGAGTTTCAGGTGAACAGTGAAGGGACTCAGCCCTCCATATACATGAATCCATTCTCCCCCAATGTCCCTTCCCATTCAGGCTGTCACGTAACATTGAGCAGAGTTCCATGAGGATGGATTCATGTATACGTATGGCTGAGTCCCTTTGCTGTTCACCTGAAACTATCACAATGGTAGCTTCCATTATCTTTTTAAAACAGACTTTATTTTTTNGTGACGCCATTCAGCCATCTCATCCTCGGTCGTCCCCTTCTCCTCCTGCCCCCAATCCCTCCCAGCATCAAAAGTGTGTATATAGTTGTATACAATTTCATCACCTGTGTAAGGCCATGTATTCATCATTACAGTCAAGACACTGAACTTCCACCACCACAAAGATCCTTCCTGTGGCCATTAATAGACAAACTCACCTTCATCTTTCACCATAGCCCCATCCCCAACCCCTGACAATCACTCACCTGTTCTCCGTCTCCATACTTTTGTCAAGAATGTCATATAAATGAAATTGTATAGTGTGCAAGTTTTTGTGATTGGATTTTTTTACTCAGCATAATTTCCCTGGAGATACATTCAAGTTACTGTGTATATCAATAGTTTGCTTCTTTCTATCGATGAGTAGTATTCCATGGTATAGATATATGACAGTTTGTTTAACGATTCATCTATTGAAGGACATCAGCGTTTCCAATTTTTGGCTATTATTAAAAAAGCTGCTATGAACATTCATGCAGAAGTTTGAGTGTGAATATAAATTTTCATTTCTCTGGTATAAATGCCCAGAAGTGCACTCACTGGGTGGTTTTATAGTGGCATGTTTAATTTCTTAAGAAAATGCCAAATGCTTTCTAGAGTAGGGGTAGCATTTTACATACCCACCAGTAATGTACAAGTGATCCAGTTTCTCTACATCTTCACCAGTACTTGGTGGTCTCACTACCTTTTTGTTGTCATTGCTGTTGTTGTTAGTCATTTGAATACATGTGTAGTGATATCAATATTTTATTTTTTAAAAACAGACTTGAAAGGAGAAGCTGTTTTGAAATTCNCGTTATCTTTTTAAAACTTAATTTTTTTATTATTTAAAAAAATAGACTAGTATCTTCAGTCTCACTGCCTGGGTTTGGATCTCGTCACTTCCATGGCTGTGTAAGCTCTGGCAAATAGACGAACTTGTCTAAGCCTCCGTTTTCTCATCTCTAAAGTGGAAGTGCTAACAGTATCTATGTTGCAAGACTACTGAAAAATAAATAAGATAAAATTTGAGAAGCGTTCAGCAGAGCACCTGGCACTTGATAAACTTACATCCAAGTACCTACAGTTATCACGGTTATCCTTTGTCCTCTTGTCATCTCCGAGGAAGTCGCCTTCCATTGTCCCATTGAGTATCTCATAGCCATCCCTCCAGAGGAAATCGAGTTGGGTGATGTTGTTGTTATATAGTGCAGAGCATCCCTACTGGACAGACTCTCACAGTCCCATATCATGGCTGGTCAGTCATTTTTATGTCCAGCCTATCCATAGCCACTTTGTACTCGGACTCCATTCCCAGGCCAAACCACGGGCACCAGAAGAATAATCCAGTCATATGACATGAGAGGAAACAGAATATTCCCCCCAAATAACCACTTTCCTCGGAAGAGGACTCTGGGGGTACTGGGCACTCAGAACTATTTGTGCGGTACATTTGGTTGGGAAAGGAAAAGAATCCAGGAAGAGCCTGGAAAAAAATGAGGGAAAAGAGATTTCAAACTCTATTATTATTGGTTTAGGGTTGTTGGAAGGATTCATGGAATGAATCCACAGACACTCTCTAGCAAAGTGCTGGGCATGTTGTAAGCACTCAATATGTAGTACCTTTGAGGATGACAGTGATGAAGATGGTGGTGGTGATGATTTTGACTGTTATCCTGTCTATTTGAGGCGGAAGAACAGCTACAGGTAGAATGATGGGGAGAGGGAGCTAAAGGACAAGGATGGGACTCAAGACAGCGGGCATGAGGGTCTAAGGTCTCAAAGCAGGAGGTTTCTGGGGATGCAACAGCCCAAGCCCACGTCCTGCAGGTGGGAGTGTGGCAAGCACACTCCTGGCAGCCCTTTCCTCCCCGTACCTACAGACAGACCCACACTGCCTGAGCTCTGTGTTCTCCTGGGGTCTCACCCAGTGCCGTGGTTCCATGGGGAGCCCTCTGCTACTCCCTGATGCCTGCTCAGAGGTATCCAGGTCTCTCCCCTCCCAGGACTTCACAGAGGGGCCTGTGTGTGAGGTTTTTCTGCCTCAGAGAAGGAGCGCTCCAGCAGAGCCACTGGGTGGCACACACGGCGTGAGCCACCTGGTGCAAGGTTGGGCTGCAGGGGAGGTTCCAGAACATGGAGCTATTCATAGCCTGGCACAGATGCCCAATTCCCAGCTAAGGGAGGGGGCGTGGTAGATGGGATGCAATCTTGCTCTCATCATTTATGATTTTATTAACCACTTAGGATGCTGAATGCAGTAAGCATCATCTGGTTGCGTCCCTCAGTTTTCCTGTTGGCAGTTCCTTCCTGCTTGTCACTTCAGGAACAACATCCTTCCCCAGGGGCCAAAGAGGGGCCAAGGAGAAAATGAAATTGACCAAGTGACAATGAATGAGGGCAAAGAAGGGATAAATATTCATCCTGCTCCATCAGCAGTGGGAGTGGGTCCAAAAAAACACTTAGCCTCACAAATTGCTCACTTATCCTCCCCATGGTGAGTTTGCTCCAAATGGTTTGGAAAACTATTGCCGCTAATCAAAGGCATCAGGCCCGTTGCTGGAAGGGGGCCAGGATGGGCCCAGCAGGAATCTGAATTGTGCCTGGATTCATTATCTCTATCTAGTCCAGCGTTTTAGTGATAGGTTTTTTTGGTTTGATTTCAAAGTGAGATAGTTAGATCATTATTTGTTAAATTATAGCTTTTAATTAGCAGCTCTATTGAAATGAAAAGGCTAAGAGAAACTCATATGCCTCTATGTTTTTGCTTGGAATTTATAATTGTCGCCAGTTTGGAAAAGATTAGTTGGGGGCGGTTAAGTTTTTTTAAAGAAAATCCTCAAATTATATGCTTTGGGGGGAGGAGTGACAGGAGATGCCAGTAAGCTAGATACATAGACCTTACAAGTGATGCTATCTCTTATTATTATCCTGCCCAGGGTCCTTGTATTTGCAGAAAAAGAGAGGGGGTAGATGTTTTACAATCATACATATGTTTTCTCCTAGGTTGAGCCCAAGATGGCAGTTGAGGCATTAATGAGGTAGTGAGTTTGACGGAAGAGAGGTTAGCCAAGCCCCTGGTTACAGAGGGAGTTTTGTTCACACCGGTCACAAAGAGTCAGACATAACTGAGCGACAGAACAACAGCACCCATTCCTGATTCCCATGGAAGATAGGGAAGATGGGGGGCCTTGATCAGCACTGGTAGATATTTCCCCTTGGCTACTTGGTTTCAGCATTTGGGAGGAACGAGGAAATTTCCTTATTCCTTATTTCAACTTTGCAACCTTCCTCCCCTGGGTTTGCCCTTGCTCCGCTAGTTGCAGAGTGATCTTGGATCCAGCAGGGGGCGCGCCACTGCCTGATTTAGAGCTTGCCCCTCCATCTCTAGCGAAACCACACCCCCACCGTCTGCACCAACTGTGTGTCTTCCCGTCTCTGCATTGGTTTTCCTTCTCTGGTAAGAGCAAGGATGTAGATTACAATCTTTGCGTGTTGGGCCTCGGGCCCGGGAGTGGCTGTCAAGGTGAGCGCCCTGGTTTTCTTCATCTTTTCACAACCAAGGAGAGCATCACCGCCTACTGCATTGGGGGCTAAGGGAGCAAGAGCCCCCTCCCGCCAGAATCTGAACCATTTCCCTCAAGACTCCTTTGCTGTGTGCTTTGCAGGTCCTACCGAGAGCAGACGGGAAGCCTCTCTAGTGTGTGGAGTGAGCCCACAGCCACTGTCCCTCCTCCGATTTCCTGTGGTGCTTGGACATCTTTGAACTATTGGGTCACAAATCGCATTAGAACAGAGACCAGGGTTGTCCTCTGATCTATTATCCACATTTAGCACAGGGCTAGCACAGGTACATGATACATAATGAATGAATGAACTAATTAATGGAAACTGTTCTTTTCATTCTTTCTTTCTTTCATGTACTGAGTAGGCACTCTGTGCCAGGCGCTGAGGAATCAGAGATTGAAATATATAATTTCCTGTCACCAAGGAGATTATAGCCTGGAAACAGAGACAGACACACATCTTGGCAACAAGAATTTCTAGGTTCCCTTGCTGCTGCTAAGTCACTTCAGTCGTGTCCTACTCTGTGCGACCCCATGGACGGCAGCCCACCAGGCTGCCCCATCCTTGGGATTCTCCAGGCAAGAACACTGGAGTGGGTTGCCAGTTATAACTTCATTTAGCCAGGAAAATCACAGCAGCCACATCATAAGGGTACAAACCGGTTGGAATTGACAACATTCTTTGAAATTCAACCACTTCTTTAAAAAAAAAAAAGAAAAGAAAAATTTTGGCCATGCCTAGCAGCTTTGGGGATCTTAATTCCCCACGCAGGGATGAACCTGAACCCCTGCAGTGGAAGTGTTGAGTATCAACCACTGGACCACCGGAAAATCTCCAGCCACTTCTTATCTTGACGTGAACTTTACTCATACTGTTTCCCAGGGTTGTGGGGTTAGAGCTTTACTCATACTGTTTCCCAGGGTTGTGGGGTTAGAGCAAGGTTCCAGGTTAGATGTTCTTAGTCTCCTATTACTTTGAAGCTCCAAATTACACTTTAAATCCCATACGTCCTATGAGATCAGGCCACCTTGCAGAGGTCACCTTAAGGCTGTCCATCAAGGTCTCTGTGAGTGACTTTTCCCTCGGAAGGGGAGATGAGAAAAGAATCCGTTAGTAAATAGCATTTTGTCCTAAAGGGCTTTTGGGCTTGTGTTGTTATTGAGGTTTTGTTTGTTTATTCTGGTTTTGCTTTCGCGTGTAGATTCAATGTTCCACCTCCCCATCTTGCTTTCCTCTTTATTCTTAATGATCATGATTTACTCTGCTTATAGGAGTAATCAAAGGGGTGAACCCCTCTCCCAGTGGGGAAGAACAGCAGAGATATGAAGCCCAGAAATAGGAATTGTTTTCTGATGAGCAAATGTCAAATGTTATAGAAGATTAGCTTTGGGTATTGGAGGAAGGGTTATCATTATGGCCTGAAGCAACTATATGTATCTCTAGAGCTCTGATGGCCAAGAAAGGCGGAATAAATGTTTGGGAAGTGGTTTAATGCACATATTTTGATCTCTGAAAAAGCTAGAGCATGAAATAAGTAAATGAAAAGACTTATATGCTTTTTGACTGTTGGAGCAAAACAGGAAAAAAAAAAACACAAAAATTTAATCTTTATAATTCCATGGTATTGAAAATTTACTAGAATTAAATTTTTTTAGATCACACAATTACTCCAGCTCCAGCTGTGTGCACTGGTGTGAATAAAATACTGTCTATATTGTAGATTACATTTCTTCCCTCTATAGCCCCCCAGCAAGGGTCCCAATGACTGCAATTAAAATCATTGGACTACATGGTTTCACAGGGGAATTCTACCAAACCTTTCAAGAGAAGATAATCCCAGGGCTTTTGTTACATGTTACTGAAATGTTACATGTTTCTAAAAAAGAATACAAATTTCCAAAATTTTTAGAAATATGAGCACAAGTCCAGTGAAGATTTCACTAAATATATAAATATAGGTGCAACTCATTAATTAATATTAATGCAAAAGGCTCAGTTACAGTATTAATTAGAAGAATATAGCATATTAAAATTAATATATCACATGGAATTCATCCCAAGAATTCAAGGGTGGTTTGACATATGGACTTCTACCTCCTACCTCCTCTTCTGGTGGACTAGGTAATTTAGAAGAAAACTTTCCACAAGGAAAAATCTTGGTTAGACAAAGAAAGATGAAATTATTTTTTAAAGCATCAAAGGGTTAATGAGATAAGGATCAATTACTGAGTGAGGTCTGGGAGAGGTTGGGAATGCACATGGGTGAGCCTAGTACTTGGGGTTGCATTTTCCAGAAAATTTGCTAAAGGTCTAAGATGTGCCTTTTTGCAGTCCCTTAGTGATTGGGCTCAAAAGATGGAATCCACCTTGGATAGGGACTCTGGTAAACCACTCCATCCCATAGCATTTTAATTCAAATAGAATCTGGAAGCAGTGAGGGGACAGATGGACTTTTTAACATGTAGTATTGGAACTAGTGGGTAGTCAGTGGAAAACGAAATTGGATTCAGACTTCACATTACATGTGAGAATAAATTCCAATTAAATCAAAGTTTGAATTGGAATAAAAATGAAATCATGACAGTAATAGAAGAAAATATGAGAAGATTATCTTGTAACTCCAAAGGAAGCAAGGTCTATCTCATTATATCACAAAATCCAAAGTCACTAACAAGAAATCGATAAATTTGGCTACATGAACACTTTTGTGGGACTTCCTTGGCAGTCCAGTAGTTAAGACTCTACGCTTCCCTGCAGGGGACTCAGGTTCGAGGGTTTGATCCCTAGTCAGGGAACTAAGATTTCAAATGCAGCAGGCTGCAGCAAAAAAATTGCAAGGCAAAACGTAAAGTCAAATGACAAATGATAAACCAGGAACAATATGTTCAACTCAAATTATAGGCAAAGAGTTAATTTCCATAATATTTGAAGAGAAGATTACTAGCCCAAGAGAAAAATGGGCAAAAGATATAAACAGATGGACCACAAAAAAAAAAGAAAGAAAGAAAGAAAAGAGAAATGGCTCTTATTATAAAAAGATGCTCAACCCTAGTCATATGAGAAATGCAAATTAAAACCACACTGAGATTTCAATTTTCACCCATTATACTGGTAAAAATCCATAAATTTGATATCACTGCATAGGCCAAAAAACAAGCATTCTCCATTGCCAGTAGGAAAGTAAATTGACTCCCCTATCAAGGGCAATTTGTCCATATTTATCAAAATTACAAATGTTTATATCCTCTGATCTAGNCACACTGAGATTTCAATTTTCACCCATTATACTGGTAAAAATCCATAAATTTGATATCACTGCATAGGCCAAAAAACAAGCATTCTCCATTGCCAGTAGGAAAGTAAATTGACTCCCCTATCAAGGGCAATTTGTCCATATTTATCAAAATTACAAATGTTTATATCCTCTGATCTAGTCATCACAGAATTTTTTTCCTTCAGATATCCTTACACATGTGCAAAACGATATTCATACAGGCTATCCATTATAATTATGTAATGGCAAAAGAATGGAAACAGCTAAATGTTCAATAATAAGGAATAAATTATGTTTCTGCCATATGTTAGAGTATTATACAGCTATAAAAAAGAGAGGGAAACTCCTTAAGTATTTGATATTTTATGGAAAGTTCAGCAAGACACATTCTAACAACAACAACAAAAAGGTCAGAGAAGTGTGCTACCTTTTGGGTTAAAAAAAAAAGGAGGGGGGGATAATGTATACCCATAGTAGCTTGGTTTCCCTGGTGGTTTATGTAATGCAGGAGACCCAGGTTTGATCTCTGGGTTGGGAAGATCCCCTGGAGAAGGGAATGGCTACCGACTCCAGTATTCTTGCCTGGAGAATTCTATGGACAGAGGAACCTGGCAGGCTACAGTCCATGGGGTCACAAAGAGTTGAACATGACCAGCAACTAACACTTTCATAGTAGCTTGTATGCATATACATATACACGTAGATGGTTAAAAAAATAACTAAAACCAGGAGTCACACATTGAAGGACATGGCACTGAATGGATGGGAAAAGGGTGGGAGGGAGCCTTTTTACTACCTGTACTTTGTTTTATTGGATGTTTGAACAGTGTGGATGCCTTGTTTACTTACATCTTATTTAGCTTACACTGAGGTGTAAGCTTCAGTGTCATCGCTGTTCTAACCCACTATTAAATGGATTCTATTTCCCAGCAACCAGAAGAGATTGTCCTGAGACGATCTCTCTTCTGGTCAAAGGTACTAATTTCTAATCACCAGCTGGGCTTGGGTTGGGGCTGATGAGGTTTATGAGACAAAATAGAACTAACAGGCCCCAACATAGATGTTTATCTCTAAGTTCAATTAAGGAACCATTTTAAATTGTGTGTAAAATATACATAATATAAAGTTAACCAGTTTAATCATTTTTAAATCAAAGTATAGTTGATTTACAGTGTTGTGTCAATTACTGCTGTACAGCAAAGTGATTCAGTTATACATATATGTACATTCTTTTGTATATATTCTTTCCAGTTACTGTTTATCAGAGAACACTGAATATTGTTCTCTCTGCTATATAGTAGGACCTTGTTGTTTATCCATTCTATATATAAAAGCTTACATCTGCTAACTCCAGCCTTCCACTCCACCCCTCCCTCAACCTCCTCCCCCTTGGCAACCAATAGACTGCTTTCTATGTCCATGATTCTGTTTCATAGATAGGTTCAATTGTATCATATTTTAGATTCTGTATACAAGTGATATCATATGGTATTTGTCTTTCTCTTCCTGACTTACTTCACGTCGTATGATAATCTCTAGTTGCACCCATGTTGCTGAAAATGGCATTGGTCCATCCTTTTTCGTAGCTGAGTAGTATTCCATTGCATAGAATGCACCACATCTTTTTCATCCATTCATCTGTTGATAGACACTAAGGTTGCTTCCCTATCTTGCTTATTGTGAGTATTGCTGCTATGAACACAGGGGTGCACATATCTTTTTGAAGTATAGTCTTGTCTGCATTTTAACCATTTTTAAGTGTATAATTCAGTGGCATTATCTACATTCAAAATATTGTGCAACCGTCTTCACCACCCATCTCCAGAAATTCTCCATCTTCCCAAATAGAAACTCTGTACCCATTAACAATTCCTCTTCCTTCCTTGTCCCTAGCCCCTGATAACCACTGTTCTACTTCTGTCTCTATGAACTTGACTACTCTAGGGACTCCTAGAAGTGGAATTATACAGTATTTGTCCCTTTGTGTCTGGTTTATCTCATTTAGGGTAATATTTTGAAGGTTCATCCACATTGTGTGTGTTAGTGTATTAGTCGCTCAGTTGTGTTTGACTCTTTGCAGCCCTATGAACTGTATCCTGCCAGGCTCCTCTGTCCATGGAATTCTCCAGGCAAGAATACTGGAGTGGGTTGCCGTTCCCTTCTCNTGTGTGTTAGTGTATTAGTCGCTCAGTTGTGTTTGACTCTTTGCAGCCCTATGAACTGTATCCTGCCAGGCTCCTCTGTCCATGGAATTCTCCAGGCAAGAATACTGGAGTGGGTTGCCGTTCCCTTCTCCAGGGGATCTTCCTGTCCCAGGGATTGAACCCGGGTCTCTTGCATTGCAGGCAGATTCTTACCATCTGAGCCAACAGGGAAGCTCTTAAAATGCAGTTAAATCCCAGGCCTTTCCTCCTTTCTATTTGTGATCATTCATCAAAGGCAATGGTGTGGGAAAGCCACATCCATTCTCCAATCCTGCTTGAGAACAATTTGCTCCCCTTTCTAATTCTCACCTCANCAGGGAAGCTCTTAAAATGCAGTTAAATCCCAGGCCTTTCCTCCTTTCTATTTGTGATCATTCATCAAAGGCAATGGTGTGGGAAAGCCACATCCATTCTCCAATCCTGCTTGAGAACAATTTGCTCCCCTTTCTAATTCTCACCTCAGCCTCTGAGCTGAGACCCAAAGCACCGGAGACGGTCAGCCTGCTGCTCTGTCAGCTGGTGGAATTAACTGCTTACCTTCAGGGAAAGAAGATGCTCCCTCTCCAACTTTGCAGTTATTGTGAATAATGCTGCTATGAACATTGGCGTAGAAGTATCTGTTTGATATTTGTTTCATATCCTTGCTTTCAGTTTTTTGGGGGGAACATATACCTGGGAGATAAATTGTAGAATCCATGTTGTAGCATGTACCAGAATTTCATTATTTTATGACTGAATAATATTCCATTGTATAAATCACATTTCAGCTCTTCATTCTTCAGTTGATGGGTATTTGGGTTCTTCGCACTTTGCAGTTACTGTGAATAACACTGCTACGAACACTGGCGTACAAGTATCTGTTTGATATTTGTTTCATATCCTTGCTTTCAGTTTTTGGGGGGACATATACCTGGGAGAGAAAACAAGGACAAAACCTTGTTTTGACTTTTAACCACCTGTGCTAACTAGAGAAACACTCCTCAAAGATTAAGGACTGGTTGTGAAAACTCTTGACTACAAGGAAAATCAGAAAGTTAAAATACAAACAACATAAGATAGCCAAGCACGGGCTATACATACATACATCGCAACCAAAATGAACTTGAGGCCACTAAATGCCGTGGACTTTGACGTCTCCCCCTTTTTCCCCTACAAGTGATCCACGGTTGTGTGTATATTTCAGGTCAGTCTTCATCTCAGGGCTGTCAGGATTTCAAAGGATGCCTGGCACTCCTCCCCTACCTTCCCCGATGGGAAACACAAATGCGCCTTCAGCTTCTACCTGCTCACAGGTAAATTGGAACCTGAGCTGTGCCTCTTAATATCATGGGATTTTTGGCATTTAGCAAAGATGCCCTGTGGTGCCCTAATGTATCGCTTGCTGTGATACTGTGAACGCTGAAAAAGGCTGGCAAGCTTAGTGATTTGCTGATTGTGTTCTGACCTCTTCTGAGAGAGCTTCTAGGCAGGAACATCCTAAATAGCATTAAAAATGAGCCAAGGCATCACCAGACTCGTGAAATAAGCACTCTGCCCTGCTCACTTCTCTGGCATCTGTTGTTACTGATCCTGAACAGTGGGTGAGTGGCTGTTGTCAAGGCTGCTTCTTCCACTCAATACATTTCAAAACGCTTCTACAAGGACTTCCCTGGTGATCTAACCATTAAGATTTGCCTTCCAATCAAGAGAAGTGGTTCAATCCCTGGAAGGAGAGCTAAGGTCCCACATTCAGAAGCAGTATGGTAACACATTCAATAAAGACTTCTAAAGTGGTCCGTATCAGGACTTCCCTGGTGGTCCAGTGGCTAAGACTCAGTGCTCCCAATGCAGGGTCCTGGGTTCAATCCCTGGTCAGGGAACTAGATCCCATTGGCCATAACTAAAAATCTCACAGGTGGCAATGAAAAGTCAAACATCCCATGTGCCACAGTTAAGACCNATGACCAGTGCATTTTCTTGGCTTTTAAAACTCTATTAGTCTTTGCCCTGCTTCATTCCATATTCCAAGGCCAAATTTGCCTGTTACTCCAGATATTTCTTGACTCCCTACTTTTGCATTCCAGTCCCCTATAATGAACAGGACATCTTTTTTGGGTGTTAGTTCTGAAAGGTCTTGTAGGGCTTCATAAAACTGTTCAACTTCAGCTACTTCAGCGTTACTGGTTGGGGCATAGCCTTGGAATACTGTGATATTGAATGGTTTGCCTTGGAAACAAACAGAGATCATTTTGTCGTTTTTGAGATTGTATCCAAGTACTACATTTCAGACTCTTCTGTTGACCATGATGGCTACTCCATTTCTTCTGAGGGATTCCTCCCCACAGTAGTAGATATAATGGTCATCTGAGTTAAATTCACCCATTCCAGTCCATTTTAGTTCACTGATTCCTAGAATGTCGATGTTCACTCTTGCCATCTTCTGTTTGACCACTTCCAATTTGCCTTGATTCATGGACCTGACATTCCAGGTTCCTATGCAATATTGCTCTTACAGCTTCGGACCTTGCTTCTATCACTAGTCACATCCACAGCTGCGTACTGTTTTTGCTTTGGCTCCATCCCTTCATTCTTTCTGGAGTTATTTCTCCATTGACCTTCAGTAGCACTATGTCTCAATAAAAAAGATCTTCATGACTCAGATCATCGTGATGGTGTGATCAGCAACCTAGAGCCAAATATCCTGAAATGCAAAGTCAAGTGGTCTTTCGGAAGCATCACTATAAACAAAGCTAGTGGAGGTGATGGAATTCCTGTTGAGCTATTTCAACTCCTAAAAGATGATGCTGTGAAAGTGCTGCACTCAATATGCCAGCACATTTGGAAAACTCATCAGTGGCCACAGGACTGGAAAAGGTCATTTTTCATTCCAATCCCAAAGAAAGGCAATGCCAAAGAATATTCAAACTACTGCACAATTGCACTCATCTCACACACTAGTAAAGTAATGCTCAAAATTCTCCAAGCCAGGCTTCAGCAATACGTGAACCGTGAACTCCCTGATGTTCAAGCTGGATTTAGAAAAGGCAGAGGAACTAAAGATCAAATTGCCAACATCCATTGGATCATCAAAAAAGCAAGAAATTTCTGGAAAAATATACACTTCTGCCTTATTGACTGTGCCAAAGCCTTTGACTGCATGGACCACAATAAACTGTGGAAATTCTGAAAGAGGTGGGAATGCCAGACCACCTGACCTGCTTCTTGAGTAACCTGTATGCAGGTCAGGAAGCAACAGTTAGAACTGGAAATGAAACAGCAGACTGGTTCCAAATAGGGAAAGGAGTACGCCAAGGCTGTATATTGTCACCCTGCTTATTTAACTTATATGCAGAGTACATCATGAGAAACGCTGGACCAGATGAAGCATAGCTGGAATCATGATTGCCAGGAGAAATATCAATAACTTCAGATATGTAGATGACACCACCCTTATGGCAGAAAGTGAAGAAGAACTAAAGAGCCTCTTTATGAAAGTGAAAGAGAAGAGTGAAAATGTTGACTTTAAAACTCAACATTCATAAAACTAAGATCATGGCATCCAGTCCCATCATTTCATGGCAAACAGAGAAACAATGGAAACAGTGACAGCCTTTATTTTGGGGGTTCCAAAATCACTGCAGATGGTGACTGCAGCCATGAAATTAAAAGATCTTGGAAGAAAAGTTATGACCAACCTGGACAGCATAATAAAAAGCAGAGACATTACTTTACCAACAAAGGTCCATTTAGTCAAACCTATGCTTTTTCCAGTGGTCATGTATGCATGTGAGAGTTGGACTATAAAGAAAGCTGAGTTCCGAAGAATTTATGGTTTTGAATTGTGGTGTTGGAGAAGATTCTTGAGTGTCCCTGGACTGCAAGGAGATCCAAACAGTTCATCCTAAAGAAATCAGTCCTGAATGTTCATTGGAAGGACTGATGCTGAAGCTGAAACCCCAGTACTTTGGCCACCCGATTCAAAGCATTGACTCATTTGAAAAGACCTTGATGCTGGGAAAGATTGAAGACATGAGGAGAAGGGGATGACAGAGGATGAGATGGTTGGATGGCATCACCACTCAATGGACATGGGTTTGAGTAAACTCTGGGAGTTGGTGATNGTCAAGGCTATGGTTTTTCCAGTGGTCATGTATGGATGTGAGAGTTGGACCATAAAGAAGGCTGAGCACCGAATTGATGCTTTTGAATTGTGGTGTTGAAGACTCTTGAGAGTCTTTTGGACAATGAGGAGATCAAACCAGTCAATCCTGAAGAAAATCAGTCCTGAATATTCATTGGAAGGACTGATGCTGAAGCTGAAGCTCTAATACTTTTGTCACCTGATGTGACAAACTGACTCATTAGAAAAAAACCGTGATGCTGGGAAAGATTGAAGGCAGGAAGAGACAAGGATGACAGAGGATGAGACGGTTGGATGGCATCACTGACTCAATAGACATGAGTTTGAGCAAGCTCCGGGAGATGGTGAAGGACAGGGAATCCTGGCATGCTGCAGTCCATGGGATCGTAAAGAGTCGGACATGACTGAGTGACTAAACAACATTTGGCTGTTCCCTCCATCTGGAAGGCCTTTTTCATTCTCATCCAATTGGCAAATTGAGCCCAGCCAGGTCTTCTATCNATCCTGGCATGCTGCAGTCCATGGGATCGTAAAGAGTCGGACATGACTGAGTGACTAAACAACATTTGGCTGTTCCCTCCATCTGGAAGGCCTTTTTCATTCTCATCCAATTGGCAAATTGAGCCCAGCCAGGTCTTCTATCTCTCCGATTAGACTCTGAATTTCTTCACGCCAAGGTCTGTGTTTGTGCCACATAAGGGCATAGTAGCATATGATAAACCTGCCAATTAAAGCAAAACATGTTTATTTTGCTGTGTATCCAAGTCCTACATCATTGCCCTACTGATAGTTCTTGAGTTAAGAAGTAGATACCAATTGCCAATCTTCAGTCTGATTCACAATGACAATTATTGGTAAAAATAAGCAATATAGAATAAAATTGACAATGTTTAAGATGCACCTGCTGCAAAATTATTTTTAAGAAACTCAGAAGACTCATATCTTGAGGGTAACATTGAACATTGCAAAAGTTGGGAAAAATCAGTCCACATGAAACTTGTTCCTTATTAAACATTTATGGAAGACTGCCATCGACAAATTTTAGACCTGGAAAGTTCTACCAAAGAAAATTGAACTTGCCAGTGGCAATGCCCTCAGGTCAAAGACCCCCAGGAACACACATGTAATTGACCAAGTTGAGTTTATTAATTATTGCAGCCAGGGATAACACACACCACAGGGGAAATAGTGAGTATCTCAGAAAAAAGGAAAGAAACTCATAGGATTTGAACTTTGGATGGTTGATTTGGGGAGGGTTTATGAAAGAGGAGTTTGCTTTAGATTGGCTGCTTTAAGAAAGCAAGTGCAATTCTGTGACTGGGTATCTCAATAAATCTAATCTCTTGGGAAAGTGAACTACAGGAGGATAAAGCTAATTTTTTAAACAATATTTTATTGAAGTACAGTTGATTTACAATGCTGTTAGTTTCAGGTGTAATGCAAAGTGAATCTGTGATACACATACATATACCCATTCTTTTTAGATTCTTTTCCCACATAGGCTTTTACAGAGTATTGTTAGTTATCAAGTTTTTATATAGTAGTGTGTATGTGCAATTCCAGTCTTCCAGTTTGTCTCTCCCCTCTGTACCCCATGGCAACTGTAAGCTTATTTTCTACATCTGTGACTCTATTTCTGTTTTTGTTGTTCAGTAACTAAGTCATGTCTGACTCTTTGAGACCACGAACTGCAGCATGCCAGGCTCCCTTATCCTTCACTATCTCCCAGGGTTTTCTCAGATTCCAATCTCTCTCTCCCATCTGTAAGCTTATTTTCTACATAATTTTCTACATTCATTCATTGAGTCAGTGATGCTATCTAATAATCACATCTTCTGCCTCCCCTTTCTCCTTTTGCCTTCAATCTTTCCCAGCATCAGGGTCTTTTCCAGTGGGTTGGCTCTTCAAATCAGGTAGCCAAAGTATTGGAGCTTCAGCTAAGTTCATCTGTACCCTATTTTAGATTCCACATATAAACGATATCATATGATATTTGTCTTTCTCTGTTTGACTTCACTTAGTAGAAACTCCACTTGGTAAAGAAGTCGCAGTCACTCATTTTGGCCAAGACAGGGGGATGTTTGCTATTTTGTGGTTGAGACAGTGACCATCTTTTAGTTTGTGCTGGACAAAATTGTGTGGTAGCCTAGCTCTGTCTCATTTTAGCATTCTTCCAGAGGATGCTTGTCTGAGGTTAGTATTCTCTAATATTGCTTATGTTCAGTAGGAGAATAACATGGCCTAACTATGTCAAGTCAGCTTCTGAATGTCTAAGACTGGTTTTTTGTTTTTGTTTTCAGTAAAACGATGTTGACATAAAAAACATCACTATGAGAACAACTAAAATAAAATGCTTTATACAATTTATTAAACAAGCAAAATGTTTATTATTGTGAAGTCTACGTGTAAAAGAATCACTAAGAGATAATTTCCATAAAATAAGATGAGATTTTATACTATTTGATTATATTGAATTAAAAAAACAACTGATCAAAGAATTAAGTTGGCTTAATGGCATTGCTTCTGGAAAAATTCTTTTGCAGCAGTTTATCATAATTGATATAATTCCAATTAAAATTATTGGATTCCAGTTTTGTTGGGGCTGTTAATTTGCTACTGTCTTTAGAGGGCAATTTGGCCATAACAATGAAGATTAAAATTGCATTTGGTTTTTGACACAGCAATTTTATTTTTGGAAATTTATTCTACAGAGAAAACTGCACATATACACATAGGTATAGTCGAAGCCATTCAGTTCAGTCAGTCATGTCCAACTCTTTGCGACCCCATGAATTGCAGCATGCGAGGCCTCCATGTCCAGCACCAACTCCCGGAGTTCACTCAGACTCACGTCCATCGAGTTCGTGATGCCATCCAGCCATCTCATCCTNTCCTGCATCCTGTATCAAACATAGACTGGTGATTCGTTTCTTATATAATAGTATATATGCTTCAATGCCATTCTCCCAGATCATCCCGCCCTCTCCTACTCCCTCCGAGGCCAAAAGTCCATTCTCTATGTCTGTGTCCTTTGTTGTCTCACATACAGGGTTGTCATTACTATCATTCTAAACCAGAATTGAAAGAGACACATGTACCCCAATGTTCATCGCAGCACTGTTTATAATAGCCAGGACATGGAAACAATCTAGATGTCCATCAACAGATGAATGGATAAGCAAGCTGTGGCATATATACACAATGGAGTATTACTCTGCTATTAAAAAAGAATAAATTTGAATCAGTTCTAATGAGATGGATGAAACTGGAGCCTATTATACAGAGTGAAGTAAGCCAAAAAGAAAAACACCAATACAGCATACTGACACTTTTACACTTTCATACAGTAAACTCTGAAAAATATCAGTCAGTTTTTAAAAAATTGAATCATTGCCAAGAGACCGATTCTCATAGTTGGGAAGACTATGTGGTGTAAGAAATGAGAAAAGGAGTTCTGAAGGGGATGACTAGAAACCTCTAGCCAGGGAGAGGCTGGGCAGTAGACAAACCACAGGAGGAGCACCTTGTGAGACTAATTCTGCTATAATAAAATGGCAAGTGGAAGACATCCTAGGCATGTAACATTATTTTATTTGAGTTGATTTTCTCTCTACAAGGAAAACCCTGGCTATATGGGAAGCTGTATACTAGTTTATGACACAGATAACATGAGCAAAGAGAAATATTTACATTCTCCCATATCTGGACTTTGATCTGAGTATACAACTCCCTACAAATCAAAGGAATGTGAAAAATGGGAGAATCCCCAGAGGTCAAAGTATCTAATAAATTTATAAATTATTTCATGACAACAGCTACTAGTAGCCTTAGCTCCTTTTCTTTAGTGATCAAGAAAGTACACAAACCAGCAATTATGATAGCTAAACTTTAATTCCCAAAGGACTAAAGTATAGCTGTGAAGGAAGAGAGGGAGAGGGAGGGAGGAAATATCAAGAATAGTTTTTTAAAAGTTCACTCATATCACTGGTTTTCTTTTCATCTTAATTGAAGTATCATTGACTTAGAATAGTATATCAGTTTCAGGTGTACAGCATAGTGATTCTATATTTTTATAGATTACACACAATACAAAGTTACAATATTGTTGACTACATTTCCTGTGCTACGCAGTACAGCCTGTGACTTATTATTGTCAGTTTAGTTCAGTTCAGTTCGGTCACTCAGTTGTGTCCGACTCTTTGCAACCCCATGAACCACAGCATGCCAGGCCTCCCTGTCCATCACCAACTCCCGGAGTTCACCCAAATTCATGTCCATTGAGTCGGTGATGCCATCCAACCATCTCATCCTCTGTCATCCCCTTCTCCTCCTGCTTTCAATCTTTACCAGCATCAGGGTCTTTTCAAATGAGTCAGCTCTTCGCATGAGGTGGCCAAAGTACTGGAGTTTCAGCTTCAACATCAGTCCAATGAGCACCCAGGACTGATCTCCTTTAGGAGATATATTTATTGTATAACTGCCAATTTGTACTCTTTATCATTTTCACCCTCCCCTCCAACCTTCTCCCCCTGGACAAGCACTAATTTGTTCTCTGTACATGTGAGACTATTTCTGCTTTCTTATATTTGTACATCTGTTTTATTTTTTAGATTCCATATATAATTTCAAAAACACTGACTTATTTTGCTTGCGTGCTCAGACGCTCAGTTGTGTCTAACTCTTTGCAACCCCATGGACTGTAACCCATTAGTCTCCCCTGTCCATGGAAGTTTCCAGGTAAGAATACTGGAGTGAGTTGCTATTTCCTTACTCCAGAGGATCTTCCTGACCAAGGAATCGAACCAACATCTCTTGCATCTCCTGCGTTGGCAGGCAGATTCTTTACCACTGTGCCACCTGGGAAGCCTAATGTATTTTACTTAGCGTAGTACCCTCTAGGTCTATCCACGTTGCCACAAATGGCAAGATTTCAATTTTTTATGGCTGATTAATGTTCCATTGTACGTGTATACCACATCTTCTTTATCTATTCATCTTTTAATGGATACTTAGGTAGTGTTCATGTCTAGGCATTAAAATAATGTTGATATGAACATTGTAGTGCATATATTTTTTTGAATTAGTGTTTTCATTTTCTGTGAAAAAATGCCATGATATTTTAATAGAGATTGTGCTGAATTTGTCATTGTTTTGGGTAGTATGAACATTTTAACATTATAGTTATTCTGAAACACATGAATATAGTATATCTTTCCATTTATTTGTGTCATCTTGAATATTTTCATCAATACTTAATAGTTTTCAGAATATAGGTCTTTTACTACTTAATTAAACTTATTACTAGGTATGTTATTATTTTCAGTGTGATTGTAAATGGGATTGTTTTCTTGATATGTCCTTCTAATATTTTATTCTTAGTGTATAGAAATGCAATAGATTTCTGTGTGTTAATTTTGTATCTTGCAACTTCACTGAATTCATTTATTATCTCTAGCAGCTTTGGGGTAGAATCTCTGGGGCTTGCTATATATATATATGTATATGTATATAGTATTTTGCCATTTGCAAATAGTGACAGTTTTACTTTTTCCCCTTCCAGTTTGGATGGCATTTATTTATATTTATTTTTCTTGTCTGATGGCTGTGACTAGGACTTTCACGTCTATGTTGAATAAATATGGTGAGAATGGGTATTCTGCCTTGTTCCTGATCCTAGAAAAAAAGCTTTCAGCTTTGTACCATTATGATATTAGCTGTGAGTTTGTCATAATTGGTCTTTGCAACGTTGATGTATGTTTCCTCTATACCCATTTTGTTGTTTTTATCATGAATCTCTGCTTTCAAATGATTTTTCTGCATCAACTAAGAATGTATTTTTTTCTTCTGAAAAATTGATGTAAACCATAGACTCTTTTCCCCTGGAAATTTGAAACACAATTATAATGTCTTATGGACTGCTGATTAAGATCCTTTAGCATGAGCGTAGGACAGTTTGAGTTCTGGAGTCAAAATTTACAAGTTTGAATCCTGTAACTCAGTTGCTCTGTCATTATAATTTTCTCATATGTAAAATGGGAACAGTTGATCTCATGTAGTAATTATGAGTGTCTGTGAGTTAATGCATACAAGATGGTTAGTAGTCAGAATATAGTAAGTGTTTAATACATTCATGGAAATTCTAATTAGCCCAGTACCTGACACACAGTACAAGGTCTCAGTAAGTATTTAGTAAAGGAATGAATAACACTTATCTATTTGACAAGATTGTGAACATCAAATTGTCAGTATTACTTTGGAAATGATACAGCAGTATACAAAAAAAAGTATTCTTGCCTAGTCTGGAGGTCCAGAGATGCTCATATGCCATGCATAAGAATTCTGCTGTAAATGCAGTGCTTCCTCTGCAAGCTTCATCCTGGTCATTGCTTTCATACAAGAAAATTTTCCAATTATGTTGACCTTTTGATACACTCATTAGTACCATGTGGTAGTATTATTGTCTTTTTTTTAAGAATTATGTTTTTAATATAGCATGCAAACATTTAATTTCTAAAATTAAATTGTATTCCAGTGCTTTTGAGAATTCTGACATCTGTTTGGAAATCAAATAAAAGAAAAAGTACTCTTGATTGTAGAACTAGACTTGGACCTTTCCTTCAATATGAGAAGCCAGATAAAGTGAACTTTATTTTACTTTATTAAAAATCTCTTCAAGATTTGTATTCATTGGAATTCAAATGTGAAAAACAGATTAGGTTTCTTTATATCATGGTTAGTTTTCTTAACATAACAATGTATCTCTGATATATTAATTTTCACATTGTTTAAAATTTTTCAAACATACATAAAATTTTGAAAGAATATTAAGGTGAGAATTTTATACCTTCAATATGTAATAAACAGTGTAATATTCTATGATTTTCCTGTTTGGGGGAAGGTACAGCTATGGTAACATCACCCTAAATAATTCAGCTTACATAATCACAAAGCTATATCACATCTAAGAAAATTATAATAATTTTATAACATTGTCTCACACCCTTTAAAAATTTCCCCAGTATGACTCAATTTGACCATCAAAAACAAAAAAAATTTAAAATGATTATATCATGTGTGTATGTGTGTGCTAAGTTGTGTGATTTTATCTGGACCTCATGGACTGTAGCCCTACAGGCTTCTCAGTCAGTGGAATTTCAGGAAAGAATACTGGAGTGAGTTACCCAGGGAATAAAACCATGTCTCCTGCATTGCCAGGTGGATTCTTTACCACTGAGCCATTGAGATTATACCATATTGAAATGTAAATTACCTCTGAATTCACAGAAGGAAGAGGAGAGGCCAGGGTTTCTTTATGTAAGAATGCCAGATATCATATGTAGAAGCAATCATAGAATTTAAAAAAAATCAGTATTGTACATTTCCAATGAGGGACAAATAATGGCTTCCCAAATACGTCTAGACCCTAATACCTAGACTCTGAATATACTGCTTGATAAGGGAAAGGAGACACTACAAATACAATTAAGAACTCAGAGATGGGGAGATTTTCCTGGATTATCTGAGTGGGCAAATTGTAATTATATGAGTCCTTAAAAGAAGAGAAATTTACCACCTATGGTCACTGTCAGATGTAACTATGTAGAGTTCAGACGAGTGTGATGAGAAAGCACTCAATTTTTTGTCACTAGTTTAGAAGATGAAGCAAGAAGGCTGTGAGTCATGGAATAAGAGAAGCCTCTAGAAGTTGGAAAAACTCAAGAAAACATATTTCTCCTAGAGTCTCCAGAAAGGAATATGGTCTTGCTGATATATAGACTCTGAGACTAATGTCTGGCTTCTGTCCCTCAGAACTATAAGATAATAAATATATGTTGTTTTAAGATATTAAAATAAAAGGCAGAGGAACCATACATCAAATTGCCAACATCCGCTGGATCATCAAAAAAGCAAAAGAGATCCAGAAAAACATCTATTTCTGCTTTATTGACTATGCCAAAGGCTTTGACTGTGTGGATCACAACAAACTGTGGAAAGTTCCCAAAGAGATGGGAATATCAGACCACCTGACCTGCCTCTTGAGAAACCTATATGCATGTCAGGAAGCAACAGTTAGAACTGGACATGGAACAACAGACTGGTTCCAAATAGGAAAAGGAGTAAGTCAAAGCTGTATATTGTCACCCTGTTTATTTAACTTATATGCAGAGTACATCATGAGAAACGCTGGACTGGAAGAAGCACAAGCTGGAATCAAGATTGCCGGGAGAAATATCAATAACCTCAGATATGCAGATGACACCACCCTTATGGCAGAAAGTGAAGAGGAGCTAAAAAGCCTCTTGATGAAAGTGAAAGAGGAGAGTGAAAAAGTTGGCTTAAAGCTCAACATTCAGAAAA
>SJYV01018739.1:1052406-1132908 GCA_006410875.1 Neotragus pygmaeus | reverse complement strand
TGAGAATGAAAAAGGCCTTCCAGATGGAGGGAACAGCCAAATGTTGTTTAGTCACTCAGTCATGTCCGACTCTTTACGATCCCATGGACTGCAGCATGCCAGGATTCCCTGTCCTTCACCATCTCCCGGAGCTTGCTCAAACTCATGTCTATTGAGTCAGTGATGCCATCCAACCGTCTCATCCTCTGTCATCCTTGTCTCTTCCTGCCTTCAATCTTTCCCAGCATCACGGTTTTTTTCTAATGAGTCAGTTTGTCACATCAGGTGACAAAAGTATTAGAGCTTCAGCTTCAGCATCAGTCCTTCCAATGAATATTCAGGACTGATTTTCTTCAGGATTGACTGGTTTGATCTCCTCATTGTCCAAAAGACTCTCAAGAGTCTTCAACACCACAATTCAAAAGCATCAATTCGGTGCTCAGCCTTCTTTATGGTCCAACTCTCACATCCATACATGACCACTGGAAAAACCATAGCCTTGACTAGACAGACCTTAGTCGGCAAAGTAATGTCTCTGCTTTTGAATATACTATCTAGGTTGTTCATAGCTTTTCTTCCAATGAGCAAGCGTCTTTTAATTTCATGGCTGCAGTCACCATCTGCAGTGATTTTGGAGCCCAAGAAAATAAAATCTGTCACTATTTCCATTGTTTCCCTATCTATTTGCCATGGAGTGATGGGACCAGATGCCAAGATCTTCGTTTTTTCCAATGTTGAGTTTTAAACTAGCTTTTTCACTCTCCTCTTTTACTTTTATTAAGAGGTTCTTTAGTTCCTCTTCATTTTCTGCCATAAGGGTGGTGTCATCTGCAAATCTAAGGTTGTTGATATTTCTCCCGGCAATCTTGATTCCAGCTTGGGATTCATCCAGCCTGGCATTTTGCATGATGTACTCTGCATATAAGTCAAACAGGGTGATGGTATACAGCCTTGACATACTACTTTTTCAATTTGGAGCCAGTCCATTATTCCATGTCTGGTTCTAACTGTTGTTTCTTGATCTGCATACAGGTTTCTCAGGAGGCAGGTAAGGTAGTCTTATATTCCCATCTCTTTAAGAATTTTCTCCAGTTTGTTGTAATCCAGTCAAAGGCTTTTAGTATAGTCAATGAAACAAAAGTAGGTGTTTTTATGAAATTCTCTTGCTTTTTCTATGATCCAGTGGATTTGTTCAGAAAACATTTATTGAGTGATGCATACTCTGTATCAGGACCTGGACTGGGCATTGGGGATGCAGAGATGAACAATTCCATGGGGCCCCAGCTCTTCCAGAGCTCTCAGTCCAGTGGGAGAGATGCATGTAAAATAATCATACCAATGACAATGGTGAGTAATAACTGCTGCAAACAAAACTATGGTTCTGTGGGAGGCAGGGGCAACAGCATCCACCAGTGGGGTTTGGGGAAGTCTTCTTTGAGAGGGTGATTGTTCATCTGAAATGAGAAGGATGAATTGGAAGGGTGCTCCTGTCCAAGGAGACAAGTCAGGCTCTGAAGTGAGAAAATGCTCAGCTATTTTGAGGGCATGGAAGTAGTAAGTGTGGTTGGAATAAAGTAGACTGGGGGATGTTGTTGAGGATGAAGTCAATAGGCAGGTATCTGGTCCTGCAAGGATTTGTCCACTACACTAAAGAGTTTGCATTTTTAACTTAAATCAGCAACAAGCCAGGGAAGAGTACTGAGAGGTTGCAATATGATTATATTAGATATACATTTTGATAATGTTTATATGGAGAATGGATTGGAGGGAGAGGATTAGAAATGCCATGAAACCAATTAAGATTAAGAGAGATTTGCAGTTGACTAAGGAAGCGAAAAGAGAAGAGGTCAAAAACAAAAAAAAGAGAAAAAAAAAGAGAGAAGCGAAAAGCAAAGTAGAAAAGGAAAGATGTAAGCATCTGAATGCAGAGTTCCAAAGAATAGTAAGAAGAGATAAGAAAGCCTTNAGGATGAGATGGCTGGATGGCATCACTGACTCGATGGACATGAGTCTGAGTGAACTCCAGGAGTTGGTGATGGACAGGGAGGCCTGGCGTGCTGCGATTCATGGGGTTGCAAAGAGTCGGACACGACTGAGCAACTGAACTGACAGGGACTTTCCTGGTGGTCCAGTGGTTAAGAAGCTGCCTTCTGATGCAGGTGACATGGGTTCAATACATGATTGGGGAGCTAAGATCCTATATGCCTTGGACAACTAAGCCCATGTGACACAACTAAGACTCAATGCAGCCATCATTTAATTAACTTTTGCAAAGGTAATACAGCAATGTGTGTGTGTGTATGCTAAGTCACTTTAGTTGTTTCCAACTCTTTGCGACCCTATGGACTGTATCCTTCCAGGCTCCTCTGTCCATGGGATTATCCAGGTAAGAATATTGGAGTGAGTGTTCATGCCCAGATATCACAGTCACATGCAATGTGTGAACCTTGATTGATCCTGAAAATGAGAGAAGAGGGAAGGAAGGAAGAAAAGAAAGCAAAGGAAGGAAAGATAGCTGCAAATATTTAGGGATATATTAACTATTAAAATGCAAATATGTACACACTGCCCACTAGCATCATTTTTTTTCCTTTCTAATCATGAACAAACATATTCGCTGTATATTGTGGGAAAGATCATTGATTTGGAGTCATAGACTCTTGTTCTCATTCCCTATTATGTTTATAAATTATTTAAGAAAATGTGCTTAATCTGACTGTCAGCCTCCTTAACTTTATTGTGATAGATGATCTCTACTGAACCTGAAACTTGTACATTCCTTGAGATTTCCTTCAAAAAAAAAAAAAACCTTTGGGAAGCTTTCGACTCACAATTCTGGCGGACTTCAAATGACAAATTTCTCAGTTTTACAAGTGCTCTATTGTGTAACAAAATATCAAAAATAGAGTGGCTTAAGTCAACACAAGTGAATTACTTCATCTGTTCTGTAGGTCTTACGTCTGGACATGGTGTGGCTGAATTCTCTAATCAGTATCTCGTAGCTGAAATCAAGATGTTGGCTGGAGTTGGCTCAGGATTATCTTCCAAGTTCACTGATGGTTGTCAGACTTCCTTTCCTTACAGTCCTAAGACTAAAGTCCCCATTCAGACTTCTAGTTGCTGGTCGGGGTCAATGTTCAGCTCCTTGATGCTACTCACAGCTCTTTACCATGTGACCATCATAGGCAATTCTCACCATGAGTGTTTGCTTCTTTCCAGGACACTTTGAGATAATCACTGACTACTTCTTTGATACCTGACTACTTCTTCTGACACCTGCCTGGAGAAAACTCCACCGTGAAAGGACTTTGTGACTAACTCAGGGCCACTGAAATAATCTGTCACAGGTCAACTGATTTAAGACCTTAATTAGATCTGCAAAATCTATTTTGACCTGGAACATAGCCTAATCATGGGAGTGAAACTCATCCTAATCTAAAATCAGGGCATGTTCAGCAGGAAGCAATAAATCCTGAGATCCATCTTAGAATTCTGCTACTACTAATACATAGCTATCTCAAATCTATTATATGAGAAAATATAATGCATTCAATTGCCATAAGTATGTAGAAAGTATTTTGAAATGTGCATACTTTTCTATGGAAATCATTGAAAATATTATCAAATGTATTCTTATTTTGAAGTGGTAAAACAATTCAGTTTCTCTAAAAATTTAAGACCTAGGAGTATCAGAAGAAAAATTACACTTAAAATTATGACAAATATAGGCTAATACAAATATGAAACAATAAAGTGATTTATGTGGAAACTACACAAAAATATATGCTCTCACATGTTAAGAGCAGTCAGAAAGTCTAACCAGGTACAAAGCTTTTAGATTAAAGAAAAATTAAACACATTTTTAAAGATTTTAGGAACTGTTTAAAAGAATTCACAAATATAAAAGATCAATCTAAGAAAATACATTCCATGTCATTAATAGATAATTTAAAGGACTACAAGGATGCTTATGATTTAAAGACACACCTTCAAAACATTTGTGAATATTTTAAATGCTAAGGGCAAACATCATTTAGTCAATCCAATAAGAAGTGCTAGGAGATGGGGACGAAAAGAAGTATTGACCAAATTCAGATGCACATGATACATTTCATATATGAAATATATTAGAATATATATATGAGAATATATTCATTTAATGAAAAGTGAAAAGTAACTGTGCCAAGAGCCAGAGATACTTTTTAAAAATCAATGATTTCTAAGAGCAAAGACAAAAATGTCAAGGTGAAATGTTATGAATGATAAAGTTTGTTATGCTATCATAGCATGTAACACTGAAACTTATTTGAATAAATGACCACTGCAGTTGGAATCAAGAACATTATATTGAAAATAACTTATTTCCTCCTTTGGTAACTGATTTCAATTCTACACTAGGTTCAATGTAAGGGGCATGACCATATAGAGTTAATAAATTGTGGTTTTGAATTTAAAAACTGAACTCTTGTAGGAGATGTCTTTGTGTCCCATTTTCAGCGTTAGGCAATAAGCATTAATAACTCTATTTAACACAGAGATCCCATATTGTTCTTTAAATTAATATTTTGAATTTTTCATGTTAAACTTTGTAAAGTAAAGAGGAGGATTAAAGCAGAACTTCCCTGGTACCTGACTTCCCTGAGCTCAGCTGGTAAAGAATCCGCCTGCAGAGCAGGAACTCCAGTTCAATTCCTGCGTGTGGAAGATCTGCTGGAGAAGGGATAGGCTACCCACTCCAGTATTCTTGGGCTTCCCTGGTGGCTCAGCTGTTAAAGAATCTGCCTGCAATCTGGGAGACCTGGGTTTGATCCCTGGGTTGGGAAGATCCCCTGGAGAAAGGAATGGCTGCCCACTCAAGTGATCTGGCCTGGAGAATTCCATAGATTGTATAGTCTATGGAGCCCACATTACTGAGCAACTTTCACTTTCAAAGCAGAACATGAACCTCTTTCAATTATTTCAACGATTAAAAAAAAAAAATCATAGACCCTCAGGGGTAAGGCATAATCTAAAGACGGAACATCCCCGTCCCTCACACATAGAGACTCCAACTGTCCTCCAACATCTGGTGAGACATCATCAATCAAGGTGCACTCTGAGATCCTGAGTAAACTTCTTGTTTGAAAAAATGTATTTGAATGTTTTTATACACAGTCCAAATTGATCTCTCTATGTAATGTATCATTAATTTCACTTCTATTTCTGTTGCCTCTTCTTCTGCTAACCAAACAATTGATTGTTTTTTAATTACTCTTCCTTTACTTCTAAATTATTCTTCTTTTCCAAATTAAATCTTCCTAGTTTCACTAGCAATGAGACATATTTCTTGCTGATAAATACTATCATGTTAACTTTAGATGCTTCAGCATACAGAAGTCATTTTGGAACCTGATTATAATTGGACATTTCCCCCTTCTTTAAGTTACTGAGAATATTCTTATAATGTCATCCAATAAATCGAAAGGAATAAGACAAGAACAGGTTGAACGTTGGTATGCATCTTTGGATACCTGCTTTGCAACTGAAATAAATTCAATTGCTAGCTTGATTTGGGGCAGTGGAATTACTCTAACTTCTCCAAAATGAAATGAATACTAGGTTTAATAAATGTCTCCTTGGAGTCTAGCTGTAGTAATCTAGGCCTATTACAGTTCACTGCTGCTGCTGCTAAGTAGCTTCAGTCGTGTCCAACTCTGTGCAGCCCCATAGACGGCAGCCCACCAGGCTCCCCCATCCCTGGGATTCTCCAGGCAAGAACACTGGAGTGGGTTGCCATTACAGTTCACTAATCTATTTGAATTAACATTTTTCCATAAAGAAAATGAAGGTATTTCAATGTGTTTTGTCATTATTACAGCACCCCAATGCCCTTTGATTCTGAGATCATCATTCTAAAATACTCTATAAACAGCTGTCTATCTTCTTTGAGCCTAAACATTGATTCAATCATTTATATCACAGAAACACAACTTTGGATGTGCACTGTGGAGGTAAAGTACCAAAATACTTGAAAATAAAGGAGCCCCTGAAGTTATGGCTAGTTAATTGACGAATATGCAGATAAACTTTATCTTTTACAAAATTCATCCAGCAGTGTGTCTCTTTAGAAAGCAACCCTGTGCAAGGCTGAGGTTTTCTGATGCATAAAGATGTGCTCTAAAAATGCCAGGGAAGTAGAACACTCATTGTGGTTGTCAATGGAATGTCCTGTTAGTAACCCCTGTGGAAATCACAAAGCTACCACGCACATTGAGTCATGAAGGTCACCCTGCATAAATCTGTCTACATTCATGAGTTGCTACTTCTAACTGCCACCAAGCCAAGCTCAGTGTACACCCAGGCTGCTGAAATGGCAGCCCTCACTGGCTGAAATCCCAGCTACTGCATTCACAGTTCTTTTTATTTATCTTTAAGGCAGAACAGCATCTATTCAGAAACATGACTTTGAACATTTGCATATCAGAAATGGCATTTTTTTAATGCTCCTATAATTTGATCAGGCATCTATTATATTAAGGTGTAAATAATTCAAAGGAAAAACACTGATTATAGCTCCTTCTATAGAGATATGACATAGCACATTCTTGGTCTTTTGCAACAATGACAACTGAAATAACTAAGCAAAGAATTATAGTTCTAGGTGCTCATGACTAAAGATGATAATTTTATATAAAAATAATTATAGTTATAATATAGGATGGCATATATTTCACAACTTAAAATTTCCTTGAAGAATTATTTATTNGCCTACCTCAGCTCTGCCTCTACCTGCCAAACGGTAAACAAAGCCCCTGGGAGAACTCCGGTGAGCTGAACACCTTGGTCAAACACTAAGCAAACCACCACCAGGTGTGCTTGCTGAACAGACTCTCCATCAGCGTCCTGTCATGCAGAAAATGTTTATCCAATTTGTCAAGATAATCTTTCCTCAAATAAGCCTTGGGCCTACTCCTTGGAACAGCCTGAATTTAGTCGGTATAATGTAACTCTATTTTTTTCACCCATTTTCCTTTAATCGCTGTGTCAACTTTTCCCTGGCTTTAAGCAAACTGAAAGTAATTATATTATTCTTAAGTGAGTAATCTTTTGACTGGGTTAGCTGATTCGTGAGTTACTCTAAAATTCTTCTAAACTGTGCAGACCTTTTCCAAACACATTTTCTTAGATGTTTCACAGAGTTAGGCTCATCGATGACCCGCGGATGTGTTTATTCTGTCACGTTTGGTGGCTACGCCACGACTATATTAGGACATTTGAAAAGAAGTCGAGTGTAGAAATTTGAGAGCAGGAAAAAAAAGGTAACTTCACCCACTAATTTAGGTGTTCCTTGGAAATTTTACAGTCACTGTAAATAACTTGTAGCTTCAAGCATGAAGCATGTTTGATTAGTGCTTTGAATCACGATGTAATATTAAAGGCTGGGCTTCGCAAACTTAAAAGCATTCACTGCTTTCATTTCATTATATAATTTCTTTGCTATTTGACACCGTGTGTGATATTGTTTTGTTTAAAAAATGGAAACATTCAAGGTTACCACATTTTCCTTAGTGCTGCTCATTGACATACTCCCACAGAACTCACGATATATTTAAAAATAGAAAGCTCAGCCATCTGGCTATTTGATGGTTTCTATTTTTGTTTCTCTTTGCATTCACAAACTCTGTTGAGTCTGAAATTTCCTATGTTCTGCCCTATATGTAATTGTGTATATGTACACACAAAGTTTCTCATTTAACTTTAGCCATTATCAATCTGGGTTTGTTTTACCGACCACAGTGGCATTTTTGTGGGGACACTAACCTTGTTTCATCTATGCATTAGTCAAATCTGTGTTAAATCCTGACTTTGAAGACTGTTACCCACAGTCTAGGGGATGCCAAGTCAAAGGCATTTCTTATAAATATGTACCCACCTATGTTTACTCAGAAGTTTCATTGGTAGTAATATGCACCTTGCTTTGGCTTTGATGAAAAAACCTAGAACCACAGGGCCAGAGGGAAATTTAAAGCTCATCTAATTTACCCCGTTCATTTTACACTTGAGGAAAAAGATCTAGAGATGGACAGAGACTTGTGCAAGGTCACAAAGCTAATTAGCAAGCAGATTTTTTTTAGAACCCAGATCTCTTGACTTTTTCTAATGCTGTCCATATTCATAAAACTGGATTAAAAAGATTAAAGATACTTTTGAGCATGTTCACAAGTGTACATTTGAATTATATTCATTATAAACTTATAACTTTGAGTATTTATAGGATTGTGCTTAAAAACAAAATTAAAGGGCATTGTTACACTTTGGTGAATGAAGGAGAGATTTCTTCACTCTTTAGTTTGAGCAGAAAGCACAAGCATGAACTTTATTGCATATAGCAAATAAAAAGAGAGGACAAGCCACAAACTCGAGAAAGAGGATGCTTACAAAAGATACATCTGTTAAAGGACTGTTATCCAAAAATATACCAAAAACTCTTAAAAGTCAACAATAAGAAAATGGAACACTAAATTAAAAAGTGGGCGAAAGACCTGGACAGACACCTCATCAAAGAAAATAAACAGATTTTAAGTAAGCTTATGAAAAGGTGCTCCACATCATATGCCATTAGAGAACTGCAAATTAAGACAATGAGATACCTCTATATACACATTAGAATGGCCAAAATCCAAAACACTAACACCACTAAATGTTGGCAAGGAGCAACAGAACCCTCATTCACTGCTGGTAGGAATGCAAAATGGTACAGCTACTTTGGAAAACAACTTGGCAGTTTTTTGTCTTTTTTTTTTAACAAAGCTTGACATCTACCACACAATCTAGCAATCATGCTCCTTGGTATTTACCTAAATGAGTTGAGAACTTATGTTCACACAAATACCTACTCAGAGGTGTTTATTATTGCCAAAACCTGGAAGTGACCAAGACACTCTTCAGTAGGTGAATGGATAAACAAACTGTGGTATATCCAGACAATGGTACACTATTCAGTACTAAAAAGGAAGTGAGCTATCAAGCCATGAAAAGACATGAAGGAATCTTAAATGCATATTAGTAAGTGGAAGAGGTCAATCTGAAAAGACTGCATACTGTATGATTCCAACTATATGACATTCTGGAGAAGGCAGAACTATGGAGACTATGATATAGAAGTATCATTGGTTCTTGGAGGTTAGAGGGGAGGGAGGGATGAATAGGTGGGGCCCAGAGGACTTTTAAGGCAGTGAAACTATTCTATATGATACTATGATGGTGGACGTCATTACATGTTTGTCCAAACTCATAGAATGCGTGGTACCAAGAGTGAACCCTAAAGTGAACTATGGACTCTGGGTGATATTGATGCGTCAAGGTAGGGTCATTAATTATAACAAATGGACTACTGTGGTGGGGGATGTTGATAGTGGGAGAGGTTGTGAGTGTGAGGGGACAGAAAGTATCTGTGAACTCTGTACTTTCTGCTCAAATTTTGCTGTGAACCTACAACTGGTCTAACAAAATAAAGTTCATTAATTAATTTTAAAAATGCAGATTCCTGCTCAGCTACACCTCTCAACCCCACTTCTTCATCTCCCCCCATCTCCATTTCACCCTCCTCACCACTTCCAGCTTCCCCTCCCCAACCAATGCTGATTTAGCTGTTCTGAAGTGAGGCCCTGGAATCTGCATTTTCAGCAGTTTTGATGAGGGATGGGAAACTGTTCTGTCAGAAATCCTAATTTCTGCCTTCAAACTCTGAAGATGGAGCTCATCTTTAAAAGACCCACTATTTATTCAACTCTTGTTTTCAATATGCAATTGTTAACTACAACCTCCTAAAGTAGCCTACTGCTTGGAAATCCCTACTTGGCAGTTAAGTTGCTTAATCCAGAGGTCAAAGTGTTTTGGAAGGAGGCAGCACGTGAGGCAGGTCTACTGTGTGGTTATCTCCCTTTTTCTGCTGGAGGTGAGGCCTGGGGGGAGCTTCTCCTCCAGTCATTGTTGAGCCTGCCCTGGTTGGCTGCACCTGCTTCTGGCCTTTGCTTTCCTGTCCTGTGATAAGAGCACAAAGCTTCCAGCTGAGGAACTGCCTGCCAAGAGTTGGTAGGAGCAAAGTATTCTTTAAAGAGATTTGTCCTACCCAGGGTCTCAGCCAGCTACAGGCAATGGCAAGCCAAACAGGAAAACTGTACATCAGCTGGAGAGTTCAAGGCTCGTTCTGATTTCTTAGCATTTCTGAGTTGTTTCTTGGGGGTATCATTGTTTACTATGTGCAGGACTCTCTTCTAGGCAGTTGTATGTCTGGGAGCAAAATCTTTATCCTCATGGAGCTTACATTTTATCTGTAAGAGTTAACATTTATACAGTGCCTGCTCTGTGCCATGTACTCTCATGTATTAATTTATTTAACCTTCACAACACTACAGGTTAGGTGATGTTGTCATCCCTGTTAACAGATGCAGAGACTGATGTCCAGAGAGGTTAAGAGGTTAAGGAGTCTGCCCAAGGTCCCACACATTTTCATTGCAACAAAGACTGGCTGAGTGCCTCTCATAGTGTGAAGTTTCCCTTTCGATCCTTGGTCACAGATTATTCTATCTCAGTAGTCTTAAATTATTCATCAGGAGGGAAAGGGGACTAGCATTGATTAAATACAGACCATATGTCAGGGACTCAGGGAGGAGCTCTCTGTTCTGATTTCTTTTAATGCTCACAGCAACCTGGGTGAAAAGTTAAAGCTGGCAAGAGGTGGAGTTTTTCTTATTTTAATGTCCACCTAGTGCTAGGAACATATGTGTGATTCACCTTATGCAAACCCACTGCCCCTGCTAGAGAAAAACAGTAAACACATCACTTGTGTTCTTAACTCAGAATGCACAGATGGCCCTCAGAGAGGAATGCCTTCAAGCTATTCTGAAACTAAATTTGATGGAGAGCAGAATCTTTGCATTGTCTTAAAGTGTGCCCTCACAGATTGTCTGTTATAGTTCCAAGAGAGAAAAAAGCACAGCAAATCTACAGTGGAGGAATTGACCTTTTATGGATGGTCAGAATGAACCTTACTGATGAGGAATGGATGGACGGTGAAGGGCACAGCATCCCCTAGATAGTTTGCCAACCAAGAATGCAGAGCCTCAGTCTAACCAGGAGGAAACCTCAAATGAACACAAAATGAAGAATATTTTATTTAATTTAAAAGAAAGATGAGAGATCTTTATTCTTCAATAATGTTAATATCAAAAAAAGACAAAAGCTATGGAAATCTCCTAGATAAAAGAGGCTAATGAGACATGGCAATTAAATGCAGTACGTGACCCTAGACTGGATCCTGTCATGGAGGGAAAAACAATGCTATAAATGATAGTATTAGTGCACAATCAAAATAGGGAGGGTGAATTAGATAAAAACATACAAATTTTTAAAGTGGAAACTACTGTGATTACATAAGTTGTTTACAAAAAATGTTGCCTGTATACACATATACACAGAGCAGAAATGACTGAGCTGGATGAATCAAATGATAAAACAAATGGGGGAGGTTGGGTAAAGAGTATATGGGTATTTCTATAACACATTTATTTTTCTCAACTTTTCATAAATTATCTTTTTGAAATGATCACCAAATAAGAAATTGTATATGGATATTTGTCTGGAAGTGTACATGTACCTTTTCATAGGGAGAAGGTCCATCAGTTTCCTTAGATTTTGTAAGAATCTGTGACAGAAAAAAGTGACTGAGATAGAGCATCTTGATTTGTGAAGAACACTTTATTCTCCATTGGAAAGAAGTGTATTCTTTAAGAGAAAGAAGCACGTAGTCTCCCTTATCAGCAGTTTGCCATTCCTGTATCCATTACCTGTGAGCATCTGCAGTCCAAAATATTAGGTGGAAAATTCCAAAAATTCACAATTCTTAGATTTCAAATTGTGCACTGTTCTGAGTAGCATGATGAAATTTCTTACTAGTTTGCTCTGTCTCACCTAGGACATGAATTGTTCCTTTGCTCAGTGTATGCTGCCCGTTAGTCACTTAGTAGCCATCTTGGTTATCAGATTGACTACTGAGTTATCACAGTGCTTGTGTTCACATTACCTTTATTTTACTTACTGGTGGCCCTAAAGTGAAAGAGTTGTGATGCTGGCAATAGGGTTTTGCCAGAGAAGTCATAAAATATTTGCTGAAGGTGAAAAGGTGAAAGTTCTTGACTTAATAAGGAAAGAAAGAAATTGTATGTTGAAGTTGCTAAGATCTACAGTAAACACAAATCTTCTGCCTGTGAAATTATGAAAAAGGAATTCATGATTGTTTTGCTGTTGTGCCTCAAATTGCAAAACTTATAGTCACAGTGTGTGGTAAGTGCTTAGTTAAGAAGGAACAGACATTAAATTTGTTCAATAAGGTATTTTGAGAAAGAATTTTATGTATGATTACATATATAATATATATAATTTTCATTACAGTATATTGTTATACTATTTCACTATTAGTTATTAATCTCTTTCTGTGCCTAATTTATAAATTAAACTTTATTACAGGTATGTATTTACAGAAAAACATAGAGTATGCAGGATTCAGTACTATTTGCAGTTTCAGGCATCCTTAAAAGGTTTGAGGACATATCCCCTGTGGATAAGGATTGCAGGGTGTGTGGGGAGGCAGGCTACTGTATTTCCAACTTTTGGATTCCAATTTCTGATACTCACATCTGCTTTGCAGCTTAATCTTTCACCTTTCTGAGGTGTGTAATAACTACCTGCAGTATCTGGGTGGCCTCTTGGTTCACTGAACATTCACTGAGAACCCCCAATGTAGAATGTATTCTGCTACAGATATGCAAAGATTAAAAGGTTGTAATTGTTAGCAATTCTTTGTTGCTTAAAAAGCATACTGTGATTTTAACTAGAAAATGCTGTCGATGTATGGCAAAACCAATACAGTATTGTAAAGTAGAATAAAGTAAAATAATAAATAAATTAATTTTTAAAAAGAACATAATCAAAAACAAATAAAATAAAATGAATTTATTAACAGAGGAAAAAAAAAATGCTGAATGTCTCCAAACAGATATGAATCAGAGTTAAGGGAGTTTAGAAGATTTTAGGCAGAGAGATGGTAAGTAGGCTTCCCTAAAGAAGAATCATTTAAGCTGGACTTAGCAGGATGAATGAGCTCTGTAAAGGTGTGTGTGTAGACTGGGCAAAATGTGCAGAAGTCTGGGCTGCTTTGGGGGGATTTTCCATTTGAGTTGGAATGCCTGGCATATGATAGAATTTCGTAATATAACATTGAAGGTTGGATTAAGACATCTGGATTCATTTGCTAGGAAATAGGTGATACTGGATTTTTGAACTGGCAAGTGATATCATGTGATGCTTTGGGCTGACTGACTCAGTATTGTGGAGGTGAGACCAGACTTGGGGGAGGGAGAAGGGAAACAGGGCCAGACTCCAGGGTTTCCCTCAGTTCTGAGGTACCTGCAGAGTGCGGAAGGCAGGGAGTCAAGGCTTCCAAGAAAGGCTGAGGGAGGGATGTAGGCCCTCCTTCATCCCACCAAAAGTGGGGTGGGTAGAGATGAGGGCTAAGCAGGCCTCAAAAAGCCATCTTCAGCCTGGAGACCAAGGCAGGCCATCAAGTGGTTCCTGGGCAGGGAGCTGGGGGGGAAAGCTGCTCCAGCAGGGCTCCCTCCTCCCCTGCCACAGATCTGTGCCACCCGCTGTGAACACACCTGGCAGAGGACTGAGGTTTGGGTGGGGTTAAGCCAAGGCAATGCTGGGGCTTGTAGCTGGCCCCAGGCGCTGAATGACTNTCCCAACTCACTTTTCCATCTTGCTTTCCCATAACAAGCACCAATGTCCTCCAACTCCACAGAATCTCTTTCTAGACTCTTCTATCTTTATGTCTGTGTCCACACAGTTCGATCCCACTTATATATGTCTGAGTACATAACTGAAAACAGCTGCTGACAGAGTGATCTTACTGAAAGGCAAATCTGCAGATTTTACTGCCTTGCTTAGAACGTGTCAGTGGTTCACACAGTGAAGATAAAATCCAATTTCTATGGCCCGGCGCACACTATCTCTTTCATAACCTAGACCTGCTTAAACCTCCAGCCTCAGGTCTCACCCTGTTCTCTCACTAGGTTCCAGCTCTGCCCAGCTGCTCACCATCAATCTCTTCAGTTCAGTGACCTCTGCAGTATCCTCGGCTGGAAACTCTCCTTCCTAACTCCTGCTAATCTTTAGTTTAGATGTCACCCCTTCCAGAAAGCCATCCTTGATTTCTTCTAGGGCTCCCATGTGCCCCAGTAGGGCCTATTCATTCTTGGTCAAGGTGTTGTCATTCCTTATTATTGATATGGGCTTCCCAGGTGGCACTAGTAGTTAAGAACCCATCTGCCAATGCAGGAGACATAAGAGATGCAGGTTCGATCCCTGGGTTGGAAAAATCTCCTGGAGAAGGGCACGGCAACCCGCTCCAGTTTTCTTGCCTGGAGAATCCCAATGGCAGGGGAGCCTGGTGGGCTATGGTCCATAGGGTCACAAAGAGTCAGATATGACTGAAGCAACTTAGCACAACACACAGCACAGCACATTATTGATATAATCCCATATTTAATGATCTGCCTTTACTGCTAGACTATAAGGTTTGTGAGGGAAGCACCCTTGCTATTGTTATTCACTGCAGTATTCATAGCATCTAATTAGTGGTTGATGCACGGTAGAATCTGAAAGAAAGTTTATTGAATGAGTCCTCTTTGCATCTCCCAAAGTCCTCCTCCAAATTTTGGATGGTTTAAAAAAATACACATGTAAAGTGAAGACATGGTTATTGTAAAAGAAATCAAAACAGAACATGTGAATGTAATTACAGGTTCCCTTATATCCTACCCCTAACCTTCTCTCCTCCTTTACTCTCTTGCCTGAGATGTTAACTGTTCAGTGTATGTCTTTTCATTTCTTTATACTGCACGTACCCACAAGCACACAAACCCAATACAGTCCTGGCTCCCAAATCCATGTGGGTGTTTTAGTAAACAGAAATGGGGTAATATTACAGACGGTGTCCTACTGCTTGTGTCTGCTTGTTTTTCAATCCATTTCAGGGATTTTTCCATTTCCCAGGTAGATTCACCCCTACTACCTCATTCTTTTAATAGCTATTTGTATTCTATAGTAAGGTTGTATCATATTTGATTTATTAATTCCCCATTGGAAGACTTTGCATGTTCATCTTGTGCTCACAAATGCCAGTAGAGTTGCAGGACAGGTTTCTAAAAGTGGAATTGCTGGCTCCTAGAGTATATGCATCTTAAAATTTTTTCAGTTGTCAGCTATTTCTTCGCATAGTTCTTAGTGGGAGGATTACAAGTTCTCAAAATGTTTAATTTGTCAACGGCCCTTGGCAAAACTGTGAGAAGGGGGAGCTTTATCTCTGTATCACATTTGACCCTTTTAGATTCTACTCTCCTGCCCCACCTTCTCTCTATCTCTCCCATCCCACCCAGATGGACCCTCGCCCCTCCCCACTACTCTCACTGAGTAAATTTAGCAATTTCTAGTAGCAGAAGAACATTCCTCATCTGTGTGTCTACCACCTTCCAGATAGATAGTCCCTGTTTCCATTAATGGAGCCATCATCCAGCCAAGGAAATATCCTCCATGACCTAGAAAACCCAGGTTTTCCTAGACTCCTCCCTCTTCTAAACTACCCTGAGGCAAGTACCAAATCCTGTTATGCTCTCTCCAGATTCTCCAGAATCTAGTGGAGCTTCTATCACCATCATCTCCAGTCAGCAGCCTTGGTTTTAGAGGAGTGGGTTGTAGTCAGCATGATTTTTCATCTGTCCTCTGCCCATAATCATTTGAAAGTCTCTTCCTGACAAACCCCAGCTCCCCAACAGGGAGGATCTTTCTGTGGCTCTAAACTTGCTGTTTCGCCTCATCCCCAGCAAGCATGTCTCACTACACATTGTCTCCCACATTCCTGGCACCTCAGTTGATACACACCTGGGCTGCTGGTTTTTGAAAGGCTCTGCAATCTCTCATTTTCTGCTTCCGCTGACAGGAATGTCCTTCTCTTTGACCCACCTTAGCCTACATGACTCCTATCCATCCTCCAGGTCTCAGCCGAGATAGCACCTCTTCCTTGGCGCCCTCAGGTTGGCTTAGGTGCCGGTTCCAGTGTTCTCACCCAGTGCTAAGCCCCCTCTCAAACTGGCCATTCACATCCCTGGTCACGCTTATAGTGTAATTGTCCATTTACCTGCTGGTTTCCCCTAGAAGGTAAATCCTCTGAAGGAGGGAATGGTCCCTGCATTGCTGGACACCCTGTGCCTGGCACAGATCTTGTTGAAATACAAGCTTGTGGATTTGAGTGAAGGGGCAAATGAATGAATGAGTGAATGTTTTCTGGCAGCCTGTACTTTTATGATATGTATTTGTGACAGGACTTCCCTGGTGGCTCAGATTGCTGGTAAGCAATCTGCCTGCAATGTGGGAGACCTGTGTTCAACCCCTGGGTTGAGAAGATACCCTGAAGAACAGAATGGCCACCCGCTCCAGTATTCTGGCCTGGAGAATTCCAGGGACTGTATAGTTTGTGGGTCACAAAGAGTTGGACACTGAGCAACCTTCACTTCACTTTACTTAGAGGTTTTTATGCACTGTGTAATCTAATCCTTACTGTCACTCTGTGAAATAGATATTCTTAGCAACATTTACTGGACATGCTGAGATGCAGAGAAGTCGAGCTCCTTGTCCTCAGTGAGCGGTAAAGTAAAGACTGTAAGCTTGTCAGGTCCCAGGGCTTGTCCCTAAAAACTGACTCAGCTGCTTCTGGACTCTGCCTCTGCTGTTTCCAACTGATTCTGACTCGAATGGAGAGCTTGGCTGACTCAGTGACTCAGCATTCTGTCTCACGGAAACTGTGTCCTGCAAATGGTGCTAAGTAGGGGCTTGTCACCTTCCCCTTCCGAGCAGGCCCAGTCTAGATGGAGTCATAAAGAACTTTTGCTCCCTGGACCATAATAAATACACAGAATATCTACTTTTGAAATATTTTTGAGCCTTTTGAAAGAATTTCAACTTACAGAAGAGTCACAAGACGTGTAGGAAGAATGCCTGTATACCCTCCTCCCAGATTCACCAATTGTTAATATTTTGCCAAATTTGTTTCATGTCTTTCTCTCTAAAAAATGTGTTTTTTTCTGACCATTCAAGAATAAGCTCCATCCACGATGTGCGACTTTACTGCTAAATACGTCAGGGAGTATCTCCTAAGAAAAATGACATTTTCTTATATAACCACAGGGTTTATCAAATTAGGAAATGTAACATTTATTAAATACTATTATTGATAATCAGATTTCAGAAGTTATCTCAATAATGTGCTTTATAGAATTTGCCTCTAATACACGATACTTGTACTATTTTTTTTTTTTTAAATCCTAGTAGTTGCCCCTGAATCCTTTGAGAATGTCCTTTGTAACAGGGTCAGGGGATGGTGATGCATGCGCTTGCTCATTGGGATCAGAGGCACTGGAGTTCCAGACTGAGACCCCAGGTTTTGTTCTGCTCTTGACTTTGAAAAGTCCTTAGGGCCTCAGTTTCTTCACCTGTCAGAAAAAGGCAGAGTTGAGCTTTAGTATGTCCCAAATCCTCTCCAGCCCTTATGCCACCAAATAATTAACAACAAAACATTATTTTTTTTAAGCTTTTTTTTTTTTTTTTAAGGTAGGAAGAAACCTGTCTCTTTCAAAACCTGTCAGCTCTGAAAACCCGCTAAATGATTTTTATTTTCCGGATGTCTTACTTCTACGTTGTCTTTTATTTGCCATTGTCTTCTTCAAATGCTTGGCTGACAGTCTTTTTCATCTTAGAAGTATTTTGAACATAATATGACTGTTTATTTAATGTCTCATGCACTTCAGAAGATAATGACCAGAAGAAGGGCTTGTTTACCTTTTTTTTTCTTTTTCAAGCACTAGAGCTTACTCAACCCAGACTTTCCAGAAAGCCTACATTAATTTGTCTTTATTTTGTCAGCTCGGAGTTCGATGAGCGCTTTTGAGCTTTCATTCTTTCTCTCTTGCAACCTGATTTGGAGATATTACCCAGATTTCTTGGCATTTACATTTTCATCCCGTGGGTTTCACCACCCAGATACAAATACTTTGCAGGGTAAATCCATAAGGAGGTTGCAAATTTGTAAAATAGTGGGAATGACATTTGAGTCTTGAGATTTCAAAATAGTTTTCATTTTCTCCTCTCCCCATTCTTAACGACTCTTTCAAAAGAGTCAGTAGCAGATTTCAAAGTGGGGTATTTGTTAGTTTAAAACTGGTTTTCCTTGTGGCAATCACATACAGATGAAAACATCTGTACCTTCTGTGAGCGTTTGTTCACAGTCTACTTTGTTCAGTACTGCACTGGTATTGGGCATGCAGCGAGGAATCGAGGCACGGCATTTGCTGGGAGAGACAGGTTTGTAAATACGTACATCCGAAGGTAAGCTAAGTGCTCTGCTGGGTATTGCCACTCCAGTACAAAAGAGCTGGGTGATCAGCTCAGTGACCTCAGTGTCGTGAGGCTATTTGTATCATTATCTTTGAAACTTTAAAATTTGCTTTCTAGACAATCTGTGAATTACTGTCTGAGGAATGTTTCTTCCCTATCTTCTCATTTGATGCAAACCCATTAAAACTGTGAGCTCTTTGGAGGAAGCTTTTTTTTTTGGCATCTTAAGTGAATGAGGGTGTTTCAGCTTGAATCTGGGTGTATAGTAAGCTCACAATAAATATTTGCTGAACTCAGAAATTGCAATAACATTAATAGTTGCCTAATAGGGGCCACCGCATTCAGTGCTGCCAGAAGCAGAGCTCATTCCTCTGATGATTCCACACTAAGGAGGTAGCTAGACGTGAAATATAGGCTGGGAATGGACCTAAGGAGGTGGCATGTGAGGCATCCCCCAAAGGCTGTGAACCTTTTGAATTGGGAGAAAGCCAGGAAGCTGTAGAGTAGGCAAGGCTGATCGTGTCCAGGCATCTGGAGTGAGTCATGGAATGAGTCTTACTTTGTGAGGCAGAGGAGCGGGTAGGAGATGTGGGGGAGGAGAGATCTCCACAGAGCCTCCTTCTATATGGTGTGGGTCCCAAGCAAGAATAAAAACTAGGTGGTCTTAATTCTGTGAAAAAAAAATTGGGGGGATTGTGGACTAGCAAAAAGAATTTTTTGTATGTATCTATTAATCCCTTTATTTTAAAACTTTTATATGTGTGTTCGGTCATGTTCGACTCTGTGTGACCCCATGAACTGTTAGTCTCTCAGGCTCCTTTATCCATGTGATTTTTCAGGCAAAAATACTGGAGTGGGTTGCCATTTCTTCCTCCAGGGGATCTTGCAACCCAGGGGTTGAATCTGAGTCTCCTGTGGCTCCTCCAGCTCTTGCATTAGCAGGCAGATTCTTTACTACCAATTTATTTCCCCTCCCTACACTCTCCACCTCTTGCCCAGCCTCTGGTAACTATACATTTGTTGGGGTTGTTGTTGTTTTATTATTTACATATTTATATTTTGGCCATATCACCGCATGGCATGTGGGATCTTAGTTTCCTAACTAGGGATGGAACCCGTGCCCCCTGAATTGGAAGCCAGGAGTCTTAATGGCTGGACCATCAAGAAAGTTCCTCTATAAATTTGTTTTCTATGCCAGTGGCAAATATTGTTTTTATTTGTATCTGTGAGCCTGTCTGTTTTTTCTCATTTCCTCCATTCAACTTGTACTGCTTTTGAAACTAAGAAATAAAAACTTAAAATAATCTTGATAGGCTCTGAATGTTGGGTTGGTAACAAAATGTGTCAGGCTCTGGGTAGAGGAGATGTGGTTAAACAGGAGCAAGTGTGGGAAGAGGGCACTTTGGGTTGATTGAAAGCTTCATATGAATAAGCAGTGTGTTCAGGCTACTGCCCAAAATGCTGATGTCATCTAGGGAATGAGAACATGGTCTTCCAGACGTGTGGCCTAATATCCAGAGGAAATAATCAGAAATGAACCCACAAATTTATCAACAAATGTTCACTGGCATTTTATTCACTTTTCATGAGAGAAAAGTGAAAGTAACTTAAGTGTCCAACAGGGACTCAGAGGCAAATCATGATGCAGTATGAACCTGTGAAAATTTACATGAAGAATTTATATGAAGAATAAAGAGTAACATGATATTTTAAAATTAATAAATTACACTTATAAAAGCAGGAGGCTTTTGAATAGAAAATTTTCCTTCACATAGCAGAAACAAAGGAGAATTAACAGATGTAAAGTGTTCTGAAAAGGGGGGAGAGTGTCTTAGTCTATTCAGATGGCTAGAACAAAATACCACAGACTGGATGGCAATAAATGACAAAAATTTCCATCTCACAGTTCTGGAGGCTGGGAAGTCCAGGTTCATGGTGTCAGCATAATTGCCTAAAGGCCTTCTTCCAGGTTATAGACTTGACATTCTGATGATATCCTCACACGGTGGAAGGGACTTCGGATCTCTCTGGAGCCTTATAAGGCTCTAATCCCCTTCACAGGGCTTCCCTGGTGGCTCAGCAGATAAAAATTTTGGCCTGAAATGCAGGAGGACAGGAAGATCCTCTGGAGAAGGGAATGGCTGCTACCCACTCCAGTATTCCTGCCTGTAGAACTCCATGGACAAGGCAGCCTGGCAGGCTATAGTCCATGGGGTAGCAAAATAGTTCAACACGACTGGATGACTAAAACAACAACAATCCCCGTCATTAAAGCTCTACCTTCATGACCAGAGCACTTCCCAAAAGCCATATTTACCAATATCAGCATCTTTGAAAGTTAAGATTTCAAGTGCTTTAGGAGGAGAGAAGACATAAATATTCAGACCACAGCAGAGAGGATATTAGTCTTGGTTTTTAGGGCTCTAGAGAACCTCAGTGGATATTACAGATGGAATTTATAATCCAAAATAAGGGTGGGCTTTTAGAGTTTGACTTTATTTCAATCTTTCTTACAACATTGTGACAGGAGTAAAAATATTTAAAAGGGGGGAAAAATTTGACCACAATTAGATTGTCTTTAATACCTTAGCTGTTAAATTATCTTATTCTCTTCAGGTCCCTATCAATTTTCAGGCATCCTTTTAAAGAATCTGCCTTCAATGCAGGAGACCCAGGTTTAATCTCTGGGTCAGGAAAATCCCCTGGAGAAGGGAATGGTTACCCACTCCAGTATTCTTGCCTGGAGAATTCCGTGGGCAGAGGAGCCTGGTGGGCTATGGTCCATGGGGTCACAGAGTCAGACATGACTAAATGACTAACACTTTCCCTTTTCACTTTTGGGGTATAACCACTGTATTCACAAATCATTCATAGTCATGTGCACCCATGTCCTCCTACTCTGTGGCCAGTTCCACTAACTTTTATGACCGAATAAGATGATATGGAGTGAGAAGAAGCCTTCATGAAAGGAAAGCAAGAAAAAAGGAAAGTCAAAGACTCCCAAGAGAAAATTTTCTGTTTAGTAGCCTGGCCTAGAACCATTCCTATTAGGCTCCTGCACCACCTCTTTTATTTGATTCTGATTTAACTGGCCTCAGGTATGTTCCGGACATTAAGTTTTAAAAAGTTTCTCAGCTGATTCTAATATTCAGCCAAATTTGAGAACCGCTCTCTTCAATCCAGATGTATGTGTGTATGCGTGTTTTATTAAATTTTATTTTTTGGCTCTGGCGGGTCTTTGTTGCTGCACGAAGGCTTTCTTTAGTTGTGGTGAGCAGGGTCTATTCTTCCTGCAGTGTGTGGGCTTACTGATGTTGTGGCTTCTCTTATAGCAGAGGTCAGGTTCTAGGTGCATAGCCCATTTCCCCTATTCATCAAAGTAGATTATATACTGAACAAATAAAGCAAGTTTCAACAAATATAAAAGATTTGAATTTGAAATAATGCAGTATATTATTCTCTGACCAAAATAGAATTAAATGTAAATAACAGTAAGATTCCTGGAATATCCTCCAATGTTTGGAAATTAAACAATTACTCCTAAATAATCCTAGGGCCAAAGAAAATATAAAAGTTTGCAGACTGATGCTGAAGCAATGCTTAGAGGGAAATAAATCTAATGTCTTCCTAGAAAAAGAAAAAAGGTCTAAAATCAACAATCCAAGCCACTCTACCAAGAAAAAGAAGAGCAAATTAAACTCACAGTAAGTTAAAAAAAAAAAAAAAGAAGAAGACATTGAAAATAAGAACAGAAGTCAATGAAATGTACAATGGAAAAAAGGGGTGCTCTGAGTACTGCCTGCTGCACCCAGATTCAGTAAGTACTTTCCTTCTGACCCACCCAACTGACCTTACCAGAGTCTGCTGTGGGTGATGGGCTGGGACACAAAGAACCGTCTTGAAAATAAAATAGAAGCGATGGATCATGTTTACAAAATAAGGTTGCTATGAGAGGGCAACTTTTGAAAATTAAAAACTTCTTCAAAAATGTCTGTATGATTCAAAAAGCTAGCTAGATTCAGCAAGGAAAAAAACTACCAATATTAGGAATAAAAGAGGTGACATCACCTATATAGACATTAAAAAGATAATAGAATAGAAAGAAATGGTATGGATATCTTCAAGTCAATAATTTGAAAAGAAATGAACATCTTCCTTCAGAGATCACTTACCAAAACTGGCATGAGAAGAAATAGAAAATATGAATAGTCCTATATCTATTAAAGACATTACATTTGCAACTAAAAATCTTCTTCTCAAAAGAAATACCACTCCCCACCCCCTCCAAAGCTACTTTGAGTTAAAGCCATTTGCATAAAATTTTGCTTTTAATTCATTTCTTCTCTCATTCCCCCCTGAATCCAGCAACTGGCTTCCTTAATATGAGATTTTATTATGTGTCTTTGCTAAACTGGTAATATCCTTCATTTCTAGTGCAAGATGGTTTATTTTATTTAAGTGATCATTTGCTTGGTGATGGTGATTATTTTGCATTAACAGAATGTACTTTTCTGAGCATTACCATAAATAAAGTTACAGAAAGTATAACAAGACAGAGTGAAAACATCAACAAATATTACTTAAGGGAAAAGGCAAGGGCCCTTGGTTGTCAGATAGTCTAACCCTTCTGACTGCAACCGCCCTCTTGAGTAGGTTTTCTATGCCTGTTTTATGTTGATGAATGCATCTCAGCATATGGCTGCAAAGAGCTGGACCTTTAAAAAATAATTCCACACACTTCCTTCTTTTTTACACCAGAAGGTAGTGACTGCCCTGGGAATATATGTCATTTCAGCACTCCAGTTGGCTCTGTATCCTGAATTGTCGCAGCTTGTTTGACTGGTAATCTCCTTGTCTGTGTGAGTTGTTAGGGGTAACCAAAGGCAGCTGATTACTTAATTGTTGAAGGCCGGAAACCAGGCCTCTTTCATTAGTTCCCATCGGGAGCTTGAGAGCAGTCAGTGTTTGGCCAGGCCAGGTTTTCCACCCTTTCTAATTCAAAAGGTGTACTTTTTTCCTGAGGTGATCACTGAGGCTTTGGCTGGCTGAATTATACACAGAATCAGCTGCATATTAAAAACAAATAGAAAAATTTCTATAGTTAACACAGATAATTGATTTAAGGCAGATAAATGAAAACAGCCTGGTGTCATTGAGATACAATTCCATTTTTCTTTGAAGATGCATCAAAGTGTTTCATATTTCCTATTTTATTTTTGTTTGATCATCAAGGATACTTGAATACATGGAATTTGTGAGTACCTAGTATTCTTATCAAGCAGATTGACCTCTCAATGGATGTTTTCTTCTGTAGTCTAGAGTGTTAGTTGTTACTGGCAAGTGCAGTTAAATCTAAGGTACAAATTCAGTTATTTAAAAAAACAAAAACACCCCAATTCAGTTATTTATATGAGTAATAGGGTTTTGAGGACTTTAATTTGCCTTTAGAAAATAAGATTTTCCTTCCTTTCCCTCCCACCACCCACCATGTTTGGTTATTCTAATACTGAGGCTATGGGAACCCAATGCCAAAGCAACCAGTTGAAAAGGGAAACATCCACATAATTATTGGTTGTTTTGTCTATACAATGTGAAACAAGAAGTTGGCATGATTTTATTTTTCACCTCTTTGACAGTTTTGTTTTGTTAGATTTCTTTGGACTGAAATGATTTGTTGATTCGGTATTGTGTAAATCAATCTCAATTCCACAATACCTCTGTGATTGTTAGGCAGAAAAAAGAAAGAAAGGAAGAAGTAAAGCAAGTGAGAGTGAAAAGCATAATTAAACTGAAAGCTAGGGGACTTCATGATTTTGTTCCTTCTTTGTCACTTACCAGTTACATGGACTTGTGCTTAGCCGCTCAGTTGTGTCAGACTCTTTGCGACCCCATGCACTGTAGCCTGCCTGGCTCCTCAGTCCATGGGGGGTCTCCAAGAAAGAATGCAGGAGTGGGTTGCCATGCCCTACCTCCAGGGGATCTTCCCAACCCAGGGATCAAAACCAGGTCTCCCACATTGCAGGCAGATTCTTTACCTTCTGAGCCACCAAGGAAGTGTGAACTTGGGCAGGTCATTTCTCCTTCTAGGGCCTCCATTTCCTTAAATGTAAAATGAAGAGATGGGGCAAGACAAGTGTTCAGCGGTCTGGAATTTCACCTTTTGATTCTTTGACTTGGAAGATGCAAAATGAGGTTCTAGTGTGAACCCAGAGACCCGCTGGTGACTAACATTTTCGATTGGTTCAGGGAGAGAATCCATTTTGTAACTGGTTTTGGACCAGATCACAGCCTTTGGCTGGATTTTTAAACTTAAAAAAATTTTCTTCAATTTCTTATTAGAAATTAATACATGTTGCTCAAAGGAAATTTAGCAAATACAAATTAGCAGAAAGAAGAAAATTTAAACCACTTATAATCCTACATGGAGATAGATCTAATATCAACATGGTATACATATCTCCAGATTTATAAAGATCATCTAAATACAGTTGGTTCTGGTAATGTTTGTTTTGAAAACATAAATTTGTTCCAACGTGACTAATATCACTAGGAAGCAATTGAGCAGATTTGTGTATGTTTAGTTTCTTCCAGGAGAATGCAGAAAACTGCTGGCTCCTTGCGTGCGTGTGCACACACACACTAACACCCTCCCAAGGAAAATGAGCCACAGCCACCAACATCTGGTGTTACAACTTGTTTGAAAAAATTAAATGGAAATTTAAGAATATGAAGTACTTCTGACTGCTCTGGGTGCTTGCTGCTGCCCGCGGGCTTTCCCCAGTTGCGGGCGTGAAGGCTCCAGTCTAGCTGTGGTCGGCAGGCTTCTCGTCGCAGTGGTTTCTCTTGCTGCAGAGCACAGGCTCGAGGGTGCACGGGCTCCAGCAGTTGAGGTTCGTGGCTCTAGAGCTCGGGCTCAGCAGTCCTGGCACTCAGGCTTAGTTGCCCTCAGGCGTGTAGAATCTTCTCAGACAAGGGATTGAACCCTTGCCCCCTGCGTTGGCAGGTGGATTGTTCATCGCTGGACCACCAGGGGAGTCCTGATGTTACAACTTCTTGTCCCAGTTCTGATAACCCTCCGGCCAGCACTTCTGCGTTATGCAGCCTGTAACCCTTCCCTCCCCTGGCACTGGGGTACCCTCCCTACCTTTAGCTTCTCTCTTTCTTCTCAGCCTGTTTTGTACTGTTTCTCCCTGTGCTCTGCTCATTTTCCTCCTTTCTTCTCGCCGTTCTCTCACCCTTTTTCTCCCTGTGGTATTTAGCCTCTCCCACACAGGATGCTGGGCTTTGGGACCCCGGTGAGCACCCTGGCAGTCAGGCAGACATCTGCTTCTGCAACAAATTCCTGGTCTCTTTCAATGTAAATTACCACCATATTTACAAAATTCATGTTTAACTTACGTAAACCTGTGCTTTTTTTTTTTTTTTAAAAACTAAGTTCCTATACCTTTTACTGTGTCATTGACAAAGATTTTCATATTGTGCCCTAAACCCATTTTCCTGTAAGTATTATAGATTGTTTTTTGAGTCTTGCAATTTTTATTGCCTGATTTTGCATAGATGCAGTAATAACTAATATTAGCAAATAAATAATAATTAATAACTAAGTAATAATTAGACAATGAAAGAATAAACTATAATTTATTTAACTAATCATTTAAGTAATGGTTTAATTAGATAACAAATTACTAACTTTATGAAATTTCAACCCACGTGTTCATATCCTTGTAATATGCTATGTGATGAAATCAGAAGTACTCCTAAGGCACTCCTGCTGCAGGCTGAAGTCACGGTGAACATCTGGAGGAAAAGCCCTTGAGCGATTGTTTGAGTTTCTAATTCAGTTTCTCAGTTTAAATTTCTAATATAGCAAATATGAATAGATTCAACTCAAATAAATGCTTTGTGGTGTACTCAATAACTTTCAAGAGTGTAATGGGGTCTTGAGACTAAAATATTTGAGAACACCTGCTAAACCTAGTCTCCTATAGCCTTTCATTCCTGCAGTGAAAATATAACATTTCCTTGGTATAAACTGAGAGATCTTAGACTTCATAGTCTAAGAATGAATACAGACAACTACTGTGTGATCTCACTTATATGTGAAATCTAAAAAAACAAACTAGTGAATGTAACCAAAAAAAAGAAGCAAACTCACAGATAATAGAGAACAATCTAGTAGTACTGGTGAGGGAGGGAAGAGGGAGGAGCAAGACTGGGGATTAAAAGTTATAAAGTAAATAAGCTACAAGGATATATTTATTATAGAGCACAGGTGGCATAACATTTAATAATAACCATAAATGGAGCACAAAAATTGTGAATCATTATGTTGTTCATCTGAAATGAATATAATATCATAAATCAAATATACCTCAATTTGAAAAAAAAGCAGGTATTGATTGAGCAGTTTGTCTCTATAATGCTTAATTGCCCTCCAGAAGTATGGTACCAGTTTATAATCTTTCTTATGATCAGCATTTGATTATGCTCATTTAATTTTGGCTAAATGTAGTTAACATCCCAGGTCATGAACACCAGCTAGAGTACAAAGTTAGAGATTATGTTAAAGTTCTACCAACTTTTTGGAAATTTTTGAAACATTTTTATTTTGAGGTTTAAAATGGCTTTGAAATGTACTTGTTGATGTATTAGTGGGTTTTAAGCCCAAAATGGAACCTCTTGTTTTGACTTCTTCTAAGAGGAAAACTCTGGAAAGTGGACATTATAGATACCTATATGACTCAACAGTTCAAGGGTTGGTTAAAAAACAAAGGGACATAGCTTTACATACTGTTGTGGCTGAAGACATTGAGTTATGAGGTAAAAATTTCCCTTTTGTAAAATCACAACATAGAGGAAAACACTACCACGAAAAAGCTTCTCAGGAAACGGTTTGGCTTCTTAGAATGAAAACGCATGGAAATGGCCCTCCTTGTCTTCCTTCTGGCCTTCCGTTCACCTAGTTTCTTCTCTTCCCTCCTAATTAGGCCATTTGGGCCCATGTTCTCAAGGAGGCTTTTCAAATAAGCCTTGGTCTCTCCAAGAACTGAGAAGAGTTTAACAAAGCTGAAAGAGAATTACAGAAACAAAGCTGGTCTTCTGTCACTCTTGTTTTCCATTTTTTAACCTTAATTAACCCTGATTTGGGTTCACGCTCTGTTCTAATTTCTCTCAGATGCTTTATGTCTGCTCTTATTGTATAATATGATATAGTAAATAACCTTGTGTAATTATATGGAACAGAGTATATGTCTCAAGTCAAAGCTATCTGAGCATCTCCAGAAATTTCACCTGTACAACATTGCCAGTCCTCGTGGTGTTCCTGGTCTTATTTCATTTTTAAGTATCTGAAACAAATTGATTTATTTCACTGTGAATAAAATAGAGTGAAAATATAGTTTCATCACAAATTGGTCACCTTATGATAGAATACTATGCAGCTAGGTGTGTGTGTGTGTGTTAATCACTCAGTTGTGTCCGACTCTTTGCAACCCCATGGACTATAGCCTGCCAGGCTCCTCTGTCCATGGAATTCTCCAGGCAAGAAACTGAAGTGGGTTGCCATTCCCTTCTCCAGGGGATGTTCCCAACCCAGAGATTGAACCCAGGTCTCCTGCATTGCAGGTGAACTCCTTACCATCTGAGCCACCAAGGAAGCACTATTTCACTGTGGAGAAAACAGACCGAAAACATAGTTTCATCACAAATTGTTGCACCTTATGATAGAATACTATGCAGCTATAAACAAGAACACAGCTACTCTTTTTGCACAAATATGGAAAGAGTTCTAAGGTCTGTTTGTTGGGTGAGAAAAGGCAAGGGAAAATATGTATATTAGTGTTTGGTTTTGCATCAGTTCTAGAGGACTATACAAGAAACTACATGCAGTGGTAGTGTTTGGGCTGGAGGAAGGAAATGAGGCAAATGGAAGACAAAGGTAGAAGTGAGACTTTTCATCTTGTTTGTTTGAACAAGTGAATGTGCGTGTGTGCATGCTAAGTCACTTTACTTGTGTCCGACTGTTTGCAACCCTATGGGCTGCAGCCGGCCAGGCTCCTTTGTCCATGGATTTCCAGGCAAGAGTACTGGGGTGGGTTGCCGTGTGCTCTTCCAGGGGATCTTCCTGACTCCAGGATCGGAACCACATCTCCTGTATTGTAGGTGGATTCTTTTGGGCCAGGCTAAAGCACTGGCCCAAACGTGTGAATGTATCATCTTAAAAATTAATATAATAATGATAATAATAATAAAGATTTACACTTGCAGTGAGGAAACAAAACCATGACATATTACTAGCATGTGAGAGAGCCCAGGGTCTGATAGTAAGGAGGCATTTTCTCACAGGTTTATATTTAATTCATAATTCTGGGATTCTTCCCACCATTCATGTGTGTAATGAGCTTGACCTTGGGATCTTGGCAGCTCTTCTTAGTTGGAGGGTATCCCTGGAGAGGAGGAAGTAGGTCTTTTCCTTCCCTTCAGCAGCAACAGGACCCTTCTTTGCATTTTTCAGCTGTCTGGGTCATGCTGGAACTGGCAGACGAGGGCAGGAGGCAGCCAGGGGTTCTGGCACGGTCCCCACGGTGAGATACCTGACTGCAGGTATCATAGACAAAGCTTTGAAGAGCTGGCAAAACCAATGCCTTGCTTTCTTTGCAGAATGATGAAGATGCTAATACTGGGGCAGTTGAAAGCAAATTTTGAAGGTTTTCATTCAAAGAATATGCTCACAGGACAATGCTATTAATAATCTTTGGCTAGGTCCAAGTTGGCTAGTATTCCAAATATCTTAGGTTAGTTCAGCAGCACACGTCTAATTTGGAGTAATTTATTCTGTTAATATTTTGGTTTTCTGCTGCCAGGAACTCTGGGCATATGGCATTCCCCTAAGACATGAAGAAGGAAACCATTATGGGTGATAATAAGGAAGGAACGCACATTCATTGATATGTTTAACATCTTGGCTTGAAGATGAAATTCTAAGCCATGAGTCCCAGTGGGTTCCCAGTTGTGCGCAGGTTAAAGTACATTTCCCCGTGACTGCTGTATTGATTCCAGTAATAGGATGACTCTGAGGGCCACTCTGAACCTAGGCTTTGTGATAAGAATCACCTGGGATGCTTGCTAAAAACAGATTCCTGGACTCCACCTAAGCCCTGGATATCTGCTCAGTTCCCTCAGATAATTCTTATCTGGCAAGTTTTGGGAAACATTGTAGAATCTTGAGAGGAAAGTGATGTTTTACTGAATCATCCTGTCATTAGGCTGACCTCTTCTACCTGGAAGATCAACGTCTTTCCCTGGAAAGAAAGGGGCCAGCGCTCTCAATTCCCAGGGTGTCATTTTGCATGGGCCTGTGAGAGAAACTTCAGGATCTCCATTAGACTTTACTAGTGACTCATACTTAAAGTATTTGGCTTTTCCATTTTTGCTTACAGGAAGAAGGTCGTGAAATACCTGCAGTTTCTTCTCAGAGGTTTCTATTTTAAATGCAGAGCTCAGAAATCTTTGGAGCCATATGTAAAAGTTCAGGGTTGCACCCAGTAGAGGCATCTGGCAACAGCTGTATCCTTAGTCACTCAGTTGTGTCCGATTCTTTGAGACCCCATTGACTGTAGCCTGCCAGGGGGATTCTCCAGAATACTGAAGTGAGTTGCCATGCCCACCTCCAGGAGATCTTCTCAACCCAGGGATCAAACCCAGGTCTCTGGCATTGCAGGAAGATTCTTTACCATCTGAGCCACCAGGGAAACTTCATTTAATTGCCTTTACAATATGGCAACCTCCCACACCCTATTTCTGTAGTCAGATATGTGGGTGTCTCAGGAGGACAGACTATCACAGCAGAGGATGTTTCTGTGGTGTACCTATGGAACACAACCAAATGCCCTTCTTGTAAAAAAACATCTTCACCCACTACAAATTAACAGTCCCCAATTGGTGGCTTCTATTCAACGAAGCTGAGAAGTTGGAACTGGCCCTTCTGTTCTATGGTAGAAGAGGTCAGAAGTTAAATGAATCCTCCTCTGGGGTTCTTCTAGTGATGACTCTCAAAATCTCACTCACAAATGAATTTGTGAACCAGGTCAGCAAATGGATTTGTTTTTATTTGACTTAACTGATGAGGAGAATAGACAAGTTAATAAAAAAGTTTAAAAACTGGCCCAACAGGTTGTTGGACAAACTTTTGTTTTTGATCTGTCACCATTGTGTCAAATCAGTTCAATGACTGATATTTCTATGAGATGAAAGGAGGTCGGGGTTTCAAACTCAATACATTTTCAACAAACGTCACTACAGTGATAGTAGAACTCGCCCTACCTGTCCTGTTCAAGGGGATTGTGATGATTTCACTCAGAGTTTGCTTTTTATACCTTCTTAGTTTTAATTACTCTGACTTGATCTTAAGTTGTATTAACACATTAATATATTTCTTGGCATTAATAAAACCACACACTTTTCCATTGTCCAGTCCTAGAAAAAAGGAAGGAGGAGAGAAGAGCAGAAAAGGGAAGGAATTCAGCCCTGAAGACAGGAGTGGTTATAGGTTTCACAGGACCTGAAGCTCATTGTCTTTTTTATGAACAAGTATTCAAAAATATCTCACTTCTGAAAATTTTATACACTCATATGGCCATGTGAACCCACTGCTAGGACCCTTCCAGCATCTTGGAAAGAGATCCTACTAGTAAAGAACTCAGAGCTGAAGTTTTATCAGCTTTAAAACAGCCTCTGTCTATGTACACCTTTTCATCTTCTAACTTCACAATTAGATTTATGCCCCTTCAAAAACTGCACATTTCTGAATAAGTAAATGAGTAAAAGTCTTTCCATGCCCAGGTAAACAGTATTTTGAGAAACACAGAAACCAATTCTCAGATGAGTCTCCTGGGGGTACTAACAGGCTTCGTGACAAGCTGGTTTGTACCTCTCCTCATCTTCCCAGAACTTTGCCCTTGGGTGTCTTTTTGTGGCATCTGTATTTCTTTTTGGTGGGACAGGGCAGAGGATCAGGAGACCTGGATTCCAATCTCAATGTCACAACTGTTGAGAGGGTTAGGAAGGAGGAAGCAGTAGTTGAGAGGCAATTACCCAGAAGGAGAGACTGAGGCCTGGAAAGGTATGGCCACCGACCCCAAGTGGCGCAATTAGCTCCTTGTGCAGCAAGGATTCTCAGTCCGGTGCTCTTTCCATCTGTACTTCTGGCATCTTCCTCTAGCTGTTCATCCTTAGGAAGAAAGACTTCTGATTCAGTGATGCTTGGTTTCCTTCTCTATGTAGGGGAGAGCTAATTCCTTTTAGATTTAAGATTACCTGATTTTCTGGCTGGTTTTTTTTTTTTGGTTTGTCCCGATGGATGTTCAGTTTCCAGCTGACCTGTGTCTAGCTCTTAGTGCCCAGGACAGGGTTTGCTGAATGCTTTGAGAATGGAGGCTTTATAATTTAGGACCTCAAGGTGGAACTGTGAGCAGAATGGCTTTCCCCTTGGCTTATTACTAACCTCTCGAACTTTGTTGACTTGAGAGTTGTCAGAGAAGCACAGGGCTGAAAGGGCCCTGAGAAGGCAACATGGCTTTGTTTCATTATACAATTGAAGAAGCAGAGGCCCAGAGACCCTCCCAAGGCTGCTTCACAAACATTAACAGGGAAATGATGGGAACTTGGCTCCCCCCATTCTCCGTCTGATGTTCTCCCCATTACTTTATTCTTTATTACCTTTGGACTGATTTTAAGTCGTTACTACTGGTCCCTAAGAACCCAACTTCACTTCTAACAACACAGTTTCTGAGAGACCATCTGTCTTGTCCACAGAACAGACTAAAGATTCTGGTGGAGTCCATGTTGGGGTTATTCTTATTTGAAGTCAAGTCTCTATGTTTTATATATTCAAATTAAAATATGACTTAGTTTATTAACAGGGTTTCCCAGGTAACTCTAGTCACCAGTGCAGGAAATGTAAGAGACAGCAGTTTGATCCCTGAGTTGGGAAGATCCCCTGGAAGAAAGCATGGCAACCCACTCCAGTATTCTTGCTTGAAGAAACCCATGCACAGAGGAGCCTGGCAGGCTACAGTCTGTAGGGTCTCAATGAGTCAAACATGACTGAAGCACCTTAGCCCACACACAGAGTTTATTAACACATATCGCTATACTTTTCTCAGGTCTGTAATTCTTTCTGACCACTGTCATAAACATAAGGGACATCAGTTATTTTTATTTTACTGCTACCACTAGAAGATCACAGATACGTTAAGTATTCCCTCTGTGGATCTTTTTATCAGTCTTTCCTCCTCTTCCTCAAAACTAGATTTTTCCCTTTGAAGCCATCTTTTTTTTTTTTTTTTAATCTTTTGGCCACATTGCATGGCATGTAGGATCTTTGTTCCTTGATCAGGGATGGAACTCGTGTCCCCTGCATTGGAGTATTAACCGCTGGACCGCCTGCAAAGTCCTGAAACCATCTTTGAGGAAATGCATGTGCTACGCTTTCCTGCTAGGTTCAGTTTTGTGTGGCTCTTGCAGTTGGCTCTTCACTATCATAAATCTCCTGGTTACCCTTTGAAGTGGACACAATTTCTCTGTTTGTTGAAATGGGAGATTATGACTTTCCTACTGTTAGACTGTTCGTTGGCAGTAAAATCTGAGTACCAACTCAGGCTTTCTGAATCAATTTCTGATATTCTTTTTGTTACCTCATAGCCACCTGCAGGACAAAATGTGAGGAATCTAATAAGGCCTCTGAGACAACATATGTGGGAATTTGGAAGAGGAAGAATACCTTCTATTAGCTGATGGCAGGAAGAGCTTATCACAGACACACTGTTTGGTCTGGGCTGAGAAGGCAGGGTAAGATGTTAGAGGGGAAGAAGAGCGTGCCTGTGTGGAGGGAGGGTGGTCTATCTGTGAGGGTGGGGTATGAGTTAGTGCAGACTCTTGTCATCAGCCTGTCCAGCACTGGCTTGATTTGGGAGTCACTGAATTATGCCTGTTGATTCGCTCATCACTATGCGGACAAATGGCCTTTGCCAGCAGCTTCTCCTGCTGTTTCTTTATCTATAAATAAATTATGCTTTTGTTCCCCTATGTATGCATTTCTCTTTTCATAGAAATAGTCTTTGTAAAGTATATATCTTAAAAGCTAACATGTGTTACCTATGTCATTTGAAAGGTATAATCCCACCGTTTAGCAGCTAGTCTTGATCTACAGTTTAGAACCCTTTTAATGGGCAAGAACATTTTCTCCTCATTATCACTTCCTTAAATTGAATAGAACTGGGAGGCCTGGACTTGGCCTTGGGGGTTTCTCAAGGTGATAATGAGATGGCATTTTGTCCAACTTGTGCCTTATTTTAGTTCTTGGTGTATTTGCTTTATTATCTCTACTAAGTTTTAAGTTTTTTCTGCAGGGACCATGTCATTTCAGTGTTGAATTCCTCACTGTGTGTGGCACAAAGTCAGTATTCAGGCAGTCAAAGATACAAGATGGGGTTTCCAAAATTTTCTTGATGATAGAATCAAAAGGATGTTAAAAGAATAAGGGTTATTCTACCTTCTGGACAGCAAAGCTCTTAATTTCCATGAAGTTGATTTCTATATGTTTATGACAGAAAAAATTTTTTCCCCTTAAGGGCCAGAATATTTCTGTGCAGTTTACCTGGACACTCTTTTGGGGATCTAGGTATGCATCAGAAGGTTGGTTGGTGAATATTGAATCCAAGCTATAAAGGATTGAGAATCATGAGGGTTACTTCATTCAGGTTTTGGGGACTCCTAGCACACTGCTTTAAGGACAGACTTGCCATCACCTACCACATACACCAGCTTCCCCCTCCCCTGACCCTTCCTTCCCCCTCAAAGGCCTGCCTTGATCTCAGCCCTAGCAGACCTTTCCAGCAGCTTGGTGTCAACAGTGCCAGGTGCAACCTATTTGCCTGTCTCNACACCAGCTTCCCCCTCCCCTGACCCTTCCTTCCCCCTCAAAGGCCTGCCTTGATCTCAGCCCTAGCAGACCTTTCCAGCAGCTTGGTGTCAACAGTGCCAGGTGCAACCTATTTGCTGACCAAACCTAAGACAGGACTATATAATTTTTACATTATTTTGGCTTTGCTGGATCTTCGTTGCAGTGTGCAGCCTTCTCTCATTGGTGAGCATGGGTTCCAGGGCCCATGGGCTCAGTAGTTGCAGCATTCAGGCTTAGTTCCACCCCTCCTCGCCACCCCGGAAAGTGGGATCTTAGTTCCCCGACCAGGGGTCAAACCTGAGTCCCCTGCATTGAAAGGCAGATTTTTTCAATGCTGGACCACCAGGGAAAGCCCTGTATATATATATATATTTTCTTTAATTTATGTATTTGGCTGCTCCAGGTCATACTTGTGGCATGTGGGATCTAGTTCCCTGACCAGAGGTGGAACCCGGGGCCCCTACATTGGGAGCATGGAGTCTTAGCCACTGGACCACCAGGCAAGTCCCAGGACTATATATTTCTAGAAGTTTTCACTCTGAGTTAGTCTCATTTCAATTTAGGCAGCTGGACAGGTCCAACTGTGTGAGTGTGAATGAATTTAAGAGAAGGTATGGTGAGTGTCATTTTCTCCGTATCTCATTTAATCCTCCCAAATATCCTATAAGGTAGGCAGAGCTGGGATCCAAACCCAGCTGATTTCCAAGCCCAGGTCCTTTACCCTACATTGCACTGCCTCCCTCTGGACACTCAAAGCCCTCCATGACTACACTCCCATCCATCACAACAGTCTCACCTCTCTCTGCTCAGGCTTCCCTCTAGGAATGAGAAAGGCTGTGATAAGCTCTGTCTGATCCAGAGGCAGAATGGTCTGTTTGGCTGAGATCTGAGTCCCCAGGACTGGGAAGATGACAATTTCACAAGAGTAGGTGGGCTTCCCATGTGGCGCCAGTGACAAAGGATCCACCTGCCAGTGTAGGAGACGAAAGAGATGCGGGTTCAATTCCTGGGTCAAGAAGGTCCGCTGAAATAGGAAATGGAAACCCACTCCAGTATTCTTGCCTGGGAAATCCCATGGACAGAGGAGCCTGGTGGGCCCTAGTCCATAGANACGAAAGAGATGCGGGTTCAATTCCTGGGTCAAGAAGGTCCGCTGAAATAGGAAATGGAAACCCACTCCAGTATTCTTGCCTGGGAAATCCCATGGACAGAGGAGCCTGGTGGGCCCTAGTCCATAGAGTCACAAACAGCTGGACACAACTGAGCACGCATACAACAAGAGTGGGTAAAAGAGAATATAAATTTATGTGTCCTGCACATTGTGTAATAGATTCTTAGTATAAGTTGTTTCACTTACTCATAATTACATCGTGGAGTGTCAGCAGAGTTAGTGAGAGCACATGTATGTAAGAATTAAGAATTTAGAATAGGGAGCCACCTCCCCCAGTATTCAACCCAGTTTTGCTACTCACTAGCTGCATGACCTTGGGCAGGTCACTTACCCTGTCTGTGGCTTACTTTGTTTCTCTGTAAAATGAAAATGATAATTGAACTTGTCTCATAGGTTGTAATGAGGATCAGTTTAACAGTGTCTGGCACATGGTAACCTCTTTCCAAGGGTTAACTCTTTATAGTGTTACTCCTGAGTGGTGTCTGACTCTTTGCAACCCCATGGACTGTGGTCCGACCATGCTCCTCTGTCCATGGAATTCTACAGGCAAGAATACAGGAGTGGGTTGCCATTTTCTTCTCCAGGGGATCTTCCCCACCCAGGGATCAAACCCAGGTCTCCCTCACNCTCCCCCAGTATTCAACCCAGTTTTGCTACTCACTAGCTGCATGACCTTGGGCAGGTCACTTACCCTGTCTGTGGCTTACTTTGTTTCTCTGTAAAATGAAAATGATAATTGAACTTGTCTCATAGGTTGTAATGAGGATCAGTTTAACAGTGTCTGGCACATGGTAACCTCTTTCCAAGGGTTAACTCTTTATAGTGTTACTCCTGAGTGGTGTCTGACTCTTTGCAACCCCATGGACTGTGGTCCGACCATGCTCCTCTGTCCATGGAATTCTACAGGCAAGAATACAGGAGTGGGTTGCCATTTTCTTCTCCAGGGGATCTTCCCCACCCAGGGATCAAACCCAGGTCTCCCTCACTGTGGGCAGATTCTTTACCATTTGAGCCATCAGAGAAGCCCTAGTTCTTCATAATGTCCTGATTTTAGAGGGGAGGAATTTGGACATGAAAAGGTTATGTAACTTGTTTGCCATTTAATTAGCAAATGGTGGCACTGATTTAAAAACATTTTTTAAAATTAACTAATTAGTTTGGCTACACAAGGTCTTAGCTGTGGCATGCAGTATCTTTAGTTATGGCATGTGGGATTTAATTCCCTGACCAGGAATCAAACCCAGGCCCCTGCATTGGGAGCATAGAGTCTTAACCCCTGGACCACTAAAGAAGTCCCAGTTGCACTGAGTTTTTAAACCTAGGTATGTCTGCTTCCAAAGACCTTATATATTTTTAGTGCCTATTACTGTGTTCAGTGAGATAAAGACAATGAGCTTTTCAGAATGAGAGGTTGTCTCTTAAATATGTACTTTTAATAAGAACATAGTGACACATTAAGGAGTTAAAAAGAGAGTGGGTTTTGAGATGAATGACAGAACATTGCCCTTAGTTTACATACTTTTCATAGTCTAGCATTACACTGGGGTTTCCCTAGTAGCTCAGATGGTAAAGCATCTGCCTCCAAGGCAGGAGACCCAGGTTCGATCCCTGGTTCTGGAAGATCCTACCTTGGAGAAGGAAATGGCAACCCACTCCAGTATTCTTGCCTAGAGAATTCCATGGATAGAGGAGCCTGGTGGGCTACAGACCATGGGTAACAAAGTGTTGGACACAACTGAGCTACTAACACACACAGCATCAATTCTGGGGTCATGGAAATATAGCATGGTCACCTGTGAGCAACTAATGACTGTAAACCCTATGTAATAGTTAACTTTCATCATTAGAGTGTGCCAGTTTTACAGTGAGGAACTTGGCCATAAAGAATTTAAGCATGGGTCCCTGATGGCATGGAATACAGAAAAGTGAGATATGCATGATCAGTACACAGACAGAAGAAAGGAGTTTTGGTGGCAGGTGGATTGTATGAATCAGTCTGGAGCCAAGAAAACAACTTGGGACTGGAAGCTGACTGCTTAGATTGCTTGCATTTTGAAGAGGGCAAACAAACTGAGGGCAACCACCAAGATTTGGGGAAACGTCGGAGGGGAGATACAGACACAGTAAACATAAGATAGGAACTTTTGTGGCTGAAGGGAATCTCAATAACTGCATCCTTTCTGATCAGGAATATGGCACCAGGTATTAAACACCTCAAATATGCCTGTCATACATATCTTAAATACTCTTTCCTAGCACAGAATGAATGATAGTCAAAGATTTGTATTCATCACAGTATTATTTAAAATAAGAAAAATTTGTTCCAAAATAAATTGATAAAATTGAATACTATGCAGCCATGAATAGTAATTTTAGGAATGGTTTTTAAACTGCATAGGAGCAAGGATCTTGTACGCTTGCTCATATCTGTAATAGTCTTTGCTTAAGACAATGCCTGGCACATGATAAGAGCACAATTAACATTTGTTAAAGGGACTTTCCTGGTGGTCTAGTGGTTAAAACTCTAAGGTCCCAATGCAGAGATGCAGGGTGTGTGGGTTTGCTCCCTGGTAGGGGAGCTAAGGTCCCACATTCTGCATGATGTGGCCAAAAAACCCATTATTTGCTAGAGAAATAAATATAACACTAAGTATAAAAAAATTACCAAAGAACATTAAGCTGAATCTCTTGCTTTGAAAAGAATTCTGACCATAGAAAAGGGAGTGTTAAAAAATGCTTCCATACTAAATACTAAGTACTCTGTATGGGATGGATCCTGAAACAGAAAAAGGACATTAATCAAGCCGTGAAAAGACATGGAAGAGTCTTAAATGCACATTGCTCAAAGAAGCAAACCAGTCTAAAAAGGCTGCATATACTGTATGATTCCAACTATGGTGGTTTCGTTGCTAGGTCATGTCCAACTCTTGCGCCCCCCTGGACTTTTTTAAAAAGCCCTCCAGGCTGTCAGTCCATGGGATTCTCCAGGCAAGAATACTGAAGTGGGCTGCCATTTCCTTCTCCAGGGGATCTTCCTGACCCAGGGATCCATGTAACCAGTTTCTGTTATATCTACCTGCACTGGCAGGCAGGTTCTTTACCACTAGCGCCACCTGGGAAGCCCAATTCCAACTATATGAGATTTCAGAAAAGCCAAAACTACAGAGACAGTAAAAAGATCAGTGGCTGTCTGGAGTTTCAGGAGAGAGAGGGGAAGGATGAATAGTGAAACACAGGGTGTCTTTAGAGCAGTGAAATTACTCTGCATGATACCATAATGATAGATAAATGTCATTCATCAACTGTCAAAACCCATAGAATCGTACAACACAAAGAGTGAACCTTCACACAAACTTTAATTGATAATAGTGTATTGATATTAGCCCTTTACTTTAACAGATGTACTACACTAATGCAAGGTGTTAATAACAAGAGAAACCGTGGGCAGGTGTGGAGAGGCTGGAATAGAATGGGTATGTAGGACTTATACTACCCGCTCAAATTTTCTATAATTCTAAAATTCAATCAAAAAAATAAATTCTATGAATCTTTTTAAAATAGAATATTAATGGAAAAGCTTGTGAAATCTGAATAAATTCTGGATTTTAGCTAATAGTAATGTACTAATGTTAATATATTAGTTTTAATACAGTTACCATAGTTATGCAAGTTAACCTTATGGGAAACAAAGTAAGGAATATATGAGAACTCTATACTATTTCTGTTATTTTTCTGGAAATCTAAAATTAATCCAAAATGAAAAACATGTTTAAAAAAAAAATGCCTTCCAGCAAATAACAGAGCCTCCTGGCTGACATCTAGTAGGGCTGTGTTCCAGTAGGGATGCCAGGACTCAGGTGAACAGGAGAAGGGAAAGCAGATGATGAAGGGAAAGTTAAATGCTGACACTTCAGTTCTGGACTTCAGGTGACAGCAAGGGTACCTAAGAGATGAAATTAACCACTTTATGTGTTTTGAAACACTCAAGTACATCTTAACAAAGAATTTACACAAATGCCATAAACTATTTTGGAAATAAAGTGACAAAGGAAGGACAAAGGAAGTTGGACCTTTTAAACTTGTCTTATCTTTCCTCTTGGAACATTTTCCTTTACTTCTATCCTCCCACATTTATTGAGTGACTGCATTAGATCCTGGGGATTCCTCAAAGAACAGGGCAGACGTGAACCCTGCCTTCAAGGACACAAAAACGTGGCCTTCAATAGTCAAGGAGTAAGCGTTTGCCCCTAATTTGATGCTCATCTCACCCTGAATGACCTCAGTGTATCGTTTATTATTTGTTGGTCTTTAGCACACTCCTGGGTCCCAAACAGAGTTGCCATTACCACCTTGTGCTGTTCCACAAGTTTTCAAAGACTTTCTTGTCCCTGCTTTGTGGTATTTTATCAATGGCTGCTGCTGCTGCTAAGTCGCTTCAGCCATGTCCGATTCTGTGTGACCCCATAGCTGGCAGCCCACCAGGCTTCCCCGTCCCTGGGATTCTCCAGGCAAGAACACTGGAGTGGGTTGCCATTTCCACCACCTCTGAAATGGGTGTCTTAAGGATTTCTTTAAATAGCCATTAATGTGTCATTATCTTTCATTTGAAAAGAATAGTAGCCACGGAGAGATGGCCTTAGGGGTGGGAGGGGCAGTCATTTAGCTTGTGGCTGTGTGAAGTTGAGTTTCACACTAGAGCTCCTTAGACTTAGCTCACACTGGCCCTGATATTGGTTCATGGAATTTCAAAGAAAGGATCCTTTCTGGATATCACAGTCAGTTCCGGCTCTCAGGAGCTCAAGTACTGGACTGTTACCTTTTACTTTTCATGGTTCTCATCTCCCATCTGGCTCTTCTTTACCTGCTGATGTATTAAATCTGTTTCAGCAGAGTAGCAAGGGCAGGACGCCTCTTCTTAGGGACTTTATTTGGTTGGGCAGTGAGAAATTGCAGAGCAAAGTGTAATCTTTTCCTAATTCCCATTGCCATCCCTGATCAGGGTAATTGATGGTGTTGGTGGTGACAGATATGTAGAATGTGCTAGAAACATATTTTGAGGGGATCCTTGCCCATGGCCACCCCCAATCTACTTTAGGATGTATATCTAACTCTCAACCCCAAGTGTCTGAACCAGGTTCAAGTTTCCTGTGTGTAGCTGGGGTGCGGCTGGTATACTTCTGCCTCAGACAGGTGGGCTGGATGGCAGTCTGGGGGTGAGGGCCCCCAGAAACTGGGCTGGCTTCATGGGTGTCTGGCTATGAAGCCCCACAAATTCCATGCCTAAAAGGGGTCCAGCTGAAGTTTAAGGCTCTTCTGTTACTGTCTTGAAATTATTAATAATTTTTGAATGTTTCTACATTTTAATTTTTCACAGGGCCCCCATCTTAGTCTGTTGAGGCTTCTGTAACAAAATGCAATTGACTGGGTAGCTTAGAAACAACAGAGACTTATTTCTCACAGTCCTGGAGGTTGGAAGTCAGAGATCAGGAAACCAGCATGGTCAGGGGCGGGCCCTCTTTGGGGGCTGCAAACTTGGTGTTGTATTCTCATGTGGGGGAAGGGGTGAGAGGGAATCTCAGTGTCTTTCTCACTCAGAAGAGTAGCTCTGCTCTCATGCCCTAACCACCTACCAGAGTTTCCAACCCCTGATACTGTCCTGATACTTAGGGCATTAGGGTTTCAACATATGAATTTGGGGGAGACACATTCATACCATAGCCATCCCACATTTATGCAGCCAGTCCTGCCCAAGTACAGTCAGACAAATTGGGGTTCTAATTTGGGCTCAGCTACTTGTTAGCCATGAGATCATGAGTAAAACCTTATCTGAACTTCTGGGCCTCAGTGTCTTCATCAGTTAAATGGGACTATCTCCTCATTATGAGAAACATTTATGTGTGAAAACATAGTTTAAAGAACAAGCATGGTGCCAGGCACACAGATGAGATCTTGCTGTCCATGACTCCATCCATCTATTAATCCACTTATCCAGACTGTTTGTCTATTTATGTAAAATATTATGCTAGGTAGACCCTGTTTGGGATGCAGAATTGAGACAAATGTGTTCTCAAAAAGTTGACAACATAATGGGAGAGATAAGACCCCTTGGGCCACAATGGTCCCTTCCAAAATAATTTAGACATAGCAATCACTTTGGGAACCAGTTATTATTTGGAGGGAGGTAGGGAGGAGGTAAGAGAAAAGTGAAGTGTAAAACTTAAGGATGAGAAGGTAAATTTGTAATTTGGGAGAGCCTGTGTCTTGGAGAAAAGTTGACAAGTGTAATCTTANTAGACATAGCAATCACTTTGGGAACCAGTTATTATTTGGAGGGAGGTAGGGAGGAGGTAAGAGAAAAGTGAAGTGTAAAACTTAAGGATGAGAAGGTAAATTTGTAATTTGGGAGAGCCTGTGTCTTGGAGAAAAGTTGACAAGTGTAATCTTATTTTAGCCAATATCCCAAGGAGGGAGAGCATTGGTTATGTGGTTGAAGGGAGAGAGAGGAAGAAGGCTAGGGAGGGAAGTGGCCAAGTCACAGATTGAGGAGAAGGAAAAGAGCAAAACTGGACCTAATAATGGGCTTGACTACAAAATGTTGTCTTAAAGCTCAGCATTCAGAAAACTAAAATCATGGCATCTGGTCNTACAGTTCTTCTATGTATTCTTGCCACTTCTTAATATCTTCTGCTTCTTAATAGCTTCTGCTTCTGTTAGGTCCATACCATTTCTGTCCTTTATTGTGTCCATCTTTGCATGAAATGTTCCCTTGGTATCTCTAATTTTCTTGAAGAGATCTCTAGTATTTCCCAATCTATTGTTTTCCTCTGTTTCTTTACATTGATCACTGAGGAAGGCTTTCTTATCTCTCCTTGGTATTCTTTGTAACTCTGCATTCAGATGGGTTTATCTTTCCTTTTCTCCTTTACATTTAGTTTCTCTTCTTTTCTCAGCTATTTGTAAGGCCTCCTCAGACCTTTTTGCATTTTGCCTTTTTGAATTTCTTTTCTTGGGGATGGTCTTGATCACTATCTCCTGTACAATGTCATAGTTCCTCAGGCACTCTATCAAATCTAATCCCTTGAATATATTTGTCACTTTCACTTTGATTTAGGTCATACCTGAAATTTAGGTCTAGTGGTTTTCCCTACTTTCTTCAATTTAAGTTTAAATTTTGGTTAGTTTTAAATAAGCAACATAGACTAATATTTTTCAAGTAATACATCCCCCGAGACTAATGTTGAAATTGAGAAGAACCCATTAATAATTAAAGTTGCTTCACTCCTTCAATGAAAATGAAGAATGTAGACAGGACTCTGCCTAAATAAAAATATTTTATATGTGTACATATACTTGTGGATGTACACATTGACGTGTCCTTTTTTATGTAAACACGTGTGTGTGATAACATTCTAGGGTATATGAGGTAGAAAGTAGAGCATGATGCAAAGGAGCAAAACCTCAAGTGGATGAAGATACTTATCAAAGTCTCAGATTAAATGCAACTCAAGGAACAACTACAAGGGTACGATCTGTTTAATAAACTATTTTGTGTATGGAAATAAAGCATATAGAAGGACTTAAGATACAAACCCCTCCCAGAACATGCAAGTGCATGCATATTCACAATTAAAGAAAGAATTACTGGAATTAATGTCAATCCTTTGCTTTCCTTTTCTCTTTAGTACTAACTCAATTCTATCTTGAGATTTTTTTACTCATGAAGAAAAGAAAGCTCCATGTTTGTGGACCATACTCTCCCCACCCAAGCACTACATGAGATTGGTCTAAAAATAAAGTTGCATATTTGCTTTCTGTAGTAATTAAAAAGGAAACTTCCTATACACGAGTAGCTTTTCCCTGTAGGTATAGTCAATTTCCCACAGCAATAGAAGATGTAATTATACTGATGTAAATCACAGCCAGATGCCTGGGAGGGATTGGCCTTTCACCTTCTTTAATTCATTGAAAGATCTTATCTTTTTGACAGGTACTGTCAGGCAGAGTAAGAGGCTGGGAGGCAGTATATTTTTCTGGTAACTAATTTGCTTGGAGGAAAAAAGTATTCATTGCAAACACTCAAAAGCAGTGAGATAATCCAGGTTTAGCAGAAAAGTCTCTACCTCTTTTTGGGGGAGGAGGCACCTTAACGATTGTCCTCGTGTGCCCTGTCCTGGCTCCCTCTCTGTCCTCTCATTCTCTCTCTCCTCCATAAAACACTAACCATTCTTTTGGACCTCATGTTTCCAAAATATTTGTAAAGAAATCTGTATATATTTACACACGCATATTTTTTTCTTCTTCTTTAGGGTGAATCCTATTGCCAGCTTTTCAGTTTTATATTGTTCGTACAGAAAAATCAACACTGGAAAAAGCCACATTCTGGGAAGGACTTTCTACCCCAGCCACACCTGACTTCCTTTCACAACTGCCTCTGGGTTCGCTTCTTCTGTTCGAGTCATTCATTTCTTTTTGGGCAAAACCACCCAGAGTATAAAGTTGGGTGTCTAGGATTGCATGAGAGTCAAAGCAGCTCCAGTGACTGATGGGAGTTGGTGCTGAGAACCCAAGAAGCGGAAGGAGATGTAGCATCAGCCACCCAACTGGAAATGAAAACATGCTTGAAGTCTGGTAGTTTCTCTTACCCATCCCCCCATTCCTTTTATTTCTGTGGCAAAACTTAAAACAAAGCTACAGTAAAAATGCTTTTCATTTGGTGGGTGGTGGAGGTTCTGACTCAGTCTTTGCAAACATGACATTGCTTGAACTCTGAGATGAATGCTCCCATGGGATTCTGGAGAAACAAAGCTGTCTGCTCTGTCGCATGGCGTGGGTCCCTTTGGGAATTCCAGCCGAGCTGGGGCGGCAGCCTCACAGGTGCAGGTCTTCTGAGGCACCTGAATGGAAGCGCCGAAGTTCAAAGAGGTTTTGAACTTTAGATTCAGGCTTTCTTGCTTGCATTTGGCCCATTTGGATATTAGGTTTAAGTCTAGATCTACTAAAGCAGAATTTCCCAACTCTCTCACTAATAAACTAGATTATGTTAGTAGAGAAAGTACCACAAGCTTTTTTTTTTTTTTGGCCTCATCCTGTGGCATGTGGGAAATTAGTTCTCCTACCAGGGATGCAACCCATAGTTTCTGCAGTGGAAGCGTGGAGTCTTAACCTCTGAAATGCCAGGGAAGTCCCCAGTATAGGGAATTATTAAATAAATTATATGTTCATATGATGGGATAGTACATAGCTATTAAAAATGGAGCAATAGAAGATGTAAAAGTTTCATGATGTGTTGTTATGTGACCAAAAAAAAAAATATATAAATCTGTGATACAATATTATCCCAGTTTGGGGAAAAATGGAAAGGTAAACAAGGGAAAAAGGTAAATCCATATAGAAAAATTAGAAGATGAATTCCAAAAGGTTAAAATGCTAGCCTGGCATTAGTTGTCTATGTGCTGTGGGACAGCAGGGAATTTAATTTTTTCTGTTTATCTGAATTTGAAGATACACATAATATGTATTACTTTGGTAGTAATAATAATTATAATACTATAATTTAAGAAAAGAAACATTATATGGTACTCTTAGAGCTTCTCACTTTTGTGTTTGGCAGTTGGCATCTTGTGGCATAATTATGGAAAGATCAAATGGCAGAAAGTACCCAGAAATCCTCTTAAAAAGCCGTAGCCTTTACTATGTTGTGCATTCATGCTCATTATTCCCAGTTCCAAGTCCATGTGACGGTAGATAAAGACATTGGCTGGGTCCTGGTTTATACAGGGGGGTTCGAGCTTTCATAAGCCAGGGTGACACTGACTTTGTCACAGAAAGGAAATATTTTATCCAAGTATTTGTTGCTGATGAATGTTCTGAGGATGAAAAAATTCTTGTCTAAATGTTTGAGGTTAAATAGTTCATTTATTCCTAGTCAACGCAGTAGTCTATTTTAGTGTTCAGAAATATTGAGTAGAGACTTTGCCAACTCTTTGCCTTAGAGATAGGCAGTAGGTGAATGGACAGTTGGGCTGCAGGCCTCATCGCTGAATGGCAGCATTTTAGGTGAGCTGTGGAACCATGAATTCAGGATTCCCTCATGCCCATTGGCTAAGTGAGCTCTCATCTGACATTTTTGGTCAACAAAGCCTTTGGCTTCACTAGACTAAGAAGCAGACTAGTAGGTACTCATGGTCCTCTGTGGACCAGGCATTCCACATGCTTTGTCTCATCTCTACACAAATTCTGCAAGGTGGATGTAATTATCCTTCCCCTTACAGACAAGGAAACTGAGGCTCAGAGAACTTAAGTCATTAGTCATGGAACTTGCCGTGCTTAGAATCCAAATCTGTCTGGCTGAAAACCTGATGCCAATATAATCACTAGTACCATGATTTCATTGTATTCACAATCCCCCAGCCTTCTTTGATTATTTTCAAGTGGCCTATGGATTATTATCAAATCCATACTAGTTTATACTGTTATGCTGGTCCTTTCACTTTCTTTCCTCTTTCATTTTATCCACTCTGTTTTATTTCTCCCTCTCTCTTCTTTAATCTTTTAAACAAAGAAAAACATTTAAATTGAAGAAAATGTATCAAGCAATTTCATTCATTGTGCTCTACTCTTTAGCCTACCAAAGATATCGTTTGCTCTATTTAAAAAGGTAAGGGACTTCCTTGGTGGTCCAGTAATTAAGAATCCACCTTGCAATGTGGGGGATATGGGTTCAATCCTTGGTCAGGGAATTAAGTCCCCACATGCCTTGCAGCAGCTAAACCCGAGAGCCATAAGAGAGCCTGTGCACCACAGCACAGACCCTGTGTGCAGCAGCGAAGACCTGATGCAGCCAAATAAATAAATGTTAAAAAAATTAAAAGTTATGCAGCTGTAGCTTCTCATTTTCAACCCAGGTTATTGTATTAAACTTTTACTTTACAAATGGGAGAAGGGTAAGATGAAAATTAGCAAATATTGATACCGTTTATTTTCAAAAACCCCTCTTTATTAGGACTTCCCTGGTGGCTCAGATCGTAAAAGCATCTGCCTACAATGCGGGAGACCTGGGTTCAATCCCTGGGTTGAGAAGATCCCCTGGAGAAGGAAACGGCCACCCACTCCAATACTCTTGCTGGAAAATCCCGTGGACAGAGGAGCCTGGTAGGCTACAGTCCATGGGGTTGCAAAGAGTAGGACACTACTGAGCGACTTCACTAAGATTTTTAAACAAATATAAATAGAAAAATAGTATAATGAAACCCCATGTACCCATCACACTCAGCTTCAACTCAGGAACACGCTTATTTCACCTAAATCCTTCATTCCCACTTTCCACATTATTTTGAAGCAAACCCCAGACATCATACTATTTCATCCATAGGTAATTAAGCACATATCTCAGAAAATAAAGCCTCTAAATAAAAACACAGAATAGTATTATCATATCTCAAAAAATTAACAATAATTCTTTAATATCATCAAATACCTAGTGAGTATTTTAATTTGCAATTGTCTCACAAATTTCCTTTTTAAAAAAAATAGTTTATTGAAATCAGTGGTCATATGCAGTTCACACATGATTTGTTGATGTTTTTTGTCTGTTTAATCTATATGTCTCTCTCCCTTTGCCCCTTCTCTCTCTTCATGTGATGTTATTTATTTGCTGAAGAAATAAGATTGTTTGCCTGTAGAACTGTTCATGTCTGGATTTTGTAGATTGTATCCCTGCAGTGTACCTAACATATTCCTCTACCTTCCATATGTGTTTCTTATAAATTGGTATGTGGATCTAGAGGCTTGGTCAGATTCAGGCACTTTGGGGACAGGTCACTGGACTAAGGGTCAGGAGACACTTTTGGTTCAAGGCCTGGCTCAGTTACTTTCCAAGAGGGACTCTAGACAAAACTGGATCTCTCTAGAAGCACAAGCTGGGATCAAGATTGCTGGGAGAAATATCAATAACCTCAGATATTCAGATGATGCCACCCTTGTGGCAGAAAGTGAAGAGGAGCTAAAAAGCCTCTTGATGAAAGTGAAAGAGGAGAATGAAAAAGTTGGCTTAAAGCTCAACATTCAGAAAACGAAGATCATGACATCTGGTCCCATCACTTCATGGGAAATAGATGCGGAAACAGTGTCAGACTTTATATTTTTGGGCTCCAAAATCACTGCAGGTGGTGACTGCAGCCATGAAATTAAAAGATGCTTACTCCTTGGAAGAAAAGTTATGACCAACTTAGCATATTGAAAAGCAGAGTCATTACTTTGCCAACAAAGGTCCGTCTAGTCAAGGCTATGGTTTTTCCTGTGGTCATGTACAGATGTGAGAGTTGGACTGTGAAGAAACCTGAGCACTGACGAATTGATGCTTTTGAACTGTGGTGTTGGAGAATCTTGAGAGTCCCTTGGACTGCAAGGAGATCCAACCAGTCCATCTTAAAGGAGATGAGTTCTGGGTGTTCTTTGGAAGGACTGATGCTGAAGCTGAAACTCCAATACTTTGGCCACCTCATGGAAAGAACTGACTCATTGGAAAAGACCCTGATGCTGGGAGGGATTGGGGGCAGGAGGAGAAGGGAATGACAGAGGATGAGATGGCTGGATGGCATCACTGACTAGATGGACATGAGTTTGGATAAACTCTGGGAGTTGGTGATGGACGGAGAGGCCTGACGTGCTGCAATTCATGGGGTCACAAAGAGTCGGACATGACTGAGCGACTGAACTGAACTGATGTCTCAGATACTCCATTTGTCAAATGATGATGGATACACCTTTACCATCTCTCCAGGGTTGTGTTGAAAATCAAATAAGATCATGTCAGCTGATCCCCTCACAGCTCTATTCAAATTAAAACCATTTCAACTGATATTTATTTTTTTAATTGTGAAAAATAGCATAGTTAAGAAAAAAACTTAAATTATGTATCATATCTTCTTAACACCTTATTTTTTATTTTGCATATTTTTTCTGGTTATTATTCACATATCAAAATTTTATAGACCTGAAATCATGTTAGGATACCATTTTATACTTAATATTTGTAGCTTAATAATTTTTAATTAATATGGTCTGGGTTGCTGCATTATCTTTATAATTACTGTTTGTTACAACCATGGTTGAACATTTAAGTGATTTCACTTTTACGTATGAAACTGCCACAAACATCTTTGTGCATGATTTATTTCCTTATAATAACCCCCCAGGGATGTGATGACTGGGTGAAACTGTATGGGCATTTTTATGGCTCTTAATAGATTTTGCCATATTGCTTTCTGAAGGCTAGTAACAATGAACCTGACACCAGCAATGAATATGTGTCATTTAAAGTGATTATTTTAAATCAATTATTCACCAGCCATGTGTGAAGGCATGTCCCAGGATCCTTGTCTGCCAGGACCTTCCATTTCTGACTCATTCATTCATAAGAAATAAGTAAATAAAACAAAGAGACTGTGTATGATGAATAAACAAGAGTTCCATTAGTTAAGATTCTAGAAAAAAAACTAGGTTGTTGTTGCATGTAATGCTCATTTGCTTGTTTGGTTTTATAGATTGGTTGATATTTTTGCAAATTTTCTGGAACATACAGAGAATCAATATATACCACATTATCTGAATCTTTTGTAAAAGTATATATAGAAATAAGATTTTTTTCTCATCCTAGTTTTCAGGAGATTTCTTTTTTATACCAAGCAAAATCTTTTTTCTTTTTTTGGTTTTGTTTTAGGGCTGCTAGTTAGGTAGATTATGCTTCAAAAGCATGACCAAACTCTGAGTAGATACTAATATGTGTGTATACTTTCAAATTATGGAATTATAGTAACATCTGTCTTCTGTGCCTATAGATCGTTTAGCTTTCAAAGCTCTTTCAAAGCTTTCATTGCCTGGGGTAGGTATGATGAGGAGACTAAGATACAAGGAAACTTACCTAAGACTGTTTTCTTTTTAGGACTGCCAGGGCCTCCTGGCTTTTTCCACTGAATTGTACAGTCTATATAAATATTCTCTTATGGGAATTTCCTGGTGGTCCAGTGGTTAGGACTAGGCTCTTATTGCAGAAGGCCTGTCTGAGTTCTGTTCCTGGTCAGGGAACTGAAATCCCACTAGCAGTGCAACTCCCCCAAAAGAAGATTAAAAAAATACCCTTTCATATCAGTTCTGTGCTTTTCAATTAGCATTTTAAAAACTTATGGTTATATAGAATTGACTTGTTTTTTAAAAATGCTTTTTTTGCAAAATGGCATTGGCTTTTTCCTCACAACAGCTGTGGGCTGAAGGGAGTTCTTCAGTCATGGCCATCCACAGCTGTAATATGCTGAGTGACTAGTAAATCTGAGGCACTTTTTACTGTTTCAGTCCCCATTACAACTCTGTGAAGAGGTTGATGTTATCATTCACCGTGTCACAGGTGAGAAAATGGCAATTCACACAGAAGTAAAGAAATTTTCCAATTTCATGGAGCTAGGAGGTAACAGAGCTAGAACTTGAACCCAGACCCTTTCAACTGGAATCAAATCTTTCATCCGTTCTCTTGTTTTCCTGAGGGATCACTTTTCACATAGTTAATACATTAATTTTTTCTTATTATAAAAGAAATATATCTTTACTAAACAGCATTTGGAAACATAGAAAATTCTATTTACACAATGCCAGGTCATGCTTTGTCATGCAGAGTATCAAATCTAAGATACTGTAAAGACATATTTAATTAGCTGTCATCCCAAAGATGAAAGCATGCAGTTTAAGCCTCTAGTCAGCAACTTTTTGTCCCCTAGAAGTCTAGCTTTCTGTAAAGCTTAAAGGTTTAACTCGTTAAATCCCACCTACCTGTCTTATGTACTCTTCAGTTTCCGGTCTTGTATTTCTTTAATTCATTCACTTGGGAGGAAAGCAAACACAACAAAAAAGAAATCAAGCCCTAACTTGGTACAGTAGCTAACAGAGCATCTTAAATCAACACACCAGTGTAACTTGTACTGATTCAAGTAATTATTTTTGTCTCTAGCATTTCACATTGTCTCTGCTACCAAAACTTCCTGATACTCAGACACAGAACAATGGGAGGCCCAGATGTTTATTGGTATAAGGCTCATCTTCAGCTTATGAAAAGAAGACACAATTTACAGTGCTGTCTCTTAGACCTCCAGTATCACATCCTTTCCTTTGACTACATTAAAGTGGTAGCAGAAAGCAGAAAGAGACACAATAAAGCAAGTTACCAGCCACCCCAGAGCTGGCATTGGTATTAGGTTACCATTTTGCATTTCTTTCCCCATCTCCTACCTGTTTACAGGAAAGTTGGGACAAGGTCAGGGAAAGTGCGGAATTGTTATCAGCTTTGCTGAGGCCACACCTGAATGAAAAGTTTGGTGCTGAAACAAGATTGAACTTGAGTGTCATTTGGAACTTAAAACAGCGAACATCACAGTAGAAATCAGACTGCCTCGTAGAGTTGTTTTAAAGGAGACCAAAGCCCAATGTGAGCAATTAATTTTGGCTTGGCTGACATCACTTGCCGGCCTAGATTGCACAGTTTTTGTGCTGCACCCTCCAGGGTGTGCATGCAGAACTGGGACTGGCCACAGCTGAGCATCCTGGAAGTCAGCAGCTTTGGTCCTGGCCACACACACTCTGGCAGAATCCTACTTGTTATCACCCTGATTCCCATCTGAAACAGATTGCTCCTGTTCTAGGAAACAAATTCTATACAGCAAAAGCTTGAGAGAGCATAATTAACCCATATCCTGTTCTGTCCCCTGACCCTGGCGATATACAGATCTTCTTTAATATTTTGCTCATATTCAAGCTGCTGGCATACTGACTCGTTTAATGAAATTCATATCGGGTCTAAGGAGCTGTCATTAGATGAAAATTATTACTGAGCCTGCAAGCAACTCTCAGATGACTTTGAGAATCTCCAGAATTAATTATGTTTAGAGACACTGCCAGCTACATTGGGTTAATCTGTTTCTTCTCATTTCAATTAAATCAAATTTAGCAAATATTCATTGCATTCCTACTGTGTGCCAAGCACTGTGGTTATAGAAATGAATGGGATGTGGTTTATGCCTGAAGGAGTTCTTGACTTAGCAAGTTTTGGAATCTCTCATTTTCCCTGGCTTTCTTGCAGCCATGTTCCATTCCCTCCCCCACCACCCACCCCTTCTCACTTTTTGGGGAAGGGGTGATGGTTCTGTTTCTCTTTATACCACGTGCCGGTAGGTCTTCTTCCTTCTGCGGTGGATGAACTCTGTCAGGCCTTGTTCCTAACTCTGCTGTCATCTTCCTATTGAGGGCTATAACTACCTCAGAAGGATGAGCCTGTGCATCTGGACTGGAAAATGAGGTCAGTTGTCATTATCAGAGAAGCGGAGCCAGTATCTTGGTGAACCATAGATTTGTCAGGGGAAATAATCGTTATGCTGGGTTTTTCCGAGTTATGGAAAAAAGATGGCTGTGATTTGAATTCCCCTCAAGCACTTGTAGGAAAGGAAGAAAATCTGCAGAAGACTCCAGTCTTTTCATTTCTGTCTCCCATTTAGAAGATTCCCCAACTCAGTCCAGACCATTCACAGGCCTGGCTAAAGATGGCTATTTAGAAGTTATAATTGAAAATTTGCTTGGGGGTTTTTAGTTTAGGCCTACAGAGGAGAGGCTCCATTTTGAGGCATAATTCAAAATGAGCAATTTGCTTTGAAAACAGGCATATTTTCCAGCTTCATATGACTAATGGTACATGAAGGGAGTCTAGTAATCACATAATTAGTTCCCCATTACTAAGAAACCATTTTTGGAGTCCATGAGATGTGGTTTACAATAACTTCAGTGGTTCTGCATCAACAACCTAAACTTTGGAGGCCCGCATTGGAAGACAAAGGCCCAATTTTCAATGATAGAGCTATGGGGAATTCCTCTAACTAGGGGACAAAGCTTGGTTTAACTCATTTTCTTTGTATTTTGTTTAGAATCCAATACTTGGATCAGATTCAGGAAAAAAATTCACTAGAGATTTGTAAACTTTTCACAGATCTTAGACCCTTGTTGAGTTCATATTCTTTTCTTGATTCCATGCTGAGATTTGAGAATTTGTTGGATCATATATCATTTGTAAAGTTTTCTTAACTTGTTATACTGTATACTGTGATTCCAAAAGGACTGGGCTCCTTTTTTTTTTTTTATAAATGAGCAAAGAGGGAAATAACTGTGAGCAGTATTTACATTGGGTTGGCCCAAAAGTTTGTTCAGATTTTTCCAAAAGATGTTAAGGAAATAAACTTTTTCGCCAACCCAATATATTTGAAAACAATTTCTGGAATGTTTGGCGTTTTAATGAGAGAAACTCAAGTGATTCTATATAACAAGTAAAGTGAAGAGGATTTTTCCTACTGGTGTTAACCTTTAGACTGTTAATTACAAGTTGATAATTGTTGAAGCTGAATGATAGAGTTTCTAATCTCTAATTTGTGTTTGAAATTTTCTATAAGAAAAAGTTAAATATAAAGTTTCAAAGAAAAAAGAAGCTAATATTAATAAAAAGTTAAAAGTAGATTAGAAAGAGAGGAGGAGAGAATGTTATTAACCCATTGCAATGATTAAAAAAAACATACCATATCTCTGGAGTCATTATTTCAATGAAAAATAATAATAGTTAATAATAATGGTCCCTTATAAAATACTTACTATGTACTCAGACCTTTAGAACATTATCACATCTAATCTCCACAACCATCCTTTGACATAGATTTTATAATCATATAAAATATTTATATTTTAAAAATATAATTTATGAGGCTTCAAGAATTTATTCAACTTGCTCCAGATCATACATTAATAAATGGCAAATTATCTGTCATGAGAGCCCAGGACCCAAAGCACAGGGCAATTTGATAATTGCCTCCTAAAGGGTGAAGAAGCTTGGGTGGGAGAGAACTTTTTTATTTAGAGTTGTGAAGGTACATTTCTGTAAGGCTGTCTACCACAGTGCAGTGGAAACACTTTGGAGTTAGATGACCTCACCTTGAATCTTGCTTATAACTGTGTGACCTCAGGCAAGATTGAGTATCTTTGGGCCCTTGTTTCCCCATCTTTAAAAAGAACACATAGTCATTCAGTGCAGCAGAGCTCTCATTTTCTCTTGCCTGCTGTCTTTATGTATGGGTGGCTCTGTTCCAGTGAGTATCCACACTGTTCCAGCTTTTCTTAGAAGATGTTGTACTAGAGGGACTTTGAAACAGTTTTTAGTAATAAGAAGAGGCTGAAAAGCTGACTTTGCTTTATATCAATAGAATATGGTATATAGGTCTACATGAAATTTACTTCATTAGCTTGATCTCTGAACTTTTTTTTTTTTAACCACACATACAGGGATATTTTTATAATTGCTTGTGAGACAATGATGAATCATCTTATTACTACTGAGTCATCTCACCAGAACTGGAAGAAAGATGAGTAAGGGCTCATCAGGGCTGATCCCAGCATACCTGAGAAGTCTGGAAGTTCTTTGGATTGATTTATTTTCCTATTCTCCCTGTGAACCAGAGATAGTCTTGGGGACAGAACTGCATAGTCTGAGTTATCTACTCAGAGGCTAAGTGGGCTTAGGCTTACTTGTCCAATGTGTAAAAAAATAAAAAATTGCTTAAGTCAGTGAAAAACTAGATTGGCTATGCAAGGTGTTTGAAAGAATTGCTAATTTAGTCAAAACAATTAGCAAACAATTATCCAGTATCCCCTATAGACCATACCAAGAATAGTAAAAATTAACTTAATATTCTTAAATGTATCATAACATGTACTGAATTGATAAAAACATACAAAAAAGAGCATACAAAAGACAGAGATTGAAAAGTTTCTAAGTGCACCCTGACTTTATCTACAACATGATGATTCACTTAACTTTTCTTCCTCTACCACTATCTCCTTTCTCTCCCAATTAAGGCTGTGTTAGTTGACTATGAGTTCTTAAAATCTAACTATACAAGGATTCTCCTCCAACTTATCTTTAGGGGCATAGAAGAATTCAATGCTATGAAAAAAAAAAATCCATGCACTTTGTTGGACAAGTTGTCTTCCTTTATAAGGAAAGCAAGACCATTTCTAAGTGCTGCAGTTAATTTCAACTCCAAAAGTTGGTTTAGCACACTGTAGACATAGCTGATGGTAATAGGCCAAGTACTTAATTAACTTTGGGATGTCTCAGGTAAAGAAAAGCTGGTGAAAGAAGTTTTTCCTTTAAAACTTTTTTTTTCCCCCTATAGGAAGTCTTTCATATCCTGTCATTATATTATAAAACAGCTACTTATGTACCTTCAGTGTTAGACATTGACAGTGTAGGAAAGGAGACAAAACATTATCAAGTAAAAGCAAATGGTGCCTCTTAAATATTATTAAGCAATTTAAAAAGTTTGATCTTTCTGAGAAGGGAGATTTTAGCTACTTTACAGAAAACTCTCCAGTTTGTACATTAACAATCTAATATATCTTGTATTTGCAGCATGATTTAGTAGGTTTTTGTTTTGTTTTGTTTTGTTTTTCCTTGATCAAATTCCCTTTAAGTCACTGGGACTTATGTCTGAATAATTACTTTAGAATTGGACCCAACATAGATTTCTGAATTGGCAAATTCTAGATACTGGGTGAATAGTTTCGTTGTCTGTGTATCAGGTGGGGAAGGGAGAGGTGAAACCTCATTGCTTCGGAAACTAACATACATTTTAGTTCTGTCTGCCAGGCAGTTGGACTTGCACAGAACACAGGAAACTACCTTGTGGGGGCTACACGTTGTTACTTGGAGAAGTGACTCTGACATGCACAACACCCCAAGAATTACCCTGAAGATCTGTTTTCAGAAAAAACAACCCTTTAGTCAGCTGCCCTACCAATACAGGTGGTCTCCAGGCAGCTTTTTCTGTGTGAACAAATGAAGAAGTGGAGGAATCCGACTGTTCCATTAGTGAATAAGCTGCTTTTGGGGAAAAATGCAAACCGGATTAAGGCTGGATTTTCTAAGAAAGAGGATAGGATCTAAGACCTGGAGATTGGTATTTGGTTTTGACGTCCCCAATCCCCTTTTAGCAATTGGTGCAGTAGATGACAGTAGATCTGGAAAGGACGTCTAGCCAACTCTCATTTCCCTGAGAGAAGGCCCTGAGCCCGGTGCCAAGGGAAGCCTGGATAGGCTTGAGGGTTAAAGGGTTTGGCAGGGCTGGACCAGGGCAAAATTGTGAGAAGGGAAAGCTTGACTTTTCAGACGCTCAATCAGTCCCAACGCAGGCATCCAGGAATGTGGGGAACCACAACTGTCATTTCCTACCTGAGCCTGAAGTACTTGGTTGAGATCCAGATTTCAAAAGACACAAGAAAATAGTAAAACACGGAGACTCAACAATTCATGTGCTTATTTGTTATGATAAAGATAGTAGAATTGCAGACAACTTGGAATATTCATTAAAGAATAAAGACAATGTATTACTCTCTATAATGTCACTCAGAGATAAATTACTTATTAGCTTTTTTGATTATTGTATTTCTATTACATGTCACACACATTTCAGGTGAGGGGGGGAGCATTACAGTTGACCATTAAGATTATTTTCTACCCTTTTCTCCATCAAGATTTGCTCATTCTAATCTTACTCTTTGAAGATCTTGTTGAATGCCAGAGGTAGAGTCAGTTCTTTTATAATGTGATCTATATACACCCCTGAGAATATCCATGATCTGCATAAATACACAATAAAAAGCATAGAATTTATGGGATAATGAGATTAAAGGGACAGGACTCAAAAGCTTTGTCAGTAAAGATAAGAACTTACAAAGATAAGAACTTAATAAAAGTTCAGTTCAATTCAGTCACTCAGTCATGTCCTACTCTTTGCGATCCCATGAACCGCAGCACGCCAGGCCTGTCCATCACCAACTCCTGGAGTTCACTCAGACTCACATCCATCGAGTCTGTGATGCCATCCAACCATCTCATCCTCTGTTGTCCCCTTCTCCTCCTGCCCTCAATCTTTCCCAGCATCAGAGTCTTTCCCAGTGAGTCAACTCTTCACATGAGGTGGCCAAAGTACTAGAGTTTCAGCTTTAGCATCATTCCTTCCAAAGAACACCCAGGGCTGATCTTTTTTAGAATGGACTGGTTGGATCTCCTTGCAGTCGAAGGGACTCTCAAGAGTCTTCTCCAACACCTCAGTTCAAAAGAATCAATTCTTCAGCACTCAGCTTTCTTTATAGTCCAACTCTCACATCCATACATGACCACTGGAAAAACCATAGCCTTGGGGTTGTACCATGTCAAATGGTTATGACATTCATAAATATTAAAATACTTATGGCACTTTAGTTTGAAAAAGAATTGGTGTTTACTTGAAGTGGGCATTAGGAGGATTGCCTCTTGTGAGTTATTGTGAAGTGCCAGGAGGTTTTTCCGAAATCAATAAAAAGTTATAATACTAGGATGTGAATGACTGAAACTTATTGTCCGCAGTTTGTGATCCAAAGATTGCAGTTAAGTGATCATTCACAGCTTTAAATCATGGAGCACGGTTTTCTGTCTTTGACATGCAGATCTTTCCAAACATTTGTTTACAAATAAAAAACTTCCATCAGAATTAAAAAATTGGATCTAATGTACAACTTTCTTCGATTAAATTTGTATGATGGTGAGAAATTCTTTTGTGGTTTTCTCATCTTCTTGCAGTTTCACTGGGCAGCTAAAAGTTTTGGAAAATTGTACTGATGTTTGAAGCAACTGAAACAGCCACTACTAGCATAGAGTGGAGCCACTTTTGCCGGGTTTGGGGTTTTCTGTTTGAGGTCCTCAAGTGTATGTGCTACTTTCCTTTATGCGTGCACCGCTTGGTGTTTTGAATTAGGATTCCTAGGTTTGGGATGTTGAATGAGTATTTGTACAGAAAAGGTCACAAGTGTGAAAGAACAGAAAGCACAACCTCATAGAAGAGCACATATGATGAATTCAGGTAGTTGATAGTTTGAGATATGTGTGTTTTGTGTATTCCTATCATGAGAAACACTGGACTGGAAGAAACACAAGCTAGAATTAAGATTGCGGGAGAAATATCCATAACATCAGATATGCAGATGACACCACCCTTATGGCAGAGAGTGAAGAGGAGCTAAAAAGCCTCTTGATGAAAGTGAAAGAGGAGAATCAAAAAGTTGGCTTAAAGNAAGACCATACTTTAGTAGCGTGTGAGATGAGTGCAATTGTGTGGTAGTTTGAGCATTCTTTGGCATTGCCTTTCTTTGGGATTGGAATGAAAACTGACCTTTTCCAGTCCTGTGGCCACTGCTGAGTATTCCAAATTTTCTCACATATTGAGAAATGGTATGGTCCTAACAGAAGCGGAAGATATTAAGAAGAGGTGGTAAGAATACACAGAAGAACTATACAAAAAAGATCTTTACGACCAAGATAATCATGATGGTGTGATCACCCACCTAGAGCCAGACATCCTGGAATGTGAAGTCAAGTGGGCCTTAGAAAGCATCACTACGAACAAAGCTAGTGGAGGTGATGGAATTCCAGTTGAACTATTTTAAATCCTGAAAGATGATGCTGTGAAAGTGTTGCACTCAATATGCCAGCAATTGAGGTTATTTACCTACGTATTCACATATGCTCTCAAGGAAAGATTATTTACCTATGTATTCACGTATGCTCTCAAGGAAAGATTTGGTAGAGTGGCAGAAATATAAGTAACTATGCTGTGAACTTATAAATTTTGTATATTTACATATTGATGCTCATTTAAGCGTAGATTTAAATATGACTTATATAGTAAATAGGTCCATCAGCAAAAGATAACTTTCGTGAAATAACTGCAGAATTTAAAGAGGTTAAATACTTTAAGATTCACATTGGCACATCAACCCAGTTGAAGGCAGATTCTAAAGTATAGATAGTAGTTTGTCACTCAGTCATGTCTGATTCTTTGCGACCCAATGGACTGTAGCCTACCAGGCTCCTCCCTCCATGGAATTCTCCAGGCAAGAGTAATGGAGTGGGTTTCCATTTCCTTCTCCAGGGGATCTTCCCGACCCAGGGATCGAACCTGAGTCTCCCGCATTCCAGGCAGACGCTTTAACCTCTGAGCCACCAGGGAAGCCCAAAGTATAGATAGAAGTCCTTAAAAAAAGGACTGTGAAAGCACATGTGCATTAAATAAATAAGATTGCAAATCTGGTGAGGTTAGAACTGAGCATTTAGAGAAACTGACATTAAAGGAAAACAGGCAATCTATAACTCAGAATATGGATAGAAATGTCTCAACTGGCATTGTGGGCTGATTGTTGTCAGCATGACAAGTGTCCTCATATGAAGAGGAGATTATAATACAGACATGTACAGAGGAGAGAGCATGGGAAGACCAAGAGAGGAGGCCATCGATAAGCCAAGGAAAGAGGCCTCAGAAGACATCAACCCTTGACCTCAGATTTCTAGGCTCCAGAATTCTGAGAAACAAACGTCTAGTTTTTAAGCTACCCAGTCTGTGGTACTTTGCTATGGCAGCCCTAGCAAATTATTACTATTATACCCTTTGACACTCTTGCCTTTGTGTTGGAAGACACGAGCATTGTTTCAACTTCTTGTACTTGATTTGGCTCTGCAAATGACATGACTCAGAATAACTGACAAGCCACAAGAGCCTCATTTCTGTCTTTCAGTGTGAGCTGAATCAGGTTTGATGCTGAGAGACCTTGCGTATATCTTGAAGTTTATCCTTGAGTGGGAAAAAAGAAAGGATGCTTATTATATTTAGACAGCAAGAGACCAGAGAGCACAGTCAATCCAAATCATCTTGATTAGTTGAACAAAGAGCTAAACTGAAGTAGAGGAAAATTCAAAAGATTTAACTATAAGTTCTTAAACTTGGACTTTAAAATGTCAATTGCACAAGTACAAGGGAGGCGAGAAGTTGTTAAACAGTGGTGTGTATTGAAAGCTCATAATGAGTCAACTGAATGGTGAGAATGCCCCCAAACTCAGAGTGTTTATAAGCCATCATTTATGGGATCCTTATTTTCAGGGGTTCCTGACAAGATGAAGAGCTGCCTCATGAAGTAGTGAGTCTCCCATTGCTGAAGGTATCCAAGGAATGATCCAGTGACCAGTTTTCAGTTATGTGGCAGAGGGCACATAGTTAACTTGAAGACACACCAGTGGTTGAAGTTAAAACCACACTAATGGTTGCCCAAGGAATTGAAGACCACATGCCCCCACATAATTCTGAGTTTTTACTGTAACTATCTTTTAAATATTAGTGCTTAGGAAGACTCATGGAAGGAAACAGAGATAACCCTGAAAGCCAATGACGCCAATATTAATTTCTTTTTTCTTTTTATCTCCATTTGTTTACATCTTCCTTTGGGAGAAATCATTTCTTTAGAGGGGGTTTGGAAACAGTGGTCTTTGGCTGTATTGAGAATCTGTCCAGTTGGACAACTCCAGATATTGATTGAGTTTGCTTTATTCTGAAGTTAGTATCTTGAATGGGGAAATGTTGATCTTGGTTTTATCTCTAACCTCTGTTGCTTTCAAGATAACCAGAAAGAGATTAGTCTATAAAACATGTGTTTACCTGTGTAGACTAGTGAAATCTTATGCTGGGAAAAGTCCCCATTTTAATAAGCTTTAAACAAAAAATTCCACCTTAGGTGCTAATTAGAATCTAAATTCAGGTGTTAACCTCTTTGACTGAAAGTGCATGTTGAGTAATTGCAGGAAAGGGGCCAATTTCAGGCACAGCAGTAATTACTGAATTAGTAGAAAAGTTCAAGTAGGGCTTCAGATTTCAGATCATTACTGAGCTTTTTGAGGAACAGCTAATCCTGGAGTGATTGGGCTTCTCACACCTGTGTGTGTGTGTTTGTGTGTGTGTGTGTGTGTGTGTGTGAGTGTGAGTGAGTATGAAGGGAGCCCACTTAAATTTCAAAGAAATAACCTTACAAATGACCACAGAATTAAGTACTAATATTTTTTGATATTTAAAAACATAATTTTCAAAACCTCTGAAAAATCTTTAATACTTTTCATTTTTACTTCAAATAAAGGGAATGGGGGAAGGCAGAATCTGTTTTATCTGACAAAACAGTTTCATCTTTAAAATTTAGTTTCTTGCATTATTTACTTCTTACTGTCTTGGTAATTAGCCTTTAATGTGTCAGGGAATGTGCTGGGTTTAGTTGTTCAGTCGTGTCTAACTCTTTGCAACTCCATGGACCGTAGCCTGCCAGTCTCCTCTGTCCATGGGATTCTCCAGGCAAGAATACTGGAATGAGTGGCCACGCCCTCCTCCAGGGGATGTTCCCAACCTAGGGATCAAACCCAGGTCTCTCGTATTGCAGGCAGATTCTTTACTGTCTGAGCCACCAGGGAAGCTCATGAATACTGGAGTGGGTAGCCTATCAGGGTCTTCCCAACTAAGGAATCGAACCGGGGTCTCCTGCATTGCAGGTGAATTCTTTACCAGCTGGACTACCAGGGAAGCCTGTGCCAGGGAGTATTCACCTCTAATTTATATATACCACCTTCAGGGTCTCCTTGAATTTGGTGGTTGTTGAGGGTTTGCTAAGCTGTTGAACCAACTGCAGTGACAATCTCCAATGACGCAGAAGAGGAAAACCTGGGAGACTGCAGCTGCCTTGTTTGTTGTTACATGGTGTACTGTTCAATCACGGTGTTGTCTTCCGAACAAAGTCTAATGGCCCTAAGGAGAAACAAAATCTATAGAGACAAAATCAACCCAAATCCTCAGGGTATAAAGTGACTTATGTCCTCTTCATTATGGCAACTGTTTCTTCACCTCTGAGTGTAATTTCAAGTGTTAACTCTGATTTATAAAGCGCTAAATGGTCTGTCTTGTAAAGAGCTTCTTGGCTTCCTCTAGGAATAAAAATGAATTATTAAGCATCTGGTCACTGACCTCAAAAGTAAAGCTGTGGAAATTTAGAGTACTGAAACTCATTGTGGGCATTTTTCAAGGAGCCTTTCAAATGGAGAGCCAAGTAGATACCATCGTTGAAGCACTATTCCTTACAGTGTGTCATTAAAGAAGCATTCAATAGGCTTTATACCTTAATAAAGAGTTCACAATCAATTAAGCTATAAATGTATAAAGTGAAATAGGAGCACCAAATAGAAAAGACTATATAAAACTTCAATAAGCTTAGCTATTCATCAGTGTAGGACTGGATAAACCTATTATGGATACTGTGTGCCCACTCAGAAGAATTAGGGAATCTGGATATATTGGGATATAAAGAGCCTCAAAATACAGTTTTAGATTTTTTAAAATGCAAAACAATAGATATAGAATTAGTATATTCATAATTTCTTTTAGAAGAGATGGATATCTATAAATGTATGTGTAAACTTAGATACTCATACTTTTTAAAAAATGCCCTACAAAGAATAGGATGAGTTCATGCTAAGTTGCTTCAGCTGTGTCTGGCTCTTTGCAACCCTATGGACTATAGCCCGACAGGCTCTTTTTTCCATGGGATCTTTAGGCAAGAATCCTGGAGTGGGTCACCATGCCCTCCTCCAGGGCATTTTCCCAGGAATCAAATCCATGTCTCCTGCATTGCAGATGGACTCTCTACTCCTGAGATGCCTGGGAAGCCCACTGTCCTTACTGAAGATCAATTTATCCAGTCTTCAGCCAGTAAAAGCCTCCTGAAGTTGGCTTCTGAGTCCATCTGATACAACCCCAGTAATCCTTGATAGCATCTTTGCTTTATGGTATGACAAGATATTTCAAGATCATCTTGTATATTTTCTGCCCCAGACCAAGAAGTGAGAATCTCCAGAGAGCACTGATCCATTTTAGTGGGAAATAGTATTTAGAGAGCATGGTCTGGACACTAGTGGTGCTTATTTGCTGCTGGGTTGGTCATTTTTTCTAGGCTTTTTCAGGATATATATATATACACACACATATATTTGAGGTAAAATATACATGTGTTGCAATTCAGATGTTTTTCTCAACCTCTTTGATCTTACATATTTATCTCTTTTTATTGATACTGAAAATTTCAGTTTTCAAAACACTAGCATGATTATATAATAGTCTTGGAACAAAAATACCAACAGTACTATTATACTGTTACTACTATAATATGTGCTTACTATAATTAGTGAAAACTACTGTCCTTAGAGTATATCCTGCTAAGAACATATAGTCAAACAACTGCGTTGTAAGAGTCATTTGAAATAGATCATCTCTGTAAGGTTATGCCATCAGTTGGCTATATAGTGAAGTTCATTTGTTTCATTTAAATTTTGGGTTTTTTAGATTGTATTTTAAATTTTAATTTTGCTCGGTGATTGTGTAAAATGTTAACTTGGCTCCAAAGTGAAGCCTATAAAACAATGCCTGTGTGCATGCTGAGTTGCTTCAGTTGTGTCTATTTGTGACCCTGTGGACTGTAGCCTGCCAGGCTCCTCTGTCTATGAGGATTCTCCAGCCAAGGATACTGAAGTGGGTTGCCATGCCCACCTCCAGGGGATCTTCCTGACCCAGGGATCAAACCCAAATCTTTTATGTCTCCTGCATTGACAGGTGGGTTCTTTACCACTAAAGCCACCTGGGAAGTCCATAAATTCAAAAATGTCTAGCTATTATGTCATTTGCCCTACAGGTAATCTTAAAATTTTTATGTTATGATTTTTCTCTCCCTTTTTTGATTTTTAGTATAATCAAATGTGTATTCTTAGAGAAATGGAAGCATTTAATTTGATATATCATGGAGATCACAAGTAGTAAGATCCTAGTAGTGAGTAAAGTCATTCTTTATTTCTTTTCATAGCATCTTTCATATCTTTTTGTCTTCTCTGAAGCTGATAATAATTGCTTTTCATTTAGCTTTTTTTTTTTTGAAGTTTGGGTTACTTTTCTAGATTTTTAACACTAATTTATCTTCACATGCTCCATGCTTGTCTAAATCTTTTGTCAGTATGTTTAAGCATATTGGGTACTCAATCAAGTTCATATTCTTGGATTCATTCTTCTGGAATCTGCTGCCTGCTCTAATCTGGATGAATGATTCCCCTGTCCTGCTGCACAATGCCATCCCATTCTCTACAATCTCCCTTCTCCATCATCTGAGAAATTCCTCTTTTTATGGAGCAAAATCGCCTGCTTACTAAGTCTTTTGTCACCTTTCTTGCTTTACTCCCTCATTTTAACTCAGTTGAACTCCTTTAGCTTATAATGTGATGAGGTTCATAATTCTTATTCACTCTGCTGCTGCTGCTAAGTTGCTTGAGTTGTGTCCGACTCTGTGCAACCCCAGAGACAGCAGCCCACCAGGCTCCCCCGTCCNGGCGTTCAGATTTCATTACAGTCCAACTCTCACATTCATACATGACTACTGGAAAAACCATAGATTTGGCTAGATGGACCTTTGTTGGCAAAGGAATGTCTCTGCTTTTTAATATGCTGTTTAGGTTGGTCATAACTTTTCTTCCAAGGAGTAAGTGTCTTTTAATTTCCTGGCTGGAGTCACCATTTGCAGTAATTTGGGAGCCCCCCAAAATAAAGTCAGCCACTGTTTCCCCATCTATTTCCCATGAAGATGCCAAGATCTTAGTTTTCTGAATGTTGAGCTCTAAACCAGTTTTTTCACTCTCCTTTTTCACTTTCATCAAGAGGCTCTTTAGTTCTTCCCTTTCTGCCATAAGGGTGGTATCATCTGCATATCTAAGGTAACTGATACTTCTCCTGGCAATCTTGATTCCAGCTTTTGCTTCATCCAGCCCATTTTTCTCATGCTGTACTCTTCATATAAGTTAAATAACACCTTAAATAGAATCTAAAAATAGGATATTTGGAAATGCCAGTGTAAAATTTCAAAACAATAACTACCCTTACTTCAGTAAAACTTTTTATTACCGAACAGTTCAGTTCAGTTCAGTTCAGTCGCTCAGTCGTGTCCAACTCTTTGAGACCCCATGAATTGCAGCACGCCAGGCCTCCCTGTCCATCACCAACTCCCGGAGTTTACCCAAACCCATGTCCATTGAGTCAGTGATGCCATCCAACCATCTCATCCTCTGTCATCCCCTTCTCCTCCTGCTCTCAATCTTTCCCAGCATCAGGGTTGAAGTGAGCTCTTTGCATCAGGTGGCCAAAGTATTGGAGTTTCATCTTCACCATCAGTCCTTCCAATGAACACCCAGGACTCATCTCCTTTAGGATGGACTGGTTGAATCTCTGCAGTCCAAGGGACTCTCAAGAGTCTTCTCCAGCACCACAGTTCAAAAGCATCAAGTCTTCTGCGCTCAGCTTTCTTTATAGTTAGTTTGCAGTTTTTCAGTATTCAAAGGACATGGCCATGAACCACCTCACTAATAGTGAGTGCCCTGAGGCTAGTTCCAGGCTGATAATATCAGCCACCCATGCAGTTTTTAAGCCAGAGATTTCTGTCTTCCACCCTGGGGATCCTGAGCAGTAGGTTTAAGTGGAGGGAGGTAGCTTTCAAGAAATTTTAAAAAGGCCCTCTAGGTGGTCCTGATGGAAATGACAGACCTCTATATAAAATTTGCTAACCTGTTTTTTTTTAGTTTCCCGAGGCCTGGCCTTGTGTATGACTGGGGTCCCATGCCTGGGTGCCTGGCACATAGTGAGTGATCATTCAACATGTTTTAATCCTGGTTTCTCTGTCTGTAACCCTGGCTCTTGGGAGAAAAATTTTTGGGCTAAAATTTTAATAAAAAAAATATTGATGGATATGTTTATAGTGCCTTCTTAAAAAATCAATGCACATTTCTTTTTTCATTAAAACACATAATTTTTATGAAGAGCAATATAGATCCATAATAGAATAATGATAAAATGCTGATAAGTTAAAAAAACCCTCCATACCTCATTCCTTTTTATGAATGAATAATATTCTGTTGTAAATATAAACCAGATCTTTCTTTCTATGTTGCTTCCTCTGGGGAAGGGTCCATCCTCTACCTGCTGAACTCTTCTTCCTTTTTGAAAGCCTAGTTCAAGTGTCCTTTCCTCCACAGAACCTTTTCCTCTTTCCCTTTCAATATTGCCAAACTGGCCAGGATTAGGTATTCTCATCTTTGTGCTCCCACAATGTTTTGTTTATACCTCTGTTTTCATACATCTTTGTGGGTTTGTTTTTTGGTTTTTTTTGGCCACACCATATGGCTTGCCAGATTTTAGTTCCCTGACCAGGGACTGAACTCAGGCCCTGGCAGTGAAAGGGCTGAGTCCTAACCATTAGACCACCAAAGCATTCCTCATCATTGTGCTTTTTCAGTGAAATGTATGTCAAACCATCTGGGCTCCTATAACAAAGTACCATAGACTAGGTCACTTGTAAACAATGGACATTCATTTCTCACAGTTCTGGAGGCTGGAAGTATGAGATCAGGGTGCCACCGTGGTTGAGTGAGGGCCTTCTCCCGGGTGACTTCTCATTGTATCCTCACATGGTGGAAGGGAGGAAGGCAGCTCTCTGGGGCTTTTTTTTTAAGGGCACCAATCCCATTCATAAGGGTTCTACCATCATGACCTAATTACTTCTCAAATACCCTACTTCCTAACACCATCAGTTTGAGGGTTAGAATTCAATATATGAATTTGGGGGGGACACAAGCGTTAAATTTATAGCAGTGTATATGTGTCTATCTTCACTGCAAGGTGGAGTTTCCCAGGGGCTGTGGAGGCTTATTATTTACCTTTTCATCCTCAGTATCTGGTATAATACATGCTGTAGGGTAAGGACTCCTGATATTTGACATCTTCACCTTCTATTCAGTTAAATACACTTAACATCTTTTTTGTTCTCCACGGATGCTAAGCTGCATTTGTGATGATACATAGCAAACTCAGGTTGTCCTTTGTGAATGGGCTCTATTGGCTGGGTGGTTCCCAGGCCTCCTCAGCCCATTGTCAAACTCATGAGAAGGCACTGTGGGTGGGGTGGGATGGGACTACGTAGGCAGATGCAGTACTCAAACTCTCTCTCGCTCCACACTGTTACTAAGCTGAGTGGGCTTTCTTCTCACCCCATTGGTCTTCCAAACCCAAATGTATTTAATCACCTATAAGTACCACTTATTAACTGCCCCTAAAAACAATAATTAGGTACCACATTTTAATGTGAAGTGATCCATGCTACTATTGTTTCCTTCTCATAGTGACTCTCCCACTGCTGGTATTGTGACAGCTAAATAAAAAGGCTAGTAATATGTGGGTTTCTGGTTTTTGTTTTTTTTTTACCTTGAGGAAACAAAGACTCCCCTGATGTAATGAGATACTAAGAATCTCAAAAGAGCCAAACAGAACAATATGGATTCTTTTTTAAAAATATTATTATTATTATAAAGCCACTGAGAAGGAATTATTCAGCAATAATAAATGGGAGACTGGTTATTGTTAGAGCTTATATCCCATCACAGGGGGAGAAACAAAGCTGTTCAAGGCAACCTGTAAGGGGTGGGTGACCATAAATGCACACAAATTGTTAAGAGTCAACACTGTCTCCCAATGAAGACAGACATTAAAAAACAACAGAAATGCTAATAAGAATTGGCCAATGCACCTTTTCAACAAAGCTGTCTGGTATTAAAACAAATTAAAAAAAACTTTTTTTTTTTTACTATGGCTTTCTTTTTTGAGCTACTTTAACTTTTTTTATTTTTATGTAATTTTAAAGGTTAATGTCCATTTACAGTTATTATAAAATATGTTGGCTATATTCCCCATGTTGTAGAATACATCCTTGAGCCTATTTTATGCCCAATAGTTTGTACCTCCTACTTCCCCAGCACTATATTGCCCACCCCCACTGGTAACCACTAGTATGTTCTTTCCATTTGTGAGTCTGCTTCTTTTATCTTAAATTCAGTTTGTTGTATTTTTTAGATCTCACATATAAGTGATATAATTTATAGTGTTTATATATTCTTGTCTGACTTATTTCACTTAGCATAATGCTTTTCAAGTCCGTCCATGTAGCTGCAAATGACAAACTTTCATTCTTTCTTTATGGCTGAGTAGTTTTCCATTATATATTTATATTCATTCTATATATTCTTTATCCATTTATCTGTTGGTGGACACTTAGGTTGTTTCCATGTCTTCAGTCAGTTCAGTTCAGTTGCTCAGTTGTGTCTGACTCTTTGCAACCCCATGAATCGCAGCACGCCAGGCCTCCCTGTCCATCACTAACTCCCAGAGTTCACTCAGACTCATGTCCATCGAGTCGGTGATGCCATCCAGCCATCTCATCCTCTGTCGTCCCCTTCTCCTCCTGCCCCCAATCCCTCCCAGCATCAGAGTTTTTTTCAATGAGTCAACTCTTCACATGAGGTGGCCAAAGTACTGGAGATTCAGCTTTAGCATCAGTCCTTCCAAAGAAATCCCAGGGCTGATCTCCTTCAGAGTGGACTGGTTGGATCTCCTTGTAGTCCAAGGGACTATCAAGAGTCTTCTCCAACACCACAGTTCAANTGGACATTTTGATGGCAAAAGGATGAAATAAGTTTGAAGCGGGCAGCACTGATTCGTAGAGTTTACGTGGAAGCCAGAGGGGTGGAAGCAACTTGAACTCGATCCGAGAGAACTCTGAGATTCGGAGCATAATGTGAAGGAAGATCACGAGGCAGTTGGTAACCTTAAAAATGTGCAAGTTCTCACATGACATGCTTGGTGCCAAGACTGAACTCTGAATGCTTCAAAGGCAGGAAAAAGTATCTCCCTTTCCTCCTCGCCCACAGGGTGCAGAAATCAGCGATTCTAGCACTAAGAACTGGGAGTGAAAATCTTATTTACACTGACTGTCACCGAATAGCAGTATGAACGCTAATAGCTTTGTGAATGTGTGTTAGATCACATCAACAGGGAAAGTGGAGAGGGAGAGAGGACAGTGACTCTGAGAGGCCATCACCGGGAGGAGAACGGAATGTGATGCTCACGTCATCTGTAAACAAAGGGCAGAAGCTGGTCCTCGTGTGCACCCTCGTGTGCGGCACATTCTAATACACTGGGATACTTAGGAGGCACTTGAGTCCCGGCCCAGATCGTGAGTGCTATAATCTGCCTACCTTGTCACCCTGACAAAGTGGCTAAGGCTGCTGAGAGAATCCATCATGGGGACGGACGTAAAGCATTGTGTTAACCGTAATGCTCCTCAAACAGAAGCTAGTACTTTGCCTCTTTGAGTTCAACCAAACTAAACTGAATCAGCAGAAACCAAAGGGCGTGGAACGGAGAACTGCTCCTGGGTTGATTCACGTATCTCTTGCTTTATTCATTTTTCTTCAAAAAATGTCTCCTGAGTGCATACTTTTTGGTTTGCAATCTGGGCCCTGAACACAAAGATCAAGGAAAGAGTGAAGGAAGATGGGTGGGTGGCAGGATTAATAAGCAAAGGAGATTATGCTCAAGATAATAATGGGGATGCTGGAAAGACAGTAGGCCTTCTCACCCTATGCCAGAATCTTGAGTTTATAGAAAGTCCTTAGCTGGGTTCTGGGGCAGAAGTTCTGTCGCTTCTGGCATGAGGAGTGGTTTCTCAGGGCTTGGAGTGGCTCTCAGTGTGGGAGTGCTGGGTTGATCGGTGCTTGACTCTGGGGACGGGGAGGGAGTGAGGAGCTCCTTTGCCTGGGACCAGCTTGTGTGTCACCTAGACGTTCAGCCCTGAGGATGACCTCCAACAGTCCTAGGCGCCTGTGTTCTTGATGCTGAGACTCCAGTGAATCAGGGAGACCAAGTTACTGCCCTCGTGGACTTGCGTCTTAGCGGAGGAGGAGGCCTGTGACCCAGCAGGAAAGTGCATGGTGTCAGCTGGGGCCGAGATTCAGAAGACACTTCCAAGAGACACTGGAGAGGAGGCCTAACAGAAAGGAGAACAGGCCATGCGGACTCTCAGGCACAGCATGGCCAAGTCCTGGGGGCAGAACTGCCCTGGGTTTGTTTGAGGGTTGGCAAGTGAGCCCCCCGGGACTTCCAGGAGCAGTCGTGGGGGCTGAGGTTGGAGTTTGGGTCTCGGCCACAGCAGGGCCTCCCAGTGCTGGAAGCTGGTAGTGCTCTGAATGGTTAAGTGAGGGGTGGAGGAGTCTTGGATCTAGTTACATGACATGAGGCTCCATCTGGCTGCTAGGGGACTGTTCATGGAAGGAAGACCAGATTGGCTGGAGCATAGAGGTCGGTGTGGTGCTCCTGATCATCCTCCTTCAGCCTCATGGGACTGGAAGTGGGATGCGTCAGGCCCTTCTCTTTATCTGTCTCTGCCACGTTTCTCCCCCCTCCCCGCCTCTTCCTCACAATCTGTCCTCGAACATAAAATGGAATAATATCCCTGAACCAACCATGCAGGGAAGATGAAGTAAATCTCTCCCGCAAACACGAGGAGTTGCTGCTCAGAAGAAAGCCTGTATAAATACTGGCTCTAATTATAACATTAATATGGCTGGGATCATGAAGGCAGAGACAACCGACATATGGCAAAAGTTGCAGGCCCCAGAACTGCAGATGAGAAAGGCTTTCTGAAGGAGAGAGCAGGTTGCCTAGGGAAACAAGGCCCCTGCAAAGCCCGCACCCAGCGGGTCCCTACTTGTTGCAGGGCGCCGGCTCCCCAAGAAATGATCCGGACAACTCTCCTAGGGGGACGGTGCAGCCTTGGGCGGACTCTGAGCCCACCATACCTGTTCAAGGATGCACCACACACTCGAGGCTGAATCAGGCCTCTGTACCACGACACTGAATTACCTCTCAGACACAGAGCTTTGGGTGAAGCAGAAAATAATAGCTGCTTTGCTTTGCCAGGCGAAGGGGGCCATAGTAGTCGCATGCTCTCGAGGCTGCGTGTCCAGGGTTTCCCTGTTGGCTCAGTGGTAAAGAATCTGCCTGCCATTGCAGGAGACATGGGTTCGATCCCTGATCTAGGAGGATCCCACATGCTGTGGAGCAACTCAGCTTGTGGGCCGCAGTACTGAGTTTGTGCTCTAGATCCGGGAGCTGCAGCTACTGAGCTCATGTGCTGCAGCTACTGAAGCCGACATGCCCTGGAGTCCAGGCTCCATGACAGGAGAAGCTGGAGCACCACGCCTGGAGAGTAGCCCCCACTTGCCACAAGCAGAGAAAATCCCACACAGCAACAAAGACCCAGCACAGTCAAAAGTAAATAGTTAAACAACAACAACAACAACAACGACAACGGTGTGTCCAGTCGTGGAGAGGGTAGTGGACAGGAGTTTTATGATAATGGCTCACGGAGGGCATGATCAGCTCATGGACAGTCTTCTGACGAATTGGTTGTGAAGTAGGTGGGAGTCAGCATCGCTGACATTCTTGTTCCAACTGGTCTGGGATCTCCATGCTGTGGGCAGCACAGAGTGAACTCCCCCCAGTACCTGTGTGTGTCTTTAAGTCACTCAGTTCTATCTGACTCTTTGCGACCCCATGGGTTGTAGCCTGCCAGACTCCTCTGTCCACGGGATTCTCCAGGCAAGAATACCAGAGTGGGTTGCCATTCCCTTCTCCAGGGAATCTTCCGGACCTGGGGATAGAACCTGGGTCTCTTGCATGGCAGGCAGATTCTTTACCCTCTGAGCCACCAGGGAAGCTTCAAAAACAGTTAGGTGTATCCCTTGAGGAGGAACCAAGATCTTGCCCTTAGGCTGCACTATTGTTTCTTTTGACTGTACCCCCCTAGCCTCTGCATCCCTTCCCTAATTAACAACTCTTTGAAACTGAACCTGCTCCTTGGAACTCAGAGAAGGTCCTGCAGGGGTCCCATCTGGCTCTTCCTTGCCTCTGGCCCCAAGCTCTGATTGGCACCAGTGAGCAGCCTCATTTAGTCCTTCCCTGGGCATTTACGGAAACTGACTCTATCCAGTAATTCATTGTGCCTGGGCTTTCCTGTCTAAAATCAAGACCTCTTAACAGGGCGTGGGGCCACGCCCACCTTGATCATTTCCGCCAGGAAATAAGAACTCACCTTCATGTTACCTATTCACTTGGCTCACTTTCTCGAAAGCTAGAGCCACCTTTGGGGCAAGTTTCTGGAGGGCTGCTCACACCCCATACACTGTGAGAAGTCTCTCACCTACCTGTCTACCTTCCCCTGCACCCCACCACGACACACAAATACACACGCACACACACGCAGACTCAGAGGTGTCCTGAGCTGAAGGGCTCTCTGGCTAAGCTCCCTCAGCCATCAGCTGCTGTTTATTTCTTTGCCTCCTCATTTGGCTCCTGGGAGGATGTTTCAGCAGACTTTTTAGAGAAGGAGAAAAAAATACAATAGCTCATTAAGCTAATGACCCTTCGCCAGGCTGGCTGTGAGCGAGCAGAGGCAAGGATCATTGTGAATCTTCCCACGGCACAATTTCCTACACAAGCGTTCTTTTCTCTCTCCTTTATTCTTCTGATTCTGGTACCTGGAGGAAGCTGCTGCTACCTGCCTTCCGGGGAGAAGTTTTAGGCTCAGCTTGTCTCCAGATGAGAAGGGACCACCCTCTGGAAAACAACCTCTGTAAAGAAATTGAAATAATAATGACAGCTCGAACACAGGGATGCTTTTGAGTTGGAAACCATATCTATGCCCTGGACTCACTCAGTCCTCAGTCATCCTTTGGATGCTGCTTTGTTTGGGCCAGTTGTGACTGATTCTTTGTGACCCCGTGGACGATAGCCCACCAGGCTCCTCTGTCCATGGAATTTTCCAGGCAAGAATATTGGAATGGGTTGCCATTTCCTTCTCCAGGGTATCTTCCCAACCCAGGGACTGAATGTGGGTCTCCAACTTTCCTGTATTGGCAGGTGATTCTTTACCACTGAACCACCTGGGAAGCCCTCATCCTTTGAATAGCCAGTGTTATTTCTAGAAAACAGAGGCTTGAATAAATGGAGTGATTGGATGAAGGTCTGAGTTCCATTAACACTTAGTTTAATACCAAGGGCTGAATTTTACCAAATACATTCCCCCGAGACCTTCCCAATCTAATCCTGGGACNGTATCTTCCCAACCCAGGGACTGAATGTGGGTCTCCAACTTTCCTGTATTGGCAGGTGATTCTTTACCACTGAACCACCTGGGAAGCCCTCATCCTTTGAATAGCCAGTGTTATTTCTAGAAAACAGAGGCTTGAATAAATGGAGTGATTGGATGAAGGTCTGAGTTCCATTAACACTTAGTTTAATACCAAGGGCTGAATTTTACCAAATACATTCCCCCGAGACCTTCCCAATCTAATCCTGGGACTTTCCCACGAGAATTTCATTACAGTCTATTTTTATGTAAGTGTGTAAGCTTGCCTCGAGAGAGATACAATATCACCTCCTCTGCTGCCCACTGGTGTCCCCACTGTCTTGCCCAGCTGGTCCTTGTTCTCTGATCACACTTTTCTCATCCAATCAGAGTTGCTATGGCCCCATAGGAAGACATCACTTTTAAGTATTGATCAGGTGTTGTGTATACAAAGGCATTCCTCTGGTGCCTTGCCTGGGATCTCCTTGTTCACTCACAAAGTGAGCAGAAAGTGGTGATTTGGCTTCCAAGCCTTCATTTTAGGGCACTTCCAGCACAGACACACACGCACACACTCACACACACATTCTCTGTTTCAATCTTTCTTCAAAATAACTGAGATGACCTGATAAGAATGTATAGCAGAAAATGAAAAGTAAAAGAGCAAAGTAAAATGAGCAAAGTCTTAGAAAATACAAAGTGAAAGGGAAATCTACCACATAAATATTCAGACTGTGAAGCCTGTACAATCATTTCTATTGGACTGTAAGTTTAATTCTGAGTTTCCTCTCAGCCAAACCAAAAATAAGAAATATGTCCATTACATGAATCACTTTCTGTGTAATGAAGATGGCTATTTATTGAATGCTTGCTCCAAGAAAGGCTCTGTTCTGAGCAATTCACTAGTACTAACTCACTCAATCCTCAACAATACCCGATTTAAAGACACTGTTAGTGATGCTGTTGTACCTGTGAGTACCTGGGGTACAACAGGAGGCAGGAAGCTGTTCTCAGACACACAGCAAGGGCCAGCTGGTGGCATCCCAACTCATGCCCTCAGATACCAAAGATGAACACTTATTTCTGAGCAAAACATTCTAAAGAGAACGAAAAGGCCACTTCTTCAGGAAAATGGCACATTTTATGGCACAGGAATTTGGGGAAAAAATCTAACTTGTTTCTTTATGTAGAACAAACAAAATTGTACAATGATCTCTCTGGTAGTACAGTTTCTTCCTAGCATTCTTGATTGACAGCTGAGGACATAATTTTACTCTGTGGGCAAAATTTGACATACCCACTCATTTCAAATATTGTTAGATACGAAGGCTAAACTGCAAACTCACCAGAAACAAATAGACTTAAAAATTTTATCAAATTACACAGTGATCTCATTCCCTAAATTGGAACGCAGTGTCTGAAGTCTTTAGAAATGCAGGTGGAGCAGAAGAGTTTTTGAAGAAAGAAGGACTCCATTTGCCCAATGTACTGTCATTACCCATGGACTGTGCTTACAAGACACTGCTGCTCAGATATTCATGCCTCACAGAGAAAGCTTTGTCTCAAGACTGGACATTATACCTTAGCTGTCAAAGTCATAAATGGAACTCACCACACTGCTCTAAAAAGAAATGCTCTAGATGAATCAAATTTCTAAACTATTTACCATCTGCTTTGGCCCTGGGAAAGTCAAAAATGCCTAATTCTTGGGAGACAAGGCACCAACACAGCTATCAGTAAGTACTGAGGGTTGATAGAAAATTTGAACTCTTTATATATCCAGATAGCTCCTGGGTGGTCCCTCTCAAATATTTCCAATAGGCATCTTCTAATAGAGAATATTTTCTGTATTTAGGAACATTTAGAAATGGAGAAGCTGTTTGATTATTTCTTTATTTAGAAAGTAGAGTCACTAATGTGCTCTGTGTGTAGAATTTCCTGAACTCCTGAACCAACCATTAGAATTAGCTGTATGTCCATGACCTTTCATGGGGGACCTTTTCTACAACATAAAGGGGGACAAGCCAGTCTTCTCTGGGCACAGCTTAGCTTTCTACATGCTCTCTGCTGGTGGCTATCTTCCTGATAAAGCATGTCATTTCTCAGTGGGGACTCAATTCCTCTGGATTTCTGCTGAGCCCTGAGAATCTATACCCAGCAGCCCTATCACTGCTTCTTTCTTTGTGCTTAAAAACATTACAGAACAAAAGACAATCTACCAAATGGGAGAAAATATTTGCAAATTTAAGAGACGGCCTTCCACATGGGAGAAGATATTTGAAAATCATGTATTTACTTAAAAGTTCTCCAAAATATATAATGAACTCATACAACTCAACAATAACAACAAAAAAGAACAGACAACTTGATTAAAAATGGGTAGAGGATCTGAACAGACATTTTTCCAAAGACATACAGATGGCCAATACTCACATGAAAATATGTTCAACATAATTCATTATTAGGGAAAAACAAATTAAAACTACAGAGAAAAATCACTTCATGACAGAATGGCTGCGATCAAAAAGGCAAGAAATAACAAGTAGTGAAGAAGATGTGGAGAAAAGTGAACCCTCATACACTGTTGGTGGGAATGTTCATTGGTATAATCACTATGGATAACAGTATGGAAATGCTTTAAAATATGAAGAGTAAAACTACCAAATGATCAAGATATTCTACTTCTGGATAAGTAACCAAAGAATGCAAAAGAACCTCTTTGAAAAATTGAATGCATCTCTATGCTCATCAAAAAATTATTTACAACAGCTAAGGTCCAAAAACAACTTAAGTGCATACTAATGGATGAGAAGGGTGCATATATGCATATACATTCACAATAGAATATTCAGTTCAGTTCAGTTCAGTTCAGTCACTAGNAAAATAAAGTCCGTCACTGTTTCCCCATCTATTTGCCATGAAGTGATGGGACCAGATGCCGTGATCTTAGTTTTCTGAATGTTGAATTTTAAGCCAACTTTTTCACTCTCCTCTTTCACTTTCATCAAGAGGCTTTTTAGTTCTTCACTGTCTGCCATACGAGTGGATTTACCTACTTTGGATTTTTCAGTATCTTCTCCATTGTTCTAAATGTTATTACCATGGGTCTTGACTAACTGGAGAGACTCATAATTCACAAGAGTGCACTTTACTATCTGAGATGAATACCTTTACTTGGTTCATGTTTGGTTCTTAGTATAGGTACAGAATCCTGTAAAATGGAATATACAAAATAATTACAAGGTTAAGAGAATTTTCAGATAGGTGCTCACCCCCACACTAGCCCCACTGGAAAATTAACATCAATACAAGGTGCACTGGAGAACGGATACTGTAGGCAGGCTAACTCCGTTCTATTCAACCCAGGAGAAGTGTTTACTATGCAATGAGAATAACTTTCCCCCAATGCCATTATTGCCCTTTGTCACCAAGTGAAGTTGGGTAAGAAGGAGGGGCCAGGTATGTCACCTGACAGATGCTCTTTTTGCATTCAGCTCATCTGGGTAGCCGTGTTGTCCTGTGCTAGAAGCTTACTTTCTCCTGAATTATCCCCAGTGGCTCTCAGTGCAACATGAACTCACTGTTCTTTGCCAATCTTTCAGTTCCTTTGAAGGAGCAGATGGACAGAAGCCTACTCCCTACTGCAAGCTCTGACTTATAACAGTGAGCCCCTCTTGGCTATGCTTCTGAATCTGGAGTTTCAACAACTAAACACCAGAGATGCTGTTGGTGGATAGTTTTGAATTTTGGCTTCATGCTTGGTTCAAATGTCATTTTTGAAAAGAAAGTAATTCTTTGGTGTTATTATTTACAATATCACTACTGCCATTCCAACTTTACCATTCCCTATTAATGATCAGTCCCAAGCAGATACTGTTCGTTTATTAACACCAGTGATACTGCCAATATTCAAGTTATGTTCATTTACTTCATATTCTTCTTTCCTTCCTTTCCTCTTCCTTTCTTTTTTTATTTTTAACTTTTATTTATTTATTTTTTTAAAACAGTCCACAGGAACATCATAACTGCATTCTCCTGGGCATTTTCCTGTGATCACCCAGCCAGAGGGGAGTACGTCTCTATGACATCAAGACTTTTAGAGGTAGGTGTGATTTGTCAGCTGGATTTCCTAGCCCTGGCTCAATGATAAAGAATCTGTGTCTGCAGGAGACTTGCAGGAGACATGAGTTTAATTCCTGGGTCAGGAAGATTCCCTGGAGTAGGAAATGACAGTCTACTATAGTATTCTTGCCTGGGAAATCCCATGGACAGTGGAGCCTGGCAGGCTATAGTCCATGGGGTCACAGAAGCATCGGACATGACTTAGTGACTAAACAAAATCAACCATATGAACTGTTGGTGATAGGAGGATCTTTGCTTTTTACTCTAGTTGCTTGTGACCTAACTTTTCACTTCCCCCCAGACTTTACTGCCCTTCAGACTTCTCCATCCATTGTCCAATTGTCAGATGTAGAACCTCAGGGGTCAGAGAAGAATTAAACCCTTCTCTCCCCAATGTCCTTCTTCTTCAGGGAGACCATCAAAAAAGCCAATGGAGAACTGTGTCCTAGGAATAACTTCAGACTTTATGAAAATCATGGGCGTCAAGGACTTTAAGGAGGGTGACTGCTGATTTCTCTGGCACTCTTTTTCCTTCAGGACTTTTAGGAGATGGACTGAGTAGTATGTGTGGTTGTGTCTGCCAGGACATAGAGGCTACAGCCACAAACCACAAGCTCTGTAGAGAACCATTGACTGGGGAATTGGTTGTTAAAATAGTAAGTGAAACAGGCAGTTGAACATGCAGTGAGTTCACTTACAAAAGGAGGAATATGTGTAGGTAAAAGATCTGAAATAAAATGAAGTATTCACAGCTGCATGTGAAATGATAATTGATAGTTTTCTTCTTTGTTTTTTTAACATTTGCCAACCCACAAAGAGCATGGTAATTTTTATTAATAGAGGGTTAAAGAAAAAGCCTTTAAGAAGAAATAATGTAGAGGTAGGAATTGTGCTTCTTTCATTTCATCCTTGTGGTTAATGAATCCTACAGTGGACACCTGGTCTTGCACCTGGGTTGTGATTTATCAGTGTGGAGTCTGGAGCCTGCTCTAGTGCTCCTGGGGCAGCAGAAACCAGGATGTCTTGGAGACCTGGAAATGAATCCCTAACTTATGGAGACCAGGGGCTTGTCATGGTAATCAAGTTAGTTAGCCCTCTTGCTCATTTCAGTAACAGGATCATAAAGTTTCAGACCTAGGAGGATCTTGAGGAATCAGCTTTTTTTTTTTTTTTTTCATTTTTGTGGCAGAACCAGGATGAGAGTTTGATAGTAATAATGTCTCTGTTTTAGTAATCATGTGCCAAGAATGATACTAAGTACTTTACATAGATTAATCTTTAATCACAGCATCAAAGTAAGCATTATCCCTACCTTGATTTATAGACAAAGAAGCTGAGGCATATAGATTACTCCAAATTATCCAATTAGAGTCCATGGCTGGTTTTGAACTCAACTTTGTCTGGTTCTAAAATAGGCTCTTACTAGGCACAGTTCCGTCTCTTTATTTCTAGGATGGGCTACCGGATTCCAAGATCTTTACTTCTTGTCTCCACATAGAAAATGCGAGGTCTGTTTTAACCTGTGTGGACTGAGCAGATCAACCTCCAAAAGGACATTGCCCTTGCTGCGGTAGCCTGTATGGTCACAAAGAAGCTCCCTCTGCAGTTTAAAGGCCCACGTTTGCTATTCTTCAAAGCAGTGTGGCCTCAGGCCTTCAGCCTGAGCTCAGACTTGCTTTCCTTCTCTCACTCCCTCTCATTGTGAGAGCTCCCATTCACATGCGGTGGCAGCACCCGGCCAGAGTGAGGGTGTGGTGGCCAGGAGAGTGTCGCCAGTGCTCCAGCTGGTAGGAGGGAGCTGGGAGAGAAGTCTTAAGGCTGTAGCACCCTGAGGCCTCTGCTGCCTGAGCCACCCCCTCCTGACCCCTTCTGTTCTCCGACTGTGGGAAGACTGGACTGACTCGGTCTTTGAGAGAAGAGAGACTTGAGGGGGGAGAAATGTCTTCTCTTTTAGAGGAAAGTAAAATAGTCTCAGCTCATGAATGGGATCAACCTGAGAGTAAGTTCTCTATTTCACATATAGTAATGTATATGTTTCAGTGTTAGGAGGGATACGATGGGGAGGGAGAGAGGAGGGGATTCAGGATGGAGGGGAACATGTATACCTATGGCCGATTCAAACTGATGTATGGCTAAAACCATCACAATATTGTAATTATCTTCCAATTAAAATAAATAAATTAATTTAAAAAGAACCCCAGTAAATTCTCTGTTTTTCAGCCTGGCCAGAGGGGTCCTGTCAGCCACAGTCTTCAAGCTAAGGGTGACGGTATGTGTTGTAGCAGCTGAAGACTTTTCCAGATTAAAACACAATAACATATGGGTAAAACCCCACTGTGTTAAATATAATTAAACCTTTCTTTGATGATTCAGAAGGCATTTAGGATACTGTAGTGCCTGAGGGTCACCATTATGCTGATCATCATCCATGATGAGACAGGCAGCTGAATAAAAAGGCCAGATTTAAAGTTAAGAGGCCTCACTTCCATTATGCCTACCTGGGTGAGCTTGGGTGGATGACTTGACTCCTTGAGCCTCAAAATAGGGATGGCAGCATTGCGTGGTCATGCCGTCATAGGAGAAACCTTGAGCACAGAGAATCTTGCTGTCATTGTTATCATTTCTAGTAAGCAACCAGGACATCCAACTGCTTGCCAATAGAGAAGTGATATTTAGTCAAGGGCCAGTAAAAAGCATTTAGTGTTTTTAAACTGTAACAGTGGTACATATTTTGAAATTAAAAATGAAAAAGTTACAATATCACAGAAGACAACTTAACATTAAATATAAAAGTCCCCTTCTACCCTCATTGTCTCAGTCTTCCCTGGGGTTCAGCCTAATGTAACTTTGTGTGTGTGCGCATTAGGTTTAAATTACACTAGTCATTATTGTTCTATGTCTTTTTTTTTTTTTTTTTGTCACTTAACATATTTTGGAGATCTTTTAATTCTTTTTTACAACTGCATATCCATGGCCTTTCACAACATAGATGTTTTGTTGTTGTTGTTTGTATGTTTAGCCATTATCCTGTTGATGAACATCAGGTTATTTCTAGTTTTTCTATGGCCAACAATGGGGTAGTGAGCACAAGATGACAAGTTTATGGACCAATTCAGTTGTGGCCACCCAGTAATTTTTTATTGTCTCAGATTGTTTTAACCCATACTTCCTAAAACATATTCTTCTTAATCTATATGTGCCCCAAAAGAGATAGTATCAAATATGAATGAAGCAAGTGATCTTTTCTAATGGTTTGGTGATTTCTAAATAAATTTATACAGTTGCGTAGCTATCACCGCAACCAAGATTTACAGCATTTATGTTACCCCCAAAGTTTCCTTTTGTACCTCCCTGAGATACACATCTGCTCCAGCTCTAGATCTGATCTGATTTCTAGCTCTAAAATTTTGTCTTTATTTAGAAATTTCATATAAATAAAATCACAGTATGTCATCTTTTGTGTCTGGGGTCTTTCACATAGCAAACTAGTTTTTTGAGGTTCAACTGTGTTGATGGACCTATCAGTTAATACTGAGTAGTGTTCCATTTGGAGAAGGAAATGGCAACCCACTCCAGTGTTCTTGCCTGGAGAATCCCAGGGATGGCAGAGCCTGGTGGGCTGCAGTCCATGGGGTCGCTAAGAGTCGGACACTACTGAGCGACTTCACTTTCACTTTTCGCTTTATTGCACTGGAGCAGGAAACGGCAACCCACTCCAGTGTTCTTGCCTGGAGAATCCCAGGGGTGGGGGAGCCTGGTGGGCTGC
>SJYV01018739.1:1032628-1049297 GCA_006410875.1 Neotragus pygmaeus | reverse complement strand
AGGAAACGGCAACCCACTCCAGTGTTCTTGCCTGGAGAATCCCAGGGGTGGGGGAGCCTGGTGGGCTGCCGTCTATGGGGTCGCACAGAGTCGGACACGACTGAAGTGACTTAGCAGCAGTAGTGTTCCATTACCCATAGATGTACTCATTTTGTTTGTTCACTTGAACTGTTTCCAGCTGGAAGCTCTTTTAAGTATTTGCCTGTCACAAAAAATGATACTATGAATATTTGCATATAAGTATTTGTAGGAACATACATTTTTATTTCTCTTGGGTAAATGCCTATGAGTGAAATCATAGGGTCTTATGATAGGTATAAGTTTAACTTAAAAAAAAAAAAGTGGCAAATTATTCCTCAAAGTGCTTATTTCATTTTACATTTCTACCGGCAGTATATGAGGGTTCTTGTTTCTCCACCTCCTCATTAACACATGGTATTGTTAGTCTTCTTTATTATAGCTCGTCTAATGGTTGTGCAATGGTAGCACAGTGTCATTTTAACTTGTGTTATCTTAATAATTAATGATGCGGGCACAACTAAGGATGTTGGGCACAGTAAAGCCATTCTTATATGTTCCATGGTAAAATGTTAAATCTTTTGTCCATTTTTCTAAAAGCCAGGCCATTTGTTTTTTATTATTGCAATCTTTTATAGATTCTGACTATAAACCATATATATATATTTATATATGATATGATTTACAAATATTTTCTCCCACCTATGACTTATCTTTTCATGGTTTTTAGTTGTAACTTTTTTTTCTAGATATGACTTTCAAAGAACAAAAGTATTTAATGTTGATGAAGTCTGAATTAGCCAACTTTTTTTATTATGGATTATGCTTTGGGTGTCATATCTAAGATATTTTTGCTTAACTCCCACTCACATAGATTTTATCTTCTGTTTTCTTCTAGAAGTTTGGTTAAAAAAAAACAAACAAGTTGATTTTATAAGTTATTTAAAAGATAAGATGAAGCTAATGTTCTGTAAGTCCTTCCTAGGTGAAGTCAATGGGTTGATGGAGTTAAGTCTATATAGGGATCTTTCCTACATTTTCAGGGTTGCTTTCACAGGTTGATTATATTGTGTACCCATAGAGGCAGCTAAGTGTTCCTAATTACTGATCCCTCAAAATCTTTTCCCAAGGAGAAAATGAGATCATGCTCATTTAAAGGGATCTGGAAAGGTTTTACTTTGAGGAGGTCATATTTATTTCCTATACCATAACTAAAATGCTTTTGGTGTGTTATTTCATTTAGCAGGTATAGGCCAATATCTTTCAAAACCAAAGCAGGAAAGAGTCAAATCCTGTTACTAATGGTTTTGACATTGGCTTAGTTTCACTTGCTTCTCTTTATTCCTGTGCTGTGCTTAGTTGCTCAATTGTGTCCGGCTCTTTGCGACCCCATGCACTGCAGCCCACCAGGGTCCTCTGTCCGCGGGGATTCTCCAGGCAAGAATACTGGGGTGGGTTGCCATGCCCTCCATCTCTTTATTCCTAGTAACTCATTTTATTTCTCTAATAATGAGGCAATTATGTATTAGACGTTGAAAAGTTATTTGAACTTGTGTGTGTGTGTGTGTTTGTGTGTACATGTGCACAATCAAGGGTTACATTGCTCTTGATTATTGGGGGAACTTACACCTCATTTTTTTCAAACTTTCATTGATCATAGCAAATACAGGTCCTCATTCCTTATTTGAAACACTCAAAGTCAAAACTGGTTTTACATGTGTAGTTTTTTAAACTTTAGAGAGATACTACAATGAATATTCTGAATGAATATAATTTTTCCAGAGTCAAGATGACTAGTAGTTCCTAATATGGACATATTCATATTTTGAAACATACTGAATATTTATAATATGTGAAATACTAAAGCCCATAAGAAGTGTCAGTCAGTTCAGATTTTCTACCATTTGAGTTCAGTTCTGGGGCAAATGAGTTGTAAAACCTTTCCATTTAGAGCATTTTTGGATCCTGAACTGAGAGTAAGGGCTAGTGGATTCATACTGCCTTTCTTGGGAGCACACTACAAGCTGCTCCTTGTGGACTGCCGAGATCCTTAGTCTCAGTTGCCGAGATCCTTGGTCTCAGTTGATCACTGCTGGCTCTGCATTTTCAACTGCTGTGAGTGGCTGTCACATTCCAGGAGACACAGTGAAGCATGGACTTTGGTGAGTCTTAGTGAGGCTTTCAGCTTGAAAGAGTTTTCTAAGTGAACATTTTAGAGAGAGATCATTTCCACCATATACAATGCTACAGTTTAGATAGCTTTCTAGGGAGAAGGTGTTTTGCCATTTAAAATCAATATACGCTTAGAAAAAATACTTCCTCATCCTCACTAATTTTAGGCACTAATTCTATCTGCCTCATGACACAGGCTCTCAGAGGCAGATGCCCAATAAAGATCTGTTATCTAGGGGGCCTGGATTCCTGGCTTGGGGTGAAATTATATCCTATAAAATGGAATTGAATCAAGCTGTGATATATTTGAATCCCATTGAGAGCTAGATTATATGGTCAATGGCAGCTCAGAGGCACGTTTTAATCACTGAGCACTGTGGTGCTGACCTGACGGCACTTGTGGAAACGATTGGCCCATGTTCCTGGGGAAAGAGAGAGCCTCCTTGGTACCCACAACTTCCTTTTTCATGAAAAAAAAAAACAGCTTAGCAATTTGTCTAATGGCGCTTTATGAAAAAATTACGAAAATAGTACACACTCATCTTAAAATATTTACACAAGTAATTATATAGAAAGGTTTCCTAAGCATATAGAATGGAAATGCAAAAGCCCTTCCATGCCACATTCCTATCCCAATCCTGCCACCCTCTTTAAGTGGTTGCCACTGATCATAATTAGGTGTGTGTCACTCTAGGCCTTTTCCTTTCTAGCCATGTATGGGCACACACAAATCCACTTGCACAGTCATTTAGAAACAAATGTACTCTTCAAATCATTTTGTCACTTACTTTTCTTAATTATCTATCAAGACATCTTTCCACGACACTACTATCCTTTTGATGGCTGCAGAGCATTACCAAGAATATATTTCCTGGTCCAATAGTGAAAAGCATGTAGGCAATCTTTCGGGGATGTTGCAAACTGTTATAGTAAAATTTCTTAATCATATATTTTTGTACACACTTATATTTTTATAAAGTAGATGGTTATGGTTCTTGGTTTATCTCCAGGGTCTCCCTCTTTGCTTTAAGCCTGAATTTCAGCCTTCTCCCCTGTCCATCTACTGTTCATCTAGAAATTCACTGGAGCACTGCTTTGCTATTGGGCAAAGTTGTCTTTGCTGGACACATGGGTGTCTCTTGGAGGGAGGATGGAGAGTTTCAAAGAGGAAGATTATTTATGTTACAACTTTTGATTCTTCTGATTTTGCCTCCAAGCTTAAAGACATTAAAAAAAATTTCCTCCTAAGTATAGGACAGGTTAGATAAAATAAAAGCTTGCCTTCAACTGTGTAAATTGTTATAAACTATTCATGGAGCTCTTGATAATATCTCCTGAAATATAAAATTTTTTGAAGTAAAAAATTTTTTCTCCCATGCATTTCCTTTAGTCATCTCTCGTCTCAGTTCAGCTCAGTTCAGTCACTCATTTGTGTCCGACTCTTTGAGACCCCATGGACTGCAGCACATAGTCCTCCCTGTCTATCACCAACTCCCGGAGTTAACTCAAACTCATGTCCATTTAGTCAGTGATACCATCCAACCATCTCATCCTCTGTTATCCCCTTCTCCTCCTGCCCTCAATCTTTCCCAGCTTCAGGGTCTTTTTAAATGAGTCAGCTCTTTGTATCAGATGGCCAAAGTATTGGAGTTTCAGCTTCTACATCAGTCCTTTTAATGAATATTCAGGACTGATTTCCTTTAGGATGCACTGACTGGATCTCCTTGCAGTCCAAGGGACTCTCAAGAGTCTTCTCCAAAACCACAGTTCAAAAGCATCAATTNGTCCAACTCTCACATCCATACATGACCACAGGAAAAACCATAGCCTTGACTAGATGGACCTTAGTCGACAAAGTAATGTCTCTGCTTTTGAATATACTATCTAGGTTGGTCATAACTTTTCTTCCAAGGAGTAAACGTCTTCTAATTTCATGGCTGCAATCACCATCTGAAGTGATTTTGGAGCCCCCCAAAATAAAGTCTGATGACATTGTTTTCCCATCTATTTCCCCCACTTAAGTTTTTTTTTTTTTTTGTAATCAGTCTAAAATGACACAGTAAAGCAAAATTTGCCTCAGTAGACTTTGTCTTAACATTCAAACATAACGAAAGCATTTTACAACATAATAGAAATCTTGCTACTGTTCACAAATTTCCATTTTACAAAAAATGGTTTATATAAACACAGTTTCTCTCTCATTGCCCAAGTCTTAAGAGGGTCAAAGGAAAGGAAAAGGAGCAAGCAAGTGAAAAGTGCAAGTCAAGCTGGAATTTTGGCAGTTGGGAAATGCCAAGAAGAGGATTTATTTATTTTAATATGTATTTATTTGGCTGAGCTGGGCTTAGTTTCAGCATGTAGGATCTAGTTTCCTGACCAGGGGTTGAACCCAGGCCCTCTTTCCTGGGAGCACTGAGACCCAGCCACAGGACCACCACAGAAGTCCTGAGATTTTGGTTTGTGCTTTTTATTCCTTTCAGTTTATATATTTCTTATATACTTTTCCATTTTCAGGAATAATAGTTGTTATTTTGAAAAAGAGTGTGAGTGAATTGTGAACTTGCCTAGGTGCCAGTTTTAAGAAGATTCTGATACAAACAGACTGACAGTGAACAGGTAGTGATTAAGTGGGAATTAATAGAGAAGAGCAAATAACTACCTGATCTTATCCTATTCTGGCAGAACCGTCCACTTAGATAAGAGTCTAGACTCTGCTCTCCCATCTAGAATGCCTTGATGGGAAGGAAATAAGGCGTTTTAAAATAATGAGATCAGATTGCCTTTTGGGTTTACTAGTCCCTGTTCTACCACTGCTTACCCAGGAAAATTTTAAAAATTGCAGTTTTGATGACTCTTGCCTCTTACACTTTTCCTTCTTATTCAAACCTTCACGTAAGAGAAGGAATTGGCCGTGTGAGTAAGAGATGAGACTGGAGTGATTGCTGCACTAATTCTCAGCTATATTCTGCTGGTGAACCACAGTGATTTGAGAAAACTTATTTTTAAAATGTATAAGCCTAGGCTGTTTGCCGTAGATTTTGGCTGAGTAAATCGAGGAATGCCTGGACGTGTGTATTTAGAACTATTCCCTTGAGATTCTGATCCAGTCCTTAATGAATAACTATGGAGTGAATACATGTCATTTCTAAATGCACCATTCCCAAAAGAAAGTAGTCTCCTGAAGCATTGGAGTTTGATCAATGCTAGCTACTTCCATCAGCTCCCTCCTTTCCAACAATATTAGCCTGACTTTTTCTCTGCCCCTGTGTTTGAGACATTAAAAGGAGTATCTTTGGCAATATCTATGGGCTTGAACGATAACTGCTTTTCCTTCCAACCACTCATCATTCAGTGACACTGTGAGAGTCTAGCTATTTGCTCATGGCAAAGTCATTTCGTCTGTAGATTCTGACCCTTTAAGGATTTTGCACCGTCACTTATCATACAGGTCATTAGGTCAACAGATGTTTGTTACCAACAGGGTTTTCCTGACTGCAGTAATAGTACTTTATGAGCCTTTTTTGGTGTCAGCTGCAGAACAGACTCTTGCAGTGTGTCTGTGAGAGTTGCTGATCCCTGGCATAAGCAGATGAGAGCTTTAAAACCCATGAAGTTAGTAACAGGACATAGGAGAATTGTTTTAAGCATTTATTTTCAGCAGACTTGGAAACTCATGATCCATCTTATTAACAATCTAGAAAAATTCTAGAAATTGACTGTAGTTTCAACAGGCAGTTGAAACATTCTTGACTGTGAATTATGAGTCTTTTTAAAAGAATTTATGTTTAATTGAATTATGAGTCTTAATAGCCGTATTTATTACATATTGGGACCCACACTTTTTGTGAAACATATGATACTAAAGAAAGGAAAGGTTTTGCATACAACTATTTGTTTTATACCCACCTGTTTGGAAACAGCAAACATAAAACCAAAAGTGGGCCATAACCAAACATGGCCCTTGGATATGTTTAATTTTCCTCAACACAATGAGTCAACATTTCAAATTTAAGAGGCTCATGCAGAAATTCAGTCTTCTCCAAGGACCAAATCTGGACCCCCTTGAGCCCATCCTACTGTTTGGTCTGTGTGCAGAGGCTACCCCTTCTGTGTGGGACATGTGTTTTTGGGGTTACCGGTCTCACCTGGATTTTTCACTAACTCGGGTCATCAGCTTTCCATCCATAAGCATTTGAGTTTCCAATTTTTGATTGATAGTTTATTTTGATAAGTATTTGAAGGTTTTAAAAGATAGTCTAATTAATGTATAATTGATTTCATATTAAAAAAAATCTCTTGAGAATGGGATTGAATTTTTCAAATTAGAATTGTTAAGTTGGTTGTGGTGGTTTTGCATTGAATAACACTCACAAACACACAAGATTATAAGAGACAGCGCAGGGAGAGCTGGTGGAAGAGCAACTCCCTGAGAAAAAGTTGAGAATGTGTTTATTGGTAATTTTATGCTGCAATCTTTAACTAAGAGCAGTAAAGCAAGACAGACACCAGAACTCCAGGATTTTGGAAGCTTCCTCCTGGTGGTCTGGAGGTAATCAGACGAGAATCATCAAGAAGGGTCTTTGAATATAAGGTAGGGAGGGCACTCATTCTGCATGCAGTTAGCATCTAGCTAATGCTGACCTCTCAGCCAGAATGTCTAACTTCAGGAAGGGCGGTGGAAAGAGCAAGCAAAGAAGAGAGAATGAGTAAGATTAAAATCCAGGAGACATTTCTGAGAAAGCAGTAAAACAGGGTTCCCACAGTTGATTTTTTAATTAGTTAATTAATTAGTTTATTTTTTGGTCTGGTAAATATTTTATTAATATAATTTTTTAGATTCCACATATAAGTGATATTTGTTTTTCTCTATTTGACTTATTTCACTCAGTATGACAATATCTAGGGTATATTAATGTTTCAGAAGAGTGCAATATTTCTTCTTTATGGATCATTAATTTGATCTCTGATTCTTCTGCCTTTTCTGAAACCAGCTTGAACATATATATATATATATATATATATATACATATGTTTAAGGAGATTCTATTTGGCTTCTACGATCAGTCTGTTCAAATTATCAGTTTCTTGTCTCAGTTTTGGCAGTCTGTATGTTTCTAGAAATTAGTCCATTTCTTATAGGTTGTTTAATTTGTTGGCATATAATTCTTCATAGTATTTTTCTCTAATTCATTTATTTGTAATTGAATGATAATTGCTTTACAATATTCATTGGTTTCTGCCATACATCAACATGAATATGTATACATAGGTCTCCTGCCTCTTGAACTTCACATGGACATATATATGTGAAATAGATAACCGATGGGAACTTGTTGTATGACCCAGGAAACTCAACCTGGGGTTCTGCAACACTTAGAGCACTGGGAAGGGGTAGGAAGTGGAAGAGATACACATAGTATTTTTTTCTTCTTTTTTTTTGAATTTTTGTGATATTAGTTGTTATTTCTCCTCTCTCATTTCTTATGTCTTTTTGTTTTGTTTTAAATATGGGTCCTCTCTCTTCTTGCTGAAACTGGCTAGAGGTTTTTCAATTTTGCTTATCCATTAAAAAATGAACTTTTAATTGTATTGATATTTTCTCTTTTCTCCTTTGACTTCTTTTTTTTAAATAAATTAATTTATTTTTAAATTTTACCTTACTATACTCTATTGGCTTTGCCATACATCGACATGAATTCACCACTAGGTGTACACAAGGTCCCAATCCTGAATCCTCCTCCCACCTCTCAACCCACAACGTCTGTCTGGATCATCCCCCAGCCCCAAGCATCCTGCATCCTGCATCCTGCATTGAACCGGCGCCTCATTTCTTACATAATAGTATATATGCTTCAATGCCATTCTCCCAAATCATCCCGCCCTCTCCTACTCCCTCAGAGGCCAAAAGTCCTTTCTCTATGTCTGTGTCCTTTTGTTATCTCACATACAGGGTCATCATTACTATCTTTCTAAATTCCATATATATGTGTCAGTATGCTGTATTGGTGTTTTTCTTTCTGGCTTACTTCACTCTGTATAATAGGCTCCAGTTTCATCCATCTCATTAGAATTGATTCAAATTTATTCTTTTTAATGGCAGAGTAATACTCCATTGTGTATATATACCATGGCTTGCTTATCCATTCATCTGCTGATGGACATCTAGGTTGTTTCCATGTCCTGGCTATTATAAACAGTGCTGCAATGAACATTGGGGTACATGTGTCTCTTTCAATTCTGGTTTCCTNTCTTTTGTTGTCTCACATACAGGGTCATCATTACTATCTTTCTAAATTCCATATATACGTGTCAGTATATTGTATTGATGTTTTTCTTTCTGGCTTACTTCACTCTGTATAATAGGCTCCAGTTTCATCCATCTCATTAGAATTGATTCAAATTTATTCTTTTTAATGGCTGAGTAATACTCCATTGTGTATATGTACCACGGCTTGCTTATCCATTCATCTGCTGATGGACATCTAGGTTGTTTTCATGTCCTGGCTATTATAAACAGTGCTGCAGTGAACATTGGGGTACATGTGTCTCTTTCAATTCTGGTTTCCTCGGTGTGTATGCCCAGCAGTGGGATTTCTGGGTCATAAGGCAGTTCTATTTGCAATTTTTTAAGGAATCTCCACACTGTTTTCCATAGTGGCTGTACTAGTTTGCATTCCCACCAGCAGTGTAAGAGGGTTCCCTTTTCTCCACACCCTCTCCAGCATTTATTGCTTGCAGACTTCTGGATCACAGCCATTCTGACTGGTGTGAAATGGTACCTCATTGTGGTCTTGATTTGCATTTCTCTGATGATGAGTGATGTTGTTGTTAATGTATACATTTTTTATGCTATAAGGTTCTATATTACAGAAAACTGCATAGTGAGCAAAATAATTCCCATGCCAAATCAACTTCTGGATTAAAAATTCTTCATATATAATTCAATATCCATTTTATATCAGTGTACACTTAGGTATATGTGTTCTTTGCTGTAGGACCTTAGAAAACAGCTTTGAAGTTGGAAGCTGGCTGTGTCCTTGAATAGGAAGGCATTTTCTTAGGACGTATGGTCTTTCTATATTTAAAGCAAATCAACATTTCATGGTTTTAAAAATTTGGGGTTACATGTGTTGTCTTTAAGTGTTGTGATGAAATTAAAAGTTTTGTATAGTAGAGGAAGATTTGCCTTTCTAGATATCAAAATGTGCTATAAGTGCCCACAAAGTGTTCATTTACTAATGACTGAAAAGATAGGTAAATGAATGGAACAGAATGCTCAAACACCCAAATGTATGTAAAACTTTAGAACTTGAAAATGATGACCTTTTCTGTGAGAAATGATAAACTGAGTGTAAAAATAACCTGGTAAAAAAGAAAAGTAACCCGATTTTTATCTCACCGAAAAGTTTTAGGTAGAGTATGGATCAAACATTTCAAATATGCACAGTGAAAAAAGTACCAGAATAAAACTCAGATTCCTATTTATACATTTTTTTATCTGCTGACAGAGACCTTCTGTTTTGTCTATTTCTACTGTTTCTTAACCTTAATTTTTTTTAAATTGGAGAATAATTGCTTTACAATGTTGTGTTGTGTTCTGCTGTATAATATCATAAATCAGTTGTAAGTATACATATACCCCCTTGTGAGCCTCCCTCCCACCCCAAAGACATTTCTAAGAATGATTTCAAAAGTAAGAATTCTGGAGTTTCCTGGATTTCGGTACACACGCACACAAAGAAACAAAAGAAAAGAAAGCTGGATGTTGAGTTAACATTTTAACAACACAAAAAATTTAAAACTCTCTGTAGATCAAGCTGTCTATAGGCAAGTCGGATTAGCAGACAGGGCTTGTCTTTTTGGCACTAATAGGAATGTGGCACAGATAAAAATGATTTCTCACTTTCAATTTTTTTTTTAGAAATTTTTTTGAGGATTGATATTTTCTGATAACTTTCAGCCTTTTCAGAAGTCAAGGGAATCTAGAGAATTCCTTGGTCATCCAGCGGTTAAGACTCACTGCTGTGGGCCCAGGGTTCGATACCTGGTGGGTGAACTAAAATCCTGCCACCTACTGGGATATATTGTACAATATGGGGAATATAGCAAATGTCATATAATAACTTTAAATGGAGTACGACCTATAAAAGTTGTGAATTACTATGTTGGGTACCTGTAATATGTAATAATATATAATATGCAGCATCTATATTTTACTTAAAAAGAAGCAACCTTAGACAAAAAGACCTTATGGTAATTAGATCAACAGGAAAACTGAGAAATGAGNAATGGTTTGCTTTGGAAAGGAACAGAGATCATTCTGTCATTTTTGAGATTGCATCCAAGTACTGCATTTCAAACTCTTTTGTTGACTGTGATAGCTATGCCTGTTCTTCTAAGGGATTTTTGCCCACAAGAGTAGATATAATAGTCATCTGAGTTAAATTCACCTGTTCCAGTCCATTTTAGTTCCCTGATTCCTAAACATGTTGATGTTCACTCTTGCCATTTCTTGTTTTACCACTTCCAATTTGCTTTGAATCATGGACCTAACATTCCAGGTTCCTATGCAATATTGCTCTTTACAGCACTGGACCTTGCTTCTATCACCAGTCTCATCCACAACTGGGTGTTGTTTTTGCGTTGGCTCCATCTCTTCATTATTTCCGGAGTTATTTTTCCACTGATCTCCATTAGCATATTGGGCACCTACCGACCCGGGTGAGGAGCTACTCTGTGCCCAAGGTCAGAGGTGGCAGCAGAGAGAAGCTACCCAGTGCCTCTGAGTGTGTGAATCACAATAAACTGGAAAATTCTGAAAGAGATGGGCATACCATGCCACCTGATCTGCCTCTTGAGAAACCTATATGCAGGTCAGGAAGCAACAGTTAGAACCGGACATCAAACAACAGACTGGTTCCAAGTAGGAAAAGGAGTACATCAAGGCTGTATATTGTCACCCTGCTTTTTTAACTTATATGCAGAGTACATTATGGAGAAATGTTGGGCTGGAAGAAGTACAAGCTGGAATCAAGATTGCTGGGAGAAATATCAATAACTTCAGATATGCAGATGACACCACCCTTATGGCAGAAAGGGACGAAGAACTGAAGAGCTTCTTGATGAAAGTGAAAGAGGAGAGTGAAAGTGAGAAGAGGCTGAAAGCTCAACATTCAGAAAACTAAGATCATGGTATCCATTCCCATCACTTCATGGCAAATAGATGGGGAAACAGTGAAAACAGTGTCAGACTTTATTTTTCTGGGCTCCAAAATCACTGTAGATGGTGATTGCAGCCATGAAATTAAAACACACTTACTCCTTGGAAAGAAAGTTATGACCAACCTAGACAGCATACTAAAAAGCAGAGACATTACTTGGCCAACAAATGTCCATCTAGTCAAGGCTGTGGTTTTTCCAGTGGTCATGTATGGATGTGAGAGTTGGACTATAAAGAAAGCTGAGCACTGAAGAATTGATGCTTTTGAACTGTGGTATTGGAGAAGACTCTTGAGAGTCCCTTGGACTGCAAGAAGATTCAAACAGTCCATTGTAAAGGAGATCAGACCTGGGTGTTCATTGGAAGACTGATGTTGAAGCTGAAACTCCAATACCTTGGGCACCTGATGGGAAGAGCTGACTCATTTAAAAAGACCCTGAAGCTGGGAAAGATTGAGGGCAGGAGGAGAAGGGGATGACAGAGGATGAGATGGTTGGATGCCATTACCAACTCAATGGACATGGGTTTGAGTTAACTCTGGGAGTTGGTGATGTAGAGGGAGGCCTGATGTGCTGCGGTTCCTGGGGTGGCAAAGAGTCAGACATGACTGAGCAACTGAACTGAACTGAACTGAACTGAACCGACCTGGGGAGTTCATCTTTTAGTGTCCTATCTTTTTGCCTTTTCATACTGTTCATGGGGGTCTCAAGGCAAGGATACTGAAGTGGTTTGCCATTCCCTCCTCCAATGAACCACATTTTGTCAAAACTCTCCACCACGACCCATCTGTCTTGGGTGGCCCTATATGGCATGGCTCATAGTTTCATTGAGTTAGACAAGGCTGTGGTCTATGTGATTAGGTTGGTTGGTTTTCTATGATTGTGGTTTTCAGTCTACACTTTGCTGGAGTAGCCGTGAAGAGATATCTCATGTCCAAGGTCAGAGAAATCACAGTAAGATGGTAAACATTGGAGCAGCTGTGAGGAGATACCCCACATCCAAGGGCAAAGAAGAAGCTCTAGCAAGATAGTAGGAGGGGTGAATGTCTAGACAGACATTTTATATTTATCAACACAAATTTACTTCAGATTACAGTCAAAGAGAGCATATGGATAAACTCAAAAAGTTTTTAGTGCTTTAGGCAAGGTCAAAGCAGACTGATTTGTTCAGGAGAAAACCTGTAATCTTGGTCTCATTAGTCTTATGTTCTAAATACTGAGTTTATTATCCTGGACAAGTGTTCCTGATTGTTTACAAACCAGCCAACTTTCAGAGCTCTGCCTTAAAATATTTTAGCAGTATTTGAATCTGGTAGTAGGGTTCTGAGGGTGCTGTGATTATGCTGGGGACCTCCCCATGGTGGTCCAGAAGTGAGTCAGAGCCAATGGCCAGGAGGTAGAGGTGGGGGGGAGGGGCTGAAGCACCAGGAAACCAAGCACAAACACCCCAGGCTCCAGGCAGGGAAGCAACATGTGTCCACGTCCAGATTAGCTTAAAGGATCAAAGGTTGATGGGAAACATAGACTCCCAATATTTAACTCAATCAGTGAAACAGCTAAGAGAACTCAAGTCCCTCTCAAGCAACAGAAAACCTGGGTACTTCTGTGTGACCAAAACAACCTTTCAGGTTTTTAGAAAAATGGTCCATAAGAAGAAGGATTGAGTGCAAAAAGTAAATGATATTCATGGTTTTCTTTCAGTGAACACTTTGTTATTCCTCTTTTTACATGATGTGATATTTTAATTGATGATTTCCCTGAGTTTTTTGATATACAATGAAAGTCTCTCAATCATGTCTGACTCTTTGCGACCCCATGGTCTGTAGCCCACTAGGTTCCTCTGTTCATGAGATTCTCCAGGCAAGAATACTGGAGGGGGTTGCCATTTCCTACTCCAGGGGATCTTTCCAGCCCAGGGATCAAACCAGTGTCTCTTGCATCTTCTGCATTGGCAGTCAGGCTTTTTTACTGCTACTGCCACCTGGGAAGCCTGTGCCAGAGTCTAGAAGAGAGAAAAGGGATACTGGAAGTGGCCATTCATTTGACACTGGCATGAATTGTGCAGCTTCCTGCAGTGAGTGGGGAAACACGGTGGGTGCTGTGAGCAAGACTGTGGACCAGGGACCTGTGTGCCCAGGGGGTGGAGCTTGCTTGATGGTGGGGATCCTGGGGTTTCTGTGGCAACAGAATGAAGTTCAGATTGAGGCAGGGTGAGAAGGGATAGAGACACTGCTTAGGAGGCCAGAGCCATCATCAGACACTCTCTTTTAACTTCGAATCTCTTTCCCTTGTCCCACTTCCCCTCTCACCAGCACTCCTCAGAGGCATGCTCTGGCCTTCCACAGTCTCCTCTTTTATCCTTCTGGCCACCTCTTAATCTGTTCATGAAGGCTCCCAACACCTCCCATTCCAGGCCCTCAATACAGAATTTTATTTCAAATTTTTTTTCCAATGAAAGGTAGAGTACGTGGTCTCTGCAGAATATTAAGACAGTACAGGAGGTATTAAAAAGCAAAGATGATCATTCATAATCCCACCATTCTAAATTTCAAACACTGCTACCATTTTTTATTATTCCCTTCCAGTCTTCTCCATGTATTTTAACTGAATTGAGAAGAGAACAAATGAGTCATTATAGGCTCTGTTTTTGCACATACAGAGAATTGGCTCCAGCATCTGTCCCCGCATTAATCACCAGGGTTGATTTGGCTGATCTAATTGGCTAGACCCCTTCCTCCCTCACTGCTCCCTGGGTGTTTCTCCATATGGAGTAATTTAATTAGACAGAGATAAAACTTCTCATTCATTCATTCAACAAATATTTATTAGTTGTCTGCCACGTGCACTGTGTTAGTTGCTGAAGGATGGAGCAGCGAAGCAGACAGACATTTATCATCTCCTCATATTTGAACAGTGTCATCTGCAGAGGGACTTGACTTCCTCCTACGGTAACAGGTACTGCACTCACCTGCTACATCTTCAGACAAACTTTCAATTCCATTTGAATAACTTTCTCACTTGGTAACTCCTCCAACATTAAAAACTCTTCAGAATTGTTACTCTCAATGGCTGATGTTAAATATTCAGTTTTTCTTTTTCTCTTTTCCCCATAACAATGCTGCTAGAAATATTTTTTGAAACTAAGCTTGGTACATATTTATTTTGTACTATTTTCCTGGAACTGATTCCTAGAGGAGGAATATATCTGGTAAAAGATCTGAACCTTTTTAAGGCACTTACATACATTTTGCCAAATTGCTTTTCAGAAAGCACCTACTAATTCACCTGGGTTCATTTGTTTATATGAGTTGGCTGAACCAATATTAAATGTTGAAGACAAGATGGAACAAGATGCAGTCCCTGAGATGCAGTGTTCGTGAGATCTGGAGAAGGTGCTAGGAGGTAGTTCTATAAAGGAAGAGAGGAAACTGTCCTGTTGGGACAGGAGTTAAGGAGGGTGCAGCTCCAAGGAGTGTTTATGTATGTATTGAGAGAGTGGGATCTGATAGCCTCCATCTTCTTCACGTGCCAGGAGGCAAGATCATCTTGGGGAAGACGACTGACATCTTAGAGGAGAATGAGGGAGTTCAGAAGGGCCATGTAACAAAGGAAACACCAGCTAAAAGGTACAACTGACCAGATAATGTAATGTCACATTTTTTTTATGGTCGTAATTGAAAACTTGATCATTGATACTAAGACCCTGTTTCCCAGAGTATAGTGAAATTGAGGATTGGCAATTATTTGATTAATTGATGAATGTTCCAAATTAGAAACACCAGGTCGGAGTATGTTTCCGACCTAAATTATACAGTGCAGTTGTCTGCAGTGATCAAATTAACCAGCTGATTGCCAAATCACTATTTCTCCCTGTCCCCTGTGGACATAGCTTAAAGAACTAATAAGTGAACTGGACTCTGCCCCAATCTATTTTGGGATAATTGATGTCTTTGTGTTTGTAACCCAGCAGCTTGGTATTAAACACTGAAGCTTTGTGGAGATGATGTCAGGAGGCGATTTACTACTTCAAAAAGTATTCTTTCTTTTGTAAAGCTTATCAATCAGAAGTTTGAAGGAAATTTTCCAAACTCTCTAAGGAAAATTATATTTTATTGCTATGGAAAAATATTAGATTCTGTACATTTTGCTTTACAAAATGAATTTGTTTCAGATTCTGAATACTTTATGATTTTTGTTTCTGTTTTCATAAATTACTTTAAAGCAATTTCAGTTTTACATTTAAACGGTTTTGGTTCTTAAAACACTTAAGTTGACTGAAAGTTGGATTTTTTTTTCCTAAATGAAAAGTATTGGNGATTCTGTACATTTTGCTTTACAAAATGAATTTGTTTCAGATTCTGAATACTTTATGATTTTTGTTTCTGTTTTCATAAATTACTTTAAAGCAATTTCAGTTTTACATTTAAACGGTTTTGGTTCTTAAAACACTTAAGTTGACTGAAAGTTGGATTTTTTTTTCCTAAATGAAAAGTATTGGTGATTTTAACCTCTTAAAGTGTAAGGAAAATCAATTATGGTAAAGAAATATTTCATTCCTTACTATTTAAATATTTCCATCCTAAATTGATGGTTGATGTAATGTAGTCTGTGAAATGAATGGAGGCAGTTACTGGGGTAAATTGGACTCTGAAACCTGTTTTGTGAAATAGCAATGTAACTGGAATAATTTAGGAACTGACCTCAGTGCTTTGAGCTTCCTTTGTATGCTCTTGAACAGTGCCCTGACATGTCATTTACTTAAATATGAAAGCAAAGGTAACCACTGTGTACTCCAGTTTTGACTTCTTTTTAATTTTTTTTTTTTTTAATTGAAGGATAATTGAGTTTCGACTCTTGCCTTCACAGACTCAGCCCACCCTACTCATCAACCCGCAGGGCTGTGATGGGGTAAGATGGTGGCTTGAGGGGGCCTGACGAAAGTTTCCTCTTCTCAAAGAACTTACACACTGTTGAGGTTTCCTAGCAGACTAGACTCTAAAAACAATAACCCAGTTTCAATCTGAATATTATTCAAGTACTAATGCAGATTAAAATGGTAAGAATGACTTTTGGCATTAGAGATTTGATTGCCATGTGCTTTTACCAATTGTAAAATGGATAAACAAGCTAAAGTTCAAAATGGCAGAATTACATTCTTTGCATCTAGATTTCAGTCTGTTCCAGATCTCTGAACTGGCAAGAAAGCCAAGTTGGATTCAGCCTACTGACTTCCAAGTAGCTCCAAGGGGAGGAGCCCTGG